>CM047878.1:8799493-9323951 GCA_026212405.1 Petrea volubilis
CAATAAAATAATCTAACATATTAAAAAGTTTTAAAAACAGAAATTATTTTATAATTGGCAGCCATACTACAAGATGCACGTGACTGAACATAAGAAATCACTTATCAGTTCCTAGCAATTTTTCTCATAGCCTAACAAAATACTCAATATATATAATATATATATATATGTGTGTGTGTGTGTGTGTGTATATCCATACTATTATAAAAAGAAAGCCACTTTTGTATCTAAAATGACAGTTTTTTTTTTTACAATTTTACAAAAGTTGCCATTCAACTCTATATGAAATAAATAGAACTATATAAAATTGTGGTTAATATTAAAAATTCCCATGAAATCAATATAATTTGGATACCAAATTTTGATGTGCCAATTTTACCCTTTTAGTTATTAAACACATGCAACAAAAAAGCAAATAGAGAGGACAATATTATAATATCACAATCCAATTTGAAAACCCACGTTCTCAACCCACTAACCACTTTCTCTAATTACAATTACTTGTTTTTTTTTTCTTTTTGTGTTTATTCTTTATCATGCAATTTTATTTCATATAATTGTTTTATTTTTAAATTATTATAATTTAATAAATTATTTCAAATAATTCTTAAAAAAGTATTATTATAAAAGAAATTCAATAATATATTTATATTTTCATGATAAAAAAATTAAGTACTAACTCGAAATATATATTTTTTATATTTTGCACACACGTAGAGTGTGCGGTGTTGCTAGTTATTATAAAAAGAAAGTCATTTTTGTCTCACAAATGGCGGTTATTTATGTGATTTTACAAAATTTTCCCTTTAATTTTATGTGGAATAAATAGAGATATGTAAAATTATGCCTAAAATTGAAAATTCACATGAAATCGATTCAATTCGTATACCAAATTTTGATGTGTCAATTTTACTCTTTTAATTAGTAAACACATGCAAAAAATAAGCAAATAAAAAGGTCAATATTGTAATATTACATCCAATTTAAAAAAAATTCATGTTCTCAACCAACAAACCACTTTCTCTAATTACAATTATTTGTTTTTTTTTTCCTTTTTGTGTTTATTCTTTACCATGTAATTTAATTTCATCTAATAATTTTATTTTTAAATTATTATAATTTAATAAATTATTTCAAATAATTCTTAAAAAGGTATTCTTATAAAAAAAATTTAATAATATATTTATATTTTCATCATGAAAAAAAAATTAAGTACTAAATTAAAAAATATATTTTTTTATATTTTGTACATACATAGAGTGTGAGGTGTTGCTAGTGTATGATTAAATGTATATAGGGACCGTTTCATAGCACGAAAACTCGAAAAAGTGGAATTTTTGCCCTCAACGGTTAGTATTAGTTAGGTTTATACGCTTGACATAAAATAGTTTCAGACTTCAATTTCATGGAACACAAAATCAATGAAAGTTTTACAGAATTAGGTCACAAGGGACCAAGAAATTTTGTAGGCATGTAGATCATGGGAAATTAAAGTAAACATATACCCTTAGATGGATCTAAATGCAACCTTTATGGTGCGTATACAATCTACATATACTCTAGAGGGAAAAAGTAATTACTTTTCGATTTGAACTATGTCTGTTTTCAGCAACACGTTATTCCCCAAGTCAAATGTTGTTTGCTGTTACACATTATTTTTTTTAGACAATTGTTATTAACACTTTAAAAATTATTATTGGCACTTCATTCTTATTTTTGTTGTTGATGAATTTACCAAAATATCCATTTATTTGAAAATATAATTGGATACACTTAAACCTTCAAACTATTTACTATGTCTCACTCACTACCCTAAACTATCAAATATAACACTAACCTCACTCAATTAAAAAATAGTTAAAATTGCCCTATACCACTCCTATTTATACAATTTTTATTTTACATTTAGCATTCTAAATTCAACTTTAAATCCTTTATTAATTACAAAAAAAAATTAATTTTAAAAAGCAATTGATGGCTTAAGTAAATTGAAATAAAAACTAAGTTAAAAATTTATTGTAATAATACCTGAAAATTAATAGGAAAAAACTATTCTAATTCTTTAACTTAATAAACTTACTAAGTATAAATTCTAAGTAAATTTTGACTATTTTGGATAAAATTGCATAAATATCTTTTAACTAAAAATTTAAACCTTTGATATGTATATATATATATATATATATATATCATATCATATCAGTTAGGTTTTTATCTTCTTCAAAAGTCATCATATATACGCTTGAGTCTTGACATATAGCAAAACCAATATTAATCGTCATTTACGTGTTTGACATTTTTAGTTGCTGATCATGTACATATTCTAATGTCTATCTAAAACCAAGCGTATATAAGCTCATCACGAGAATCATAGTTGCGTCTTGAAATTGGACTTCATGCAAGTCTAAAATTCAAAAGGTTAATGGGGCGCCGTTTGGATTTTTCGAATTAATTTCTGAAAATGCAAACAGTTGTCGGGTGATTATTTTGAAAAATAATCATTAAATTAATGCTTGCAGAATTCGTTTGGATGAAATTATTTTAAAACATAAATAATATAAAAAAGAAATACATATGAAACGGTAATTTTTATAAATAAGAAAAATTATTTTTAGAATTTATAATTGATTTTGGCTAATTAGACATTAATTACACATTTCAAACTTATTTTGATTATTTATAATATTTTTAGCTAAAAGATAATTTGAAACAAAAGTTGTTATATATTATTCTTTTAAGTTTTAAATCTTCAATTGAAATAACAAAATAAGTTTTTATTTGTAAATTTTAATAAAAAATAAAAGTTATGACTAAGAATAACTAATTATACATTAATTATATATTCTTAAACTCTCTTAATTAATATTATTTACTAATAAAATTTTATTAATTTGTAAAACTTCAAATTTTGAGTTACTAAGGAAAAAAATATACTAAAATAATTTTACTTAAAAAATTTTAAATAAAAGAATTTGTTATTTTATATATTATTTTCTAATATTTATTTTCCTTTGTTTTTCTACACTTTATCTATGGTAAGTTTAAGTGTACAATCAATTGTACTCATTCTTTCATTTGAGTCGAAAAAACACAAAACTGTTTTTGATTATACCTCTGTACTTATTCTGAAAAAAATGAGATATTATTTAAAAATATTTTTAAAAATAGTTGAACTAAAAATGATGGGCCAAATGCAGTTTCCTTTTTTTGTTTTTGAAAAATAGAAAATGACTTGAAAAAATAGTGAGCCAAACAGCTCCTAATGTTTTTAATTATTGTTAGAGAAAATTATACTTGTGGTCCCATAAATTAGTCCATTTTAACTTTTGGTCCCATTCTTTTGATGTTATAGACATCACATTTCGAAAGTCTTTTATTTTTTTCATTTTTTTTTTTTTTGCAATTTCAGACCCAAAAGGGGATTTCTGTTCACCATTAATGGAAAATGCGATGCTGGCCACTACGATAATTACAACTTTCTCCCTATGATAATCAAAATCTACAAAAATGGCCCAACTTATAGAACGGAGATGCAATTTTATCTTATTATTATTAATTGCTTATATGTTAATATTTCTAATGTGTTATTTGTTTGTTAATTAATTAGTAAACTAACTGATAAAAGCATATCAATAAGTAAACTGAACACTATAAACAAAACCATAATAAAGAATAATTTAATTTGAACCCAAAATCTAGTATGATCCTAAAATATAAGATTTCATTTTTCGACCTTCCAAACATAATCGCTACTTAAAAAAAAAGACTTAATTTGGTTATGACACTTTAAAAAGGTGCCTCAATTATACACTTTTTGTGGCACCTTATAAAAAGTATCTCAATAATTTATATTAAATTTCAACTATATATGATATACTTGTGTAATAAAATAAAGGGCCCTTTTGATTGGGTGGATCAGATTAAACTGCATTTAGTGTTGATTTGGTTCGTGTGTTGGATAAGTGTTGTTTGCATACCATATTTGTTTTTGTGGAATGGATCAGTTATTGGCATTTCACTTGTATTGAGGTGCATGTTTGGTGTTGCGGACTATGTTGTTGTACTAGGTAAATTACAAGTTTGCCCATAAGATCATTTATTTAACTATGAAAAACACATGGAGGTGAAACGACGGCATTATGCTCACTCGTTGGAAACACGCGCCTGGCTGGGACATTTGATGGACCCCACTGAATAAAAATGAAGCTGTAGAAAACACGTTTTCATCGTAATTGGTTTATTTCTCCATTTTGTAACAATTTAACCATAAGCGTCTTTATGCTAAGAGCAGAGGCGAATGATGCGTAAGCTAAAAAAAAAAAAAAAAAGAAAATATACAGAAACAAAGCTAAGATAATTGCAAACAAAACTCAGAAGGTGCCTCTATAGCTCGAACTCCTGCTGGCATATTATTAACCTCCTTTTTCATTTAATTAGGCAAACTGAGTAATGAATCAACAAGTTCTTCGTCTACATAGCAGTTTAGTTCGCAGTATGCAATTGTAAAATCTTAGAAAGATAAATTCTGTATTCCGCGCAGTGATTTCGGCCTGTGGATGAATTGTTATGGATATCTACCGTACGAATCGTATCTGCAAAGCCAATACGATTCCCGAGTAAAATACGCCATGTTTGTAGCAGATGAAGACTCACCTTTAAAGTGAATCCCGACTCTTGAGGCCTATCCCACTGTTTTATAACCTGGAAAAAAAAATATTTTGTCGATATTTTCTTGGTACCACTTCATAGCTCACGGACTAAGTAGTGTATGTACAGGCCATTGTAACTATGCATACTTGTGTGCAACCAGTGATATAAAT
Source organism: Petrea volubilis (assembly GCA_026212405.1). Classification (NCBI taxonomy): domain Eukaryota; kingdom Viridiplantae; phylum Streptophyta; class Magnoliopsida; order Lamiales; family Verbenaceae; genus Petrea; species Petrea volubilis. The sequence goes on from CM047878.1 coordinate 8,804,314, forward strand.
TCCATCGTCCGTCTCTTGAAGCATCAAAACAATCTATTTCAATAAAACAGCGTGCGCAATGAATTCATAAATAATCAGATCACAATTCTTTACAAACCCTTATCATAGGCAGTAGCAATTTGAACTAGAAAAAAACTGTCTCCCACTAACCCCTGAACCCAAGCCCAACTTTTCTATTCGTCAAATTGGACTCCAGAGATGGAAAAGGATTTCATCCAGGTGCTCAGTGAATTTGCAAGCTCCCGTGACCGACCCAACCGCAAAGGAGAGCGAGACGTTCTAAACTCTACCATGAGTCGCATCAATGCAAAGCACGGTTCAGCTCACAACTTGGACTACGTACAAACACATTTTAAGAAATTGAGAATTAGGCATGAAGCGTACGGTGCGAAATTCGCCAACCCTTACATCCGTTTCGACTCCGGAAACAACATGCCGCGTACGAATGAGATGATTTGGGAGTACTTGATGCTGGTCACACTCTCTTGCAATTGTCTCCTATGTTTTGTTCCATTTCCTACATCCGTAAATTTCTATGCTTTGCCATGTTTCCTCAGATCCTAAACAACATGCATATATGTCTTCGCTTTTTTGCAATAGAAGCATCCCGGGGTCGAGCCATACTACGCGATGGGCGAACCAAATTGGATTGAGTTGTGCAATATATTTGGCCCGCCGCCTCCGCATCAAGAAATCAACAGCTATCGCTTAATATGCATATCCGATGACATGCACAATACATCGACTACCCGACTGAACCCTAACTGCATGACCATATCTTGCAGCCCCGGTACAAGCCCTGTGGTTCAGCCTTCATTGGGTAGTTCTTTTTGGAACAATCTAGACCCAATCTTAGCGGACGGTATTGACAATAGCCAAGATTCGGTGAAAAACACAGCACTTCGTTGTGCGCCTCCAAAATCTGCCCAAATTGTGATGACATGCAATACAAGGGTCAATGCGCACGCAACATTTGCCGAGAGGCAATTTGATTTTGGTCCTTTCCAACCAACACCTGCAGCAGGGCTTTCACGCTAGCATGTTGGTTCATCCGGAACTCCAAAGAAAAGCGCCACACGTTGAATATTTTACCATTGTGTTAATCATTCCCCTAGTCTTTGTTAGTTCTAAGATATTTGCACCTTTGGTCACCTATTTCTGTTAGTTATTTTCAATGTCGTTTATTACCTATTATTGTTCCTATCGTAACTCCAGGCCGGTCGATTTTTGCGCTTGCCGTGTCAGTTGTAGCATTGTATCAACTTCTAAAAATGTTTGAACAAGGAATTGGGATTTATGCAGCCACAACGAGTAACCACTTAGGCCATAAATGCTAGAACTGATTCACCTAACTCACATTTACAAATTCTTATGCGGTGGCTATGACTAATAATTGGCTAATTGAATAACTGCATAGAAAGGTTGGGTAGTGTGGAGAAGAACCGGAATTTGTACACCTTGTACAAGAAAGTAGAGTGGTTTGTTTGGAACAACATATGAGCACTATTAAAATATCCACCGAAAAGGAGTCTTATATAAGAAAGTGTCCAAAGCCACTACCAATAGATGGGTGGGATACAAAGTGTTTTTCTCTAATAAAATCACATCCATCTAGTTCTTTTTGATTATGCTTTTGTTTCTCAAATCGTACAAGTTGTAATGTTAATCAAAAGTTTTTTCCAATTGTTCAGTGCTACAAATCAAATTTGCGAATGTAACTAAAGTTTGTCTGGCAATTTATGATGACAACGCAAAGTATATGCCACGGAAAAGTAACAAAAAAAAAAAATTAATTCACCGTCCAACGTGGTTACCCTTTCTTAACCAAACTTTGCTTCGATTGGTGGCGTATGTCCTACTGAACCAAATGAAAATACGCTTATATCGTATAAAGACAAATAAGGTTAGAACAACCGTATTATCGGAGTTTGCTCAAGAAGGCACTGAAAACTGATTTACCACTTCAAGCTTTAACGCCCTTGTTCCTGATTTGCACCTCGTATGAAGCGCAGGTATGCCAAATAGTGTGAGAGCTCCTGTTCTATTTATATTCCATGACCCAAACGGAATTTTAACCAACGATCACCTTCAATGGATATTCTCTTTACTCTTCACAAAAGCAATTCCATCATTTGCAAGCGGTTGAGCTCTTTTTCTAGTCTATGAGTCCCAATGTTGCCCCAGATTGATCTAAACTCAATTTTTATAACGAATTTCCCACTAACTCTGACCACAACCCACGAATGGCCCTTCCAATAATCCGTGTCATAAAGTAGCTTATGCACCCTGTGTAAATTCTAAATTCCATCATAAAGCAGCTTGTGCACTAGACTTCGTAACAAAAATATCTTAATCCTGCATATGTGACATGTAAATGAGTCAAGCTATTAGTTTTTATGCCATCTCGTTGCAGTACAATATTCTTGTATTTTTTTATTTCACACAACTTGAAGCAAGTGGTCTACTGTTGATTTAAATGTGGGTCTATTAAAATACTAATGAGCAAAATCATTGAAACTAAACCCAAAGTCTCCAAAAAAGGAATAAATCTGTCTATAAATAAACAAGAAGCTTGGCCTTGCTTGGCAGTACCATCCTTTCTTGTAACCCATCCTACAACATGATAAATTTCGTTGTGCTCCTACTCGAAAATCGTTTGCCATGTCTGGTCTCCCGTTACACGCGGAACCAAGTTTGTTTTGGAATGATCAGTGGACTGAATCAATCGAAGACCACTTTCTTGAAGAGATGTGTTCCGAAGCTTTCCTTGGAACATTCGTGGTCGGTTCACCGACCGCCGCGGTTGTTGAAAAGGTACACAAAAAAGTAAATGAAATATACTCAACAACATTGACCAACCGATTTATTCGTGGTCGGATGTGGGTTATTCATGGGAGGTATAACACATTCAAGTGGATTATAAGCTACCCCGGGGTGACATACGACGGCGTTACAGGGCAGTATACTGTCCCGAGCCGATAAGGCACTACTTAGAGGAGGTTAAATGACATTGATATTCACTCAACATTACGTGTTTGTTTATCAAAAAACCAAAAAACTTGCAATGCATTTACGGTGTTTATTGTCGTACCTGTTCAACCCTGAGCCAAAATTCAGTACCATGTAGCAAACTTTCGGCCACATTGTTATAAGTGGATCAGAAGTTGAACATGTAAACGACGATGAAGTAAGTGCAACATTTGATGCACTCATTTATAATGCTGACATGGGCGTCCGCCCATCGAATGACGAGTCATATCCAGTTCAGCACGTCCCAATAATATGGATAGACGACGATGCCAGTAGCAATGCGGCATTTTGGCATTACATTGCCTACGGAGAGGATAACGACGACATGCACACCAAAAGCAATATAAATAGGGACTGCGACAAAGTCTAGTCTCATAACTAGACATGACCATTACCCATTTTTGGGTCATGGCTTGTGTAGACAGTCAACAAGCAATTACTGTTGCACATCTGGGTCTGCATACATGCAGCCTGTGTCGTTGGGGTTTCCATTCCTCATGTACGTGTTTAGTGTTGTCTTCATTTCAACCTACTTACTTTCCCGAAAATAAAGATCACTAACATTTGGTCGAAAGATTTGGTGTTGCTTTTGGCTACGTGTGTACCTATGCTCTGCGTAAGTTGGTGCATCTTGTATCGATCTTAATTCCTCGGTTCTCCTAATATGAACTCGGATGTATCAGCTACTAAATTTGATAAAAATGTGACGCCATTAATTACTGATTAGCATGATGTTTTCACCTATGCAGAATAAATTAAATTTCAGGTCTGAATTAACTTAAATACAATCCCAGGAAGCAACCTAATGACGAAAACCCTCTGTTTTTAGTGATCCTTTTTGTTATTTATTTTATATACCGATTACGAGTTAAATGCGCCACAAATCCCTTGGCAACTTTTTGCACCCTCAATCCAATCTTTGAAGACCAAATAGAATATCTTTTTCTCATTGACTTGTTATTTTAACTATTTGAGCAACTTACATTTACTAAACTCTAATTTTTTTTATTTAATCTATTCCTGTTGAAGATCTACACACGTCAAGTCACGTGTGACATGCAACATGCAGTTCCTGTTAGCATGGTTCTTATTTTATTTTATTTTTTTTTGCCTTCACAGTTTAATAAAGTAAGACGTAAAAATATAAAATAACATAAATATGAGGGTTTGTCAATAATCTCCACTCCGAACTGTATACTTTCATGCACAATAGTTACCAACAAATTTACAACATGAAACGTATGCATTTTTTATTAATCATTCAATGCCATTGTTATTTTCTCGCATATAGGCGAAGTAGATAGATTCTGGGAATCTAACAGGCTGAACATGACTAGGGCGATTCGTTCTCTGCAAATCTTCACTTTGCAGGCGTATCTCAGATTTTTGAAGATGTCATGCACGCAATATATGATGAAAGATGTTTTAGGAATAACCGCCTGCAAAAAAGCTACATGGGCAGCAATATTAAACCTTACGTAGCCTGGCGCGCATAGTGCAATAGTTTGGACTATTGGGTAATTAAATACATAACATTAACGAGTTCAGGGATCACAACCGGTGCCTATGACCTATTTTTTCATAATTTTGTTTGGGATATTAAATTAAAAATCATGGTTAAAGATATGAAGTGCGACTGAAACATAGATCCATACGCATGCACTCCTTCGCTTGATATAAGTCTTCTGTTTATAGCCCATCCATTTTTGTTCTGGACCTTTCTTCTAGGCCAATCTACCAATTCAAACCGCACCGTTGAAGGACAATGGATGGAAGCAACAAAGATTGGCAAGGTCATTTATTTTGGAACACAGAATGGACACGGGAAATTGAGAAAAGTTTCATCGATGTACTTGTGTACGAGGTACATGCCGAAAACTTTGTTGTCGTCCAACCCAAGGAATTTTCTATCTTATGTGGTAGGCTAGAGGTCTTTCTTGTCCACAACAAGTCTCTTAGTTATAAGTTATGCTGCCAACGTGATGAAAGTCTATGTAAAAGGTACAGGTTCTTCAAACGTATGTTGTCTTATGAGGGAGTGTGTTTCGAACCTCATAATGGTGTGTACACGGTGTGCCTGGAACTGATCCACACCCTGTCGCAGGTTTCGCCTTACTTATTTCACATATAATACAAATAAGTAAAAACTAAGTAAACAATGTTTCCTTATAAGTCCACACTAATATATTGCTAGGTTTTTGAGTTATTTATTAAATTATTTCGGCTTTCTATTGTTCTCTAACCAGCGACGTTAATGTTCTGACCGTGTTTCTATTATGTGTTGTCAGATTAGAGGTCCCAACTTGCGTTGGCCTACACTAGCCGGCCCGAGCCATTTTGGACAGAGTTATAAGAGATCTTTGGAACCATGCCCAATACAACCAAGTGTCTGGCCGAACGAGGAATTAGACAGCCTATGCATACACTTCCAGCAATACCGGCACTGTGAAGGAGGGTCACGATTGTACCACCCTATAAAGAGCCACAAGGCCATTACAACGAAAGAAGACTAACCACTATACCTGCTCAGAATGGCCATCCACTAAATGAGGCAACAATGGATGTAGATTTGGACCCCGAGTAGTTTGGTGCATTAGCTTATGTCGATTGATGGAAGCTAGCTGATCTTTTGTAATAAGAAGACTCAATTGTTACGAGGGTGTTGTGGATTCTTGTTGTGAGTTTGTATGTTTTTTTTTTACTTGGTTGTTATCAATTTGTCAAGTAGGTAGGTCGTAAGCTTTGTTAAGCACTGGATGTGTTTGTGATATTTGTGAACTACGTTTAAGCTTTACCCACCATAGTCAAATCCCTGTCAAGTAATTCCCTTTTTTTTATGTTTATGTTGACAATATCTTTTTCTACTTTACAGTCTGTGTAATTCGTCGGCCACCCATTCGAACACATTGCTTTATTTTTTTATTTTTTATATGTTCGCATACTTTTGTAGTCAGACAACCGTAGTCAAAGTTGACCCACCGACAACTAGGTTACACTACATTAATTGGACATTTCATAAATCAAAAACTTTGACTGACAATGCATGTGACCGCTACTACATGTAGGCACGCTGGCTGGCCTTCCCTATTTTACCCCAAGTTCAGATTAAGGTTTTTGCTTGCTAAATAACTTTTTCCCATTCACGGAAACACTTCTCTTCTCTGCACCTTATGTGAAGAGCAACTTAGTTATCAATTTTACCCTCATTCTGTGCTTTCTTAAGTATTAGATTGAACTTCAAAGTGTTTAGTTCATTGATTTTTTCGTTTTCTCATTTATTCTCATTTACGAACTTACCCGGTACTTTGTGCAATGGCACCATTTAATGTTAGCGCATTAGAACGTTATCGCATCGTATGGATGAAGTTATTTTCTATAGCCGATTCCCATGAGAGACCGTGATACTAGACATTGGGAATGAAATGAACATGAAATTCCACACCAACCTGCCGTTGTCGAGGTATTTATATCAATTCAAACTCCTACATGAAAGGTTGACATTGTATGAGTGGATTTTGGCAACCCCGGGCGCACAGATCGATACAAAAAATGATAGGATTGTCACGCCACCACAAGTGTGGGAGCAACTTTGGCTTGGAAGTGCTTTCTATGTTTCCTATAAAGTATAATTTTAATTTCCATTACGCAAATTGAACTTCATATTCTGCACTCCGAAAATTTAAATTATGGATTCGAATATGAACTAACTGTCATAAGTATACATTTTTCGTATCCTGAATGTATCTCAAATGATGACGCACTACTAGAGAAATGGAACTGGGTTGGCGTATTGGCACAAGATAGAGCCCGCGTATGAGCTCCTTCGTGGTATTTTTGGCAACAACACTGGAAATGAGTAATTCAAATTATTCACATTCTAAGGGTGGACCACCTTTACTTGAATGATACGGTGTTTGGTTGGTTAATGTTGTTTGTGTGTTTTTTTACAGTTTCCGTAATGTTGTTAGGCTAGTGCTCTATATGTCGGAACTCGTCGGATTTATGTATTTGAAGAGTACTTCTTTTGAGCATATATAACCTGTATAAAAAGAGATTAAAATAAAAGTAATATTTATATTACTAAATGAAACATCATTATACAAGTTGTATAAAACTAATTAAAATTGAATTACCATTCTATTTGAAGTATTACAAATCTGTTTTCTTGGTTGATATTTGGCTAATAATGCTTTAAAATTTGGTTTTCAACCGCTTGGAACAACTTATAATATAGTACACATTAAAAATTTGAATATAATATATTTTCTTATATTGAAGTGCTATTTCATTACGTATTAAACATCTTAGATTTAAGAGTTAATTCCATTTTTGGTCCCATAAGAAATTTCAAATTTCACATTTAGTCCCGTTGGAGTCGTTTTGCCACATTTAGTCCCGTACGAGTGGTTTTTATGCCACATTTAGTCCCACCGGCCAAAAATTTTGCAATCAAGTTATGAAATTGGATGACGTGTCCGGCTACCAAATCTATATGTATATTTCTTCAATTTATTAAGTATGTGGCACATGACTTGGCATTGATGAGTGTATAATAAAAATTAAAAAATAGATAAAATATTTATTTAAAATATAAATATAAATTAGTTAATATAATTATACTAAATAATAAAAATAGATGATATATAATACAAAATAAATATTCAAAAAATGTAATAATTAAATAAAATTTATAATAAAAATACTTATACACACAAATAAACACACAATTTCACACACACCTACACACACACACACAAGAACACACATGAGAGAACACACGCACACACACACACCTACACACACACAAAATTTCACATACACCTACACGCACACACAAGAACACGCGTACACACACAATTTCACACACACACAAGAACACAAGCACACACACAATTTCATACACACCTACACACACAAACACACAAGAACACACACCAGAGAACTCACGCACACGCGCACGCATACACACACACGCATGCACACACACAAACACACGGACCTGCGCGCACACACATACACACACAATTCAAATCTGAAAACAAAAAGAAAAACTTAGATCTTAAAATCAAAGAAACCCAGATCTGAGAGAGAGAGAGAGAGAGAGAGAGAGAGAGTCAAATCTGAAAATGATGCAACGAAGAAGATAGGTGGTTAGGTGGGGGAGGGTGAGGGTGAGGGAGGAAGAAGAAGATGGTGGATGGGGATGAGAAGAAAGGAAAAAAAAAAATGGGGGGTTTAGATTTAGAAGAAGATGGTAACGACGTCGGTGGTGGTGGCAGCCGGAGGAAGGAGATGGCAGTGGTGATGACTTTGGCGGTGGCGATGGTGATGGTGGCGGGCCCTGGGGTGGGGGGGGGGGGAGGTTTGGAGGAGAACATGGTAAGGGGAGAGGAGTAGTTGGGTTAAGTGGGGTGGGGTGGGGTGGGGAGTTTGAATTGAAGTGTGTGTGTGTGACCACTTGAATCTGATGTGTTTGTGTGTATGTTCTCGTGTGTGTGTTTTTGTGTATGTTATAATTATTTTCAATTTTTTATATATTATATTTTTATTTAAATTTTTATAATATGTATTTTTTTATTATGCAATTTTTATATTATTTAATTTTTTTTATATATTTTTTAAATTATATTTTATATTTTAAAAGAATTGGGTGCTTTGTTATTGCTACGTCATGTACTACATATGCAAAAAAATACTGAAAAATGCAATCTCAGCATTTTTTTTCCTATGTCAGCAACGATTAATGCCACATGGGTTGCTTTTCCGCACACGTCAGCAATTTTGAAAATCATAATTTAAAAAATCAGTCGGTGGAACTAAATGTGGCATAAAAATCACTCCTACGGGACTAAATGTGGCAAAATGACTCCAACAGGACTAAATGTGAAATTTGAAATTTTCTATGGAACCAAAAATGGAATTAACTCTAGATTTAAAGTACAAATATTATGAGGCATTCCAGAACATTTAAGGTAGAAAAAAAGGGAAATATACAATAACAAAACACTGGAAAAATTCGCGGTTGGATAGAAAACCAGTTCTAAAGAAAGGGTTTTTCGTTAGATAGAAAGCCGAACCCTTAGCCTTTGAGATGGCCTTGTCCTAATGCCACCGTGACAAGAGTTTTTTAGGGTGGCCATGACTTTTTGCTTGATTATTATTATTATTATTATTATTATCAGATTTTTGGCTGCTATACATGTCTTTGGTTTGTTTGTAGAACACCATGTATTCCTGAACTATGTTTAGGAAAGTAATATGCAATCACACTTCATTTATTTTTATACTTAGCGCTTGCTGAATGGAAGCCACCAGTCTACGACAATTAAGAGGGCATAACTTTGGTGACAGCATCCACGCGCCAGAATTCCCCTAATGTAAGGTCTTAAGTTATTTGGGCTACTATTTTTATTTTATTTTTTGTTTTCATGATTTTTTTTCTCAGGTCGTATGCATAACCTTTATAATTTCCTTGAACTACTTTTCATTTCACCTTTTTTTTTTTTCCTGTCTTCTCTTCAAATTCTTCATTCTTTTCGGTTTGTATGGACAAGGGTGTCATCCATGTGTGATCCTAGTGAACTGATGCATCTGTTATCGCAAAATAATGTCATAATCGTCTTGATGCATGTTATTGCCAATCACCCCAGTATGTGATCTAATGGTCTAGTTATTTGAATCTCTTGCTACGTGATCCTAAAAGTCACACAGAGAAAAATCTAGACGTCTCGGTTGGAGGAAATGATTTGATTAGCTAAACATATAAGCAAGCTTGTTATTTTGATTTGATTTATAGGAAAGAAAATCATGTGCAAGCGCAAAAGTTGTAATTCGTTCTTGTCTTCTAATCCTTTTGAATGTTGGTATTTTATAGCCTTTTTGTGTATGCCAGGGCTGAAACTTGGACCAATTTTGATATCCCCGTCTAGCAGATATTTATTCACTTTTAACAACTGGCAAGCAACCCTTTTTCTCTTGTGCAGAATTTGGATTCAAAAATTCATCACAACAACCTTCTTAACAATATTCTGGCCAAGGTAGCATCATCTTAATTACTTGTTCCATCAGCTTTCAAGATTTTTGATTATTATTTCTGAAATCCAAATAGGATTTCTTTTTCTTGGCTTAGTTGTTTGACAGTATGCTGTCTATTGTGAGGAAAATTTTTGCCTGTTTTTATATAATTTCCTAGTCTCAATGAATCATCTTATTTTGGCAGCTCCGTCTAATTTTACCTCGGATGTTTCCATTTGGTGCAGATAGAAGGAAATAATGCACATGCTGATGATGCAATCATGCTCGACAAGGATGGCTATGTATCAGAAACTAATGCAACAAATATTGTAAGTCCATGTACCATGCTTGAAATGTGGAAACTTCTGCTTTTCCGCTTTGCTGCCGTGACCATATTTTCAGCTGTCCTGTGGTTTCTCCTGGATACGCATTTTAATATTGAATGATATTACCCACTTGTATTTGCAGTTTTTGATCAAGAAAGGCCAAGTTGCAACTCCCCATGCTGATTACTGTCTTCCAGGAATAACACGGGCAACTGTAAGATTCATAGTATAATGTTCCCAAAGTTTTTGTGTTCACAAGTGCATTATCAAAGCCTTTATATTTAACGATATCAGATTCCTAGACTACTTGTAATGTTCCTAAACATGATGATTTTGATAATTTCTATTTCTCTCTCTGTTGTGGTGATTTTTGTTGTCATATCTGTGTGTAATTAAACCAAACTAGTTTTGGACATATCAACTTTTGCCGAATGCCGACCATTAATTAATGTCTAGCATGTCTCCTCTGTAGGTGTTCATCAATAGCACTGATGCACACAATACAGTGTAGGATTCAAATTCTAGGGAACCTTATTTGACGAAGGTGGAGTCGTTCAACTGTTTTAATTTGGTTGATCATGGGGATGTAAGAATCAGTACATGTCTTCTTCAGTAGGGGGTGAATGAGATACGTATTTAACATATATTAATTTGATTGGTTTCCTGTTTCATCTCTTGTCTGAACTAGATTTTTTGAAAGAGCAGAATTGTTTTGCATATCTGAGATGCGTGGAAGTTATATTATGTACATACCATAGCCCATTAAATGTGTTAAATTGTGTCCACTAAAGGAACCGATAGTTTTATTTTATGAAAATTCAGTACTCTTCTTCAGTCATCTAGAAAAATACATTTTGCTTTCTAACAAAGCTTTACAAAAATACAATATACTTTAATCTATACTAGCTAGTAGTCTTTAGTTTTTGGTTTATTTTATTTCATGCAGAGCACAATGCTTTCGCTTACATATATATGTATTATCAAACAACACATTTACTAATCTTTGTTTGGGATCACATGTTGGGTTAAGGTACATTTGGTTGTTGGTAAACATGTCATAATGAATATGCGCATATATTTAAATTGAATTTTCATACATATTCACCAACAATTAGAACACATAATGAATTTACTTGACTCATTAACACGTGCTATTTAACTATTTTTGATAATATTAACCATCATTTCATATTCATATTCTAACAATACGTGTGTGTATATATAGATTCAAAATATTTAAATTGACTTCAATCTCATCCTTCCGGTCATTATTCGGATGACTTTTCCCCCCAAATTACAGGTTCTTTTAGTAATTCAATACTTGATAATAATTAAATATAGTTACTAGGAGATCTTAACAACCCATGTATTTAAGGAATCTTAACAATATCGACTTATGCGAAGACACTGATTTGCAAAAGAATTTACACCTTATTCAGTAACAGATTTGGTTTTCAAAACTTTTCTCCAACATTTTTTTTTAATTTCAAACAAAATAGAAAGCCAACATAGCATTTTGAACATCAGAGAGAGAAGAAATTTCGACACACAGATAAGAAATTAATTTAACTTGTGGAATCTCATCTAAAAATGTCAGTTATTTTCTCATATTTTCTTTTTCCAATAAAACTCGTAAATAGTGGTGGGAATCAATGTGTTGGGGCAACTTAATTTAGTTTATAGAAGCACATATTGAAAAAACAAAAAAAAAAAAAAAAGAAGGGATGAAAGAAACAAGACCATTTCATGATATTGTTTTATTAATGGAACTAGAGTTGCCATTGAATTGAATGTGCAAATGCAAAATAGTGTTGCTTCTTGAGAAATTGTTATTGGGTGTTCAATTTGATTATTTTATATTCATTAATGATCATTCAAATCCACTTAATAAAACTGTAAAATCTTAGGGTATTATTAAATAAGATTTTGATAGCAAAATATAAAAGTAATAAGACTATTACAAAATGTGAGTATACAGACGTTGGAGAATATTTTTAATGTAATTAGCCACTAAAGTGCTCAAGAATATTGTTAGCATTAAAATATTTCTTGTCAAATTTGATGGATGGTTCTGCTTTTATTTTGAAACATTAAGGATGAATGGAAGGATGAAATTAAAGTCAATTAAAAATATAGAGGCTATTTTGAAATTGAAATCAAATTTCAGGGATCAAAATAAATTTACCTTGCAAATATATACAAACAAACTAACTAAATATATATGCAAACATGTGTATAAAATATAATTATACGTATACTTATGGGTCTTTCTATCAAAATAATATATTTTGGCAATTTTTTTAAAAAAAAACATTTTACCATAGAATGTAAAGGTTGTGTCTTTTTGCCATAAGTCGTACACACCATGTATGAGTTACTATTCAAATGACATATATTATTTTTTAAAATATGTGAATAGTATTGTAATTAAAAAGTGATCGTTTATGACCATCGGACATACAAAATTGTTTGTACAACAACCTCTCGTTGTACACAAAAGTGTACACATTATGTATGACTTCACTATCCATTTTTCAGAGTTGCTCTCAATCTCTGACCTAGTTAACATAAAGCAAGTGTGGGTGCGCAAGAGCCAAAAAGTCAAAAAAAGGGTTGAATGCAAAAGCACTTTAGAACATAAAAAATTATTTTATATATAATTTCAAAATATATATATTCAATGCAAAATAAATTTGAGAATGTAATATATGCAAAAATAATTTTATTAAATGTTACACTTGAATTATAACAGAAAATTCTAACCCAGACTTAGTTTGGCCGAACCCAACAAATCATATGACAAGTGTATTGCACTTGCCAAATAATTGATCACTCTCCTTAAATTATCAACCATTTATAGGAAAAGTGTAAAACACTCACTATATAATTAACACTGGTTCGGCTGAGTCGGGTCTGAGCTAGAATTTCCGAAATTATAACATTGATAATTTAATGTTATTGACTAAATTTGTCAATTTTTCTTGCAACCTAAGATTCTTTTCATACGAATGGTTAATTTATACACAAAAAGCTAGTCGCACAAGTACCCTAAAAAGAATTAGTTTATTGTCCTCATATATATACTTATCTTGCAATTAGAATTACTAGATAGTAATTAAATCAGTAGAAGGTTATTTATATAGTATATAATTAAGATGTGCATTAATTTTGCTCAATTATTTTGTCTAATGCGTGACCAGTGAAACTTAATACTAAGTTGTCTTAAAACGAGAACTGATCACTCAATTCGCCAGTTTGGACACTAAACATGAGAGCATCGGGGATGATACGAAAACTGTGTGACCTAACCTCTGACGTATCGACTTGCAAATTTTTCAAGGAAGATTTATCCGTTACACATACAACTACGCATAAATTGCTCAAAATGGTCCACAAAATTTTCAAATAAAAAAACTAACATGCAACATATAACATATATCTTCAAAAAAATATTCAAAATAACTACATTATGTATATTAAATTAGGGCTAACCTTATAAAATTCTTCAAACAAGTGCCCTGAAAAACAAATACAAAAATTTCACCAATTAACGCAAAGAAAGAAGAGATTCGAAAAAAAATTTCAGCTCAATAATTCATCTCACTCACACACCCTCCTCACCTTCTTATATAAAGAATCCACTAGCTCAATTCATTACAATTATACACGAATTTAAAAAAAAAAATTGGTCAAATCGAAGTGACGACTGCCTGTAGAAAGTAGGTGCAGTTGTCACACGGGTTGCTGTCCCCCGCTACACTTTGTACGTCACAACATTGTTTAAAAAAAAAAATTCAGAAATCGACACTGACCCTGTCGACTTCCAGTAATAAAAAAAATCCCTTTTTAAAATATCCAAAAATTGATAATTTAGGAAAATCGACGTTGCCAATGTCGACTTTCCTTGAATTTATTTTAATAATAAAGACCGGCTAAAATAATATTTTATTAATACTCAACATTGGCAATGTCGACTTCTCTAAAAGTCGACATTGTCAGTATAAACTTATGCTACTTTTTAAACAAATAAAAAAAGTGAGTCAAAATATTAAATAGTATAGATTTTTGAGTTATTTTTGTTAAAAGTCCTAGGATGTGTGTTTATGTCCTATATGAATTTTAGTGTGTCTGTTGGTGCACCAAGTGATTTTTTCAACTTCTTGTCACTATTTGCAGTTATAGGGGCCCAAAATATAAGGTGCCCCAAATTTGGAGTTTGTATTAGTAAAAAACAAGGGAAAGGTTCCTCTTCAATGTCCAATTTGCACGGTGTAATTAAATGTATATTTGAATAGGTTCTACACAATCAAAAATCAATTTAATTAATAATAATTAAATATACATGCAACAAATCAACATTGATTTTCCTTTTTAATTTCTTTTCATTGCAGTGCATTTCAATAGGGGCTCTCATATATTTTGGGACATTTCATTAGGGAATCAGAAAATTAGGGACAAACGAAGTCCTACATTTCAAAATTTTGTAAACTAAGTGCACAATGTAAAAACTAAAGATTGTTTTGAAAGAAAACTAATTAATCATATTCTTTAGGGTTAAATAAACATTAACCCTTGACACCCCCCCCCCCCCCCTCGCAAAAGCTCTAAAAATGAATATTGAGACAATATTACCCTTAGCCATTGAACTAAAATTTACCCATAAACTAATTCAGGTAAAGAGCACTTTCTATAAAATGAATAAATGTAAGACATAATAGCTTAAGTAGCTCAACTTTTAAAAATAAAAGAATAAATTAGTTTAATAATACCAAAAAAAAAAAGGTTCAACATAAAAATGAGTCCAAATATTTAAAGTAAACCGAGTAACTAAGTTTATATTCTAAATAAAGTTATAAAAATAGTTGAATATATTTTTGTTATCTTAAACTATAATATATCCTTTTATTGAATTTGAAAATAATATATTTACATAAGTATTAGACTCTTTTGGATGAAAATAATAAGTATATCATTTTATTTAGGGCGAATTATACCAATGACTCCTAAAGTTTAGTATATTTACAAAAAATACTCCGATATTTGGAAAATTACAATTACTCCTCTAAATTGACAGGTTTCATTTTGAATCTAACAGAATCGATAAAAAGTCAATTTTACCCCCAAGTGATTTAAGGAACAAAAAGAAAAAAAAATGAAAAAAAAATCCAAAATACATATTAGGAAATTTATTCCTTTTTCTTTTTTTTTTTTTTTGCTTTTCTTTTCTCTTTTCTCTTTTTTGTTCCTCCTCATCTTTTTTTTTTTAATCAGATCTATCTCTCTCTCTCTCTCCTTGTTGGTTGGTATAGTGGAGGCATGGTGTTGGCCACAGTGGCAGAGGCAGTGGAGATGGCAACAATGTAGGCTGGAGTTCTATTTCTCTAGCAGTGTAGGGTAGAGATCTATCTCTCCCAACCTCTCTCTCTCTCTCGATCTCCCTCTCTTTGTCTCTTCATTTCTCTCTCTCTCTCTCTATCTCTCTAGTGGTGTGGTGGTAGGCGGTGGAGATGGCGGTGGTGGTGGGCGGAAGAGATGGCAGTTGGTGTGGTGGGACGACTGGGATCAAGGTGAGAACCCTTTAACTCTCAAACCCACATCCCAAATAGAGGGGGGGGGGGGGGAGAGAGAGAGAGAGAGAGAGATGGGAGAGAGAAAGAGGGCGGTGGCATCGTGTGTGTTTGCGTATGTGTGAGAGAGAGAGATGCGACTTGGGGAAGAAGAAAAAGGGCAAAAAAAAAAAAAAAAAAGAAAGGGAAAGAGGAAAAAAAGGATTTATTTAATTATAGACAATATGTATTATAATTCTTTTATCAAATATTAGAATATCAATATTTTTTTGTATTTATAAAAATTTTTTTATAACATTATAAGATATTTTTATGTATTTTGTATATATTAAATATAATTTACATATCACAATTATATATTTTAAAGTATATATTTTTAAATATTTTCATATATTATATAAAAGATTTTTTTTTTCAAAGTATTTAAATATGTATAATAATTTTAAATTTATTAAATATAAAATATTTATATATTTATTAAATTTTCAATTAACAACCAAAGAGAGAATTTTCATTTGGCAACAAAAAAAAAAAAAATAGCAAAAGCCCCATCGAGGGCAACATAGTGATTTCGCTATGGTGAAACACCTATTTCTGCTTTTAGAAGAGTAATTTTGAAAGTTCAAATTGGTTGACTAACGGCGGCTGTCAATTACCTAACGGTAGGTATAAAATGTTGTGAGGTAATTGTAATTTCCAAATGCTCGGATTTTTTTTATAAATATACTAAACTTTAGAGACGGTAGGTGTAAATCGCCATTCATTTAGCTTAAAAGCAAACACATATAAATTTAAATTAATAAAAATATATATAATTAATCATCTTTATTTTAAAAGACCACTGTCCAAATCTTATTTAGATTAAAAAGTCTAAAACTTATCTTAATTAAGTTGGCAAATTCTATCGTTAGTCACGGTTCGTAGGTGACTAATGTTAGTCACCTTTAATTCTAGCCATTAGATGTGTGATATTTAATCTAAACCATTAATCTTTATTTGACCTGCAACCTGTTATGCAGGTAAATCTTTGAGAGAGAGAGAGATTGAATATGGAATGTTAGAGAGAGAGAGAGAGAGAGAGAGAGAGAGAGAGAGAGAAATTAGGAAATATGGAGAAAGGGGGGAGGAGAGAGAAATTTTGACTCATGATAGCGGGTTGCTCAAAAATTAGAAAAGCCTGCAACCTATTAAAATATTTTAAAATTATACACATGGTATTTTTTTAGAGGGTGACTAAAATTAATCATCTACGATTGTGACTAATCATAGAACTCCCCAATTAAGTTTATTTGAATAATCTCTCTTATTTTATTTATTTATTTTACTTTAAATTTTTGAACCGCATTTATTACTTTATTTTCTATAATATAAATTAAAATACTTTATTTAAAAAAATAGTTTGAGGTTTCGTTTTATGTATAAACTACTAAAAATACTTTGTAAAACATATATAAGCAAATCTATTCATATAAATATTAGAACAATTTGGTGTAAATATTTAACTGAAAGGGGTAAAGTGTACTTTTTCCTATTCTTTATTGAGCCGGCTAGCAGTTAGCCACCCATTATGCACATCCCCGACTATTACTAGTAAATAATTAATGTTTAGATGACTTTTTCTTGGTTTTGATAATTAATGTTTGGAAGGCTTTTATTTAGTACATTGTATTCAATTGCATACATAAATAATTTATATATAAAAAATAAAATTATTACGTACACATTATATTCAAAATACAAATAGAATTATTCCATCATAAAGAAACAACAAAAATGCTATTAAAAAAGAAAAAAAAATTACTATGAAAGACTCGAAATAACATAAAAACCCACATTCTTCTACGTACACATTATATTTAAATAAAAATCGAATTATCCCATCATAAAAAAAACAACAAAGATGCTATTAAAAAAGAAAAAAAAAATTACTATCAAAGACTCAAAATAAAATAAAAACCCACATATTTCGGAAGAATGGTAGGGGGACTTGACATCAAGACTTTTGACTTTTTTCAAGTCTTCATGTATTAAATAGGATGTAATTATGCTATCAATGGACACTCATGTTTTTCAACTTTCTCTCAACATGCATCCTTTTCATTCCTTAGCTGTCCATAGCAGTTATTAATAGACCTGTTTCCCGTGTGGCCGTGTGTCGAAATTATTGAATAAAAATTACCAATACATTAGGATAATATGGATGTTTATTTTTATTTTATTTTTAATTGGACTAGGAGATCTTAAAATAATTTTCTTTTTTTACTTTCCTCAATTTATTTTACTTATTTGATTTCATTTTCTGATGAAATATGGTTAGATGACTATACGGAACTAAAAAAAAAATGAGCAAATTGGTGAAAATATAACAAGTAATAGTAAAAAAGTTGTCACTAATTATATACATTTAGTAATAAAATAATTATGTTATCACAAAATAATGTCAATTATTAAGCAGTGTCTTTTCTATTTCAAATTTATTACTTTTTGGAAAATGATATGCTCTATATTGTAAAATATATGTATTTTTAAAACAAGCTCTATTAAGTTGTCAACACAATGATGTCGCACTACAAATTTTCAACCATTACTTTCGAGACCATTAGTTTAGAAATATAGAAAACTTATGACTATCGAACTCCCCTATAAAACATTTTGTTGAACCACAGTTGCTTCATACATTGTTAGAAAAATTACTTTTAGTGACAAAAGCCAAAGCGTCACAAAATCCCTTTTTGGTGTTGAATTTAGGGACAAGCAATTTTTCTAATAGTGATAGGATGGGGGAGGGAAATTATGGTACTTTTACTCTCAATAATCTATCCATAAGACCCAAAATTTGGTTCCATAAAATTGAGGGGTTTATTTGTAGAACAATAAAGTATTTCTCTTGGCAGAAGAATGATAACTTTTGTAGAGATAGGCGGTTTATGGAACTGCGTAAAAATCTTTGTATCATTTTGTCGCATGTTAATCTTTATTGGTTATTATTGGTGCAATTTATTTAAACCTCTAATAAACTAAATCTCGATCAAAAGTCCGGTTGTTTCCGATGCGCTCCTAACACTAAATTATTTCTTCATTTTGTGGCTGGCTTTGTGAAAGTCAGGTATTGAAACGCAATCATGCACAAGAGCTTTTGGGATGTTTCCTCTGACCATTTTTGCAGTGAAACTTAATTGAAAGTTTTAAATTTTTAATGGACTATCAATTCAAGCTAGAATGCCTTTTCTTGTGGCGGACTTGATGTGAAGTTCTCCTACCGACTTGAAGACTTTGAAGTCAATGGATAGAGTAACTATGTTGGGGGTGTTGCCCCTATAGTGGGCATCTCCAGTACTCGATTCGAATTAATTAATTAGTAAATGAATTGGAACTGTCCCAATTGGAACTCGTTTATATATGTTTAAAATAGATATTAATTGTATTTGATAATAAATATTCAAAATATAACTGTGCGTAGTACGAATATAGTAGTGATAGATTCAATCCATTTAATGTAGGACAATTAAACTTAAATCTCCTTAAATTACGTTTATATAACACTTTACCCTCGTACTAATACTTCAAATCCGATACATCTTCGACATAATTGCTCCTTCTCAAAAGCTCTATATTATACTAGCCCTACTTGTTTTTCTTTTTTCCATCAATGGAGCATAACATGGTTAAATATTTCTCAACAATTTTGTTCTTTTTGGTTTCTAATAACTTGCTTCTATCGGTTTATTGTGAAACACTTGTGCCTTGCTACTTCGTATTTGGTGACTCTTTGGTTGATAATGGAAATAACAATGTCCGTAACACCATTGCCAAAGCCAATTATTATCCATATGGTCCAACAGGAAGGTTTACTAATGGTCGAAATATAGCTGATATAATTGGTTGGTTTTCTTAATCAATCCTCAATTATATATATACTTTGATTTTTATTATAAATTTATATATATATATATATATTTATGTATAAAATTGTTGCTCTTTTTTTTTTTTCGGGTGTAGCTAAATATTTGGGTTTCACTAATCATATCCCACCATTTGCAACTGCAAGAGGCAACGCCACTCTAAATGGTGTAAACTGTGCATCCCGTGGAGCTGGCATTCTTGACCTAACCGGAAAGCAATTTGTAATAATAATAAAATGAAAATCATTCTCTCTTATTTGTTTCAATAGTCACCAAACCGAATCAAATTAGTTAGACGATAATAGAATTATCCAATTCGAATAATAATTGCATGTTGCGTGTGGGTTCTGACGGATCTAATAAAATCTCGACAAGGCGGGTCTCGGAGTCATGGCGAGACTGCCCTGATCCGTCTCATTTTTTGTCCCTAGAGTTAAACTAAAATAACTGATGTTGTGATACAGGGTGATTTGATAAGCCTAAGCGAGCAATTGCAGAACCACCAAAGCACCATAAGAACCATCACCAGCATATTAGGAAGCTCTGAAGCTGCCCAGAGCCATCTCAGCCAGTGCATCTACTCCGTTGGAATGGGGAGCAACGATTCTGCTGGCTACACTCTAATTCCAAGCCCCTACACTCCAGACGCATTCGCATCACTCCTAGTTCAAAAATATTCTGCTCAAATAAGGGTAAGTAGTAAGTACTAAGGTACTCTCTCTCTCTCTCTCTCTCTCTCTCTCAACATTTTTCCTCAACTTTTAGACTTTGTACGGAATGGGAGCAAGAAAGATTGCGATATTCGGACTCGGTACGATAGGCTGTGTGGCCGGCGCAGTAAGAGGAGTCGGAGATGGGAGAAATTGTGGAACCCCAACCAACTATGCTGTCCAACTTTTTAACGCAAAGGTGAAGGCCTTAGTCGATGTACTCAACAACGAGTTAAATGCTGGAAAGTTCACATACGTTGATATTTTTGGAATTACAGTTTCAGATCCTGATTTAACCGTAAGCTTTTTTTTTTTCAATTTTTAATTTTTCCCCAGTAAATGTATAAGTCAACTTGGTGTATATATATATACATGTATTTTCTAATTTGTTTGTGTGATTTAACTTTTAAGAGTTCAAGTATCCGAACATACCGTGCTGCGCCACATCAGCCGCTGGAATGTGCATTTTCGGAGCTTTTACTTGCGATGACAGAGCAGAGTTCATATACTTTGATGGGATCCACCCAACAGAGGCAACGGTCAAGATTGTCGGGAAGCGGGCATTCAAGGCTCAGTCCCCGTCGGATGGTTTGATATTCAGAGCTTGGCTCAGGCCAAACTATGATATATTCAGAGATGGAATAGGAATTTAATTGAGGGGGGCTAATTTTTTTTTTTTTTATGAGTACATATCATCATATTATCGAACCTAAGACCTTTAGAGTTTTGGAGTCACATCTTCGCCAATTGAACTAGGCTTTATTGATGGGGGTGAAATTTTTTCGAAATCATTAGTTATTGAAATATTTAAATAGAAGGATTATATATAATATTGACGAATAAAATAATAAAAGTTATCATATTATGCGTTTTCAATTAATATAAAAGTGTTACAATGAAAGTAATATATGAAAAATGATACTAAAAACGCATTTAGCTATTCTCTATTTCCAAAAAAAAAAACAAATATAATGGGTAATGAGTTGCTTTTAAAAATTACTTAACAAAGAATTTTTTAATAATACTCAACACAATCGACATAAATCCACAAAAAGATATATAATCAAAACTCAAAAATTATTAAAATAGATTCTCTTTCTCTCTCTCTCTCTCTCTCTTTGTTTTCACAATCAAAAAATTATATTTAAAGCTCAAGAAAGATCTTTTCTTTTTTTTTCCGCCGAAATTTATTATATATTTTGAAAATAAAATTTCAATTGCCATACCTAGGAGTCGAACCCGGGACCTCGCCCCAACTCGTGCGCGCGTGCGTACACGCGCCCGAAATTATCCCAACTTTTGGAGTCGCTGGGCATCGAACCTTCGACATCTTGGTTGGCAAACAACTCTCTTGCCGCTAAGTTATGTTTACTTTGTTGTCCTAATTCATTACATTATATATTTATATCATACAACAACTCAAAAAAAATAATTAATAATAATAATAATAATTATTATTATTATTATTACTATTATTATATTATTATAATAATACATTTTTTATTTGTTGAAAATTTTAATATTTTTAAATTTATAAAAAATTTATATATATAATACATAATATTATATACATATATATAGCATACAAAATTCATTTAATTCTAATTAAAATAATAATAATAATTCAAATAAAAATCAAAATTTTAAATTTTAATATATTTTAAAAATATATAAAATTATTATTATTTTTATCTAAAAAATATTATTTTTATTTTTTAAATTCAAAAATGCAAAAAACTAATTTTTTTATTTAAAAAATATTATTTTTTATTTATTTTTAATTTTTTAAATTTTTTGGCAGGAATTTCGGCCGAAAAATTTAAAAAAATTATTTTTTAATTAAAAAATATTATTTTTTTATTTATTTTTAATTTTTTAAATTTTTCGGCCGAATTTTCCCCCGAAAATCCGCCGAAATATTTAAAAAAAATATTTTTTAATTATTTTTTATTTAAAAAATACTATTTTTTATTTATTTTTAATTTTTTAAATATTTTGGCAGAATTTTCCGCCGAAAATCCGTCGAAAATTTTTAAAAAACTATTTTTTAAATAAACAATATTATTTTTTATTTATTTTTAATTTTTTAAATTTTTCGGCGGAATTTTCCTCCCAAAATCCGTCGAAAAATTTTAAAAAATTATTTTTTAATTATTTTTTATTTAAAAAATATTATTTTTTATTTATTTTTAACTTTTTAAATTTTTCGGAGGAATTTTTCGACGAAAATCTGCCGAAAATTTAAAAAAATTATTTTTTAATTATTTTTTATTTGGAAAATATTATTTTTTATTTATTTTTAATTTTTTAAATTTTCGGCCGAATTTTCCTACGAAAATCCGCCGAAAAATTTTAAAAAATTACTTTTTAATTATTTTTTATTTAAAAAATATTAATTTTTATTTATTTTTTATTTTTTAAAATTTTTGGCGGATTATTCCGCCTAAAATCCGCCGAAAAATTTTAAAAAATTATTTTTTAATTATATTTTATTTAAAAAAATATTTCCTATTTATTTTTAGTTTTTAAATTTTTCGGCAGGAATTTCGGCCGAAAATCAGCCAAAAATTTTTATAATTATTTTTTTTTCCTCCAAAATTAGTACACAATACCTTTTTGTACTTTGCTTTTGAAAAAAATGGTGAATATTATGGGGTTTGTTTACTTTTAGGTTCTTATTTCAAGAGAAAGAGAGAAAAAAAAATTTTAACAAGATTTTTGGTGTTTTAATTGGAATAGAAGAGATAAGTGAAATCTAATAAAATTTTCAATATTTTAATTTGAAAAGAAGAAGGAGAAAGAGGGAGAATTTAATTAATTATGATAAATGAAATTGAATAAAAATAAACCATCAAAAATAAAATGAAGTAGAGAAAAATTAAAATGGCCACGGAATTTTTCCATGGCCAGATCCGTAGCCATATTTTTTGGTCATGGATTTTTGTTAAAATCTGTGGCTAAATTCCTACTTTCTAGTAGTGCTTTTATTATATAAAAATCAAAATTTTATTTAGTGGGGGGGAGGGGGGGGGGGGAGCTTAGGTTGGAAATTTTAAATTATAATAAATGTATATACTAAAAAATAAATTCTTAAAAAATTGAGTAGGGGGGCCGCCACCTAATCCCCCACCGGATATATTGTAGATTTGAAGATAAATTGATTTATGTTTTCATAGGCTTGCTAATTGAGTCATAATAGTTATAGACAAATAAAATAAAAAAAAGGACATCGCTTTTTACTTGTTCTTTGAAAAAAAAAAAAATACCTCTTGTGTTATAATAAGTTTCACTTAATTCCTTCATTTTATTGTGTACACAAGTAGGGCATTAGCTATTGCCTGTACAATATCTATTATAACCTTTAACTCTTTTAATTTTTAATTAATAAAATATTTAGTAGTATGAGAAATATAAACTATACGACTGTAATTATTTTTTCGTCTCTATTATAACGCTGTCATAATGTAAATGCAAATATGTATAATAGGTTTTGATGTTTTAGTAGTGATGTGAATTTATTTTATTTTATTTGTTAATACTTTTTTTTGAGTGTTAGTTAATTCTTATTTTATTCTAATAAATATTGAAATTGATTTTTTTTTTATATCTTAACAAATTGTTGTTGTTATTATTATTTAACAGTTCATACTTTCTTTTGTTTTTGTTAAATTCCTAAAGTATTCCACGAAAATATAATTGCATCAATTTTATCCAATGAGTTTAGCTACAAATTTGTTAAAAAGAGTTGAAAATTGTGCAACAATTGAGCTAAAAGTTTTAAAAAACAATTGAAAATTTATATTTGTGATCTTTAATATATAATAATAAACTTTGTGAGATTGAAAATAAAATTGATGTTGTCACTTTCATCATCAAAATAATCAATGACATAATATCAAATGGTACAAAATTTAGCCCAACATCAATAATTGAAAAGGGTTTTTTGTGTGTTTATAAATTTTATGAGTAATTTTGGATTGTAAAAAACTAAAATGTTTTTTTTTTTCGAAAGCAAGAAAACATTAGCTTAACGAATCATTCAAAACAACGTCCTCAATAAAAGCAGGAATATTCGACGAGCCTTCAGCAGAAGGCATCGCGTTCCTAGCAAGTAAATGTGCCACTTTGTTGCCTTCACGGCCAATTTGGAGAATGGATTGAGGTTTAATTGCGTCCACGAGGTCTCTGATATCTGACAGTAAATTCCCAAGGCAAGAGTAGTCATCTGATCTCGATCGCATCAGCTTCATTAAATTCGCACAGTCTCCCTCTAATTCAATCGAATTCCAATGTCAACTTCTGACAAACTCCAGAGCTGCTTTTGCGGCTAACATTTCCGCCTGTAGAGGATCCACAACCCCAGCAACTACGTCTGTTTTCCAACCCAGAATACGACCTTGTGAGTCTCGAGCAACCAATCCCAGGCTTGCTTCGCGTTGTGCAGCGAACAACGCTCCATCAAAATTCAGTTTAATGCTATCGGCAGGAGGAGGCCGCCACCAGTGATGCTGTTGTGATATCACAGCCGGAGTTGCCGCTGACCGTATCCCTTCATGCGTCTGATAAAAGCTCCGCGCGAAGGAGACAATCTCTTCGGAAGACCGCGCTATGTTCTCGTGGAGTTTGCAGTTACGACTCCACCAGATCGCCCACAGAAGACATAAAAAGAAGCCTCGGTCTTGCATATCCAAGTTCAAGAGAGAATTATCAAACCAGTTCCTGAGGTGCTCTTCTGCACTGTGAAGAACAGCGGCTGGAATTCCACTCAATGCCCAAATTTGATGAACGAATGGACAATGTCGGAAGACATGATTACTATCTTCCTCCCTGGCAGCGCACCAAGGGCAAGCAACCTCAGTTTGCATCCTACGCTTCTGGAGATTTTCAGCATGCGGGAGGATATCGCGATACACTCGCCAAGCAAACACCCGAATTTTTGGCGGCACCGGGGCGTTCCAAAGGATCTTCCAACATCGCCACTCGCTCGAACTTTTCGATGTCCGCTCCTGGTCCAGATTTGCCATGATTAAGTGATAGGCACTCTTGACCGAGAAGTTGCTGTCCTTAGTATAGTGCCATATAAGTTTGTCCTGGTCTATGGGTACTTCCCAAGGATATTTCCAAAATACACGGCGAGTCAATCGGCCAGAAGGTCGATGTCACTTTACTATGGTCCCACTGCCCAGTAGCCGGGTGCAGAAGGTCAGCTACACACACCATCGACGTCCCAGCCGGTTTGGGGGTGATTGGTTTGAAGGTAGAAGGTCGATTCACCCACCGATCCTCCCAAACATTAATCTGAGTTCCATCACCTACTCGCCATCTCGAACCCATTTCAATGATCCGTCTAGTTTCCCATATACTTCGCCAAGTCAAGGACGGGCAAAAGCCCCGACACGCCGTAAGAAAGTTGCCATTGGGGTAGTACTTGCCTTTCAATATCCGTGCAATTAAGCTGTGTGGCCGTGTAAGGATTCTCCATGCTTGTTTTGCTAGAAGGGCCATATTGAACGCCTTTAAGTCCCAAAAACCAAGACCCTCGTCTCGTTTCCCTCGGCATAATTCCCTCCATGATAGCCAGTGTAATCCCCTTGCCTCTATTTCCCCCCACCAAAATCGTCGCACCATAGATTCCACTTCCTCAATAAAAGATATCGGTAGACGAAATGTAGACATCAAATAAGACGGGATTGATTGCAAGACTGACTTGATGAGGACTTCCTTACCCGCTGCTGAAAGGTTCTTGCTCCCCCAGCCATCAATTCGCTTCGAAACTCGGTCCCGTATTGAAGCAAAAACTGACCTCCGGGATCTACCTACCAGAGAAGGCAGCCCAAGGTAGGTATCATGTCTCTCTTGCCTTCTTACTCCAAGTAGCGAAGCCAATCGTTGTTGTTCTGCCTGAGATATGTTGGGACTGAACACCACGGCGGACTTGTTCTTGTTGATCTCTTGTCTCGAAATTTTGGCAAAGGTGTCCAACACTCTAGAGATGGTCTCCACTGCCTCATCCGACGCTTTACAACAGATAAGAGTGTCATCAGCAAAGAGTAGATGGGACACCCGGGGTCCATGCTTGCTGACACTAATCCCTTGCAACCTATTACAGCGCTTCTCCTTGTAGAGGAGACAGCTTAAGACTTCTGCGCAGAACAAAAACGAGTAAGGTGATAACGGATCCCCCTGCCGGACACCACGACGGGGGGAGAGACATCCAAAGACGGAACCATTCAGCACAAATGAAAATGAAACCGTAGTAATACAATCCATGATAAGATTGACAAATTTAGCGGGGAAACCCAGTTTCTGGAGGATAGATTTAAGAAAACACCACTCAATTTTGTCATATGCTTTGCTTATATCCAATTTTAGTGACATGAAGCCTGCTCGACCCCGATATTTATTTTTTAGAAAGTGATTTATCTCAAAAGCAACCAAGACATTATCTGTGATCAGTCGACCCGGGACAAAGGCGGACTGAGATGGAGAAATTAAACTCGAGAGAAGGGGTTTAATTCTATTCGAAACTGTTTTGGACACCAATTTATAGAGTACATTGCATAAACTAATAGGTCGAAATTGGGAGATTAAATCAGGTTTAGACACCTTTGGAATGAGGACAATTTGGGTAAAGTTTAAAGCCGCTACGCTCGTACCATAATTTAAATGATCTAGGACACACTCCACCACATCAGAACCAATAATGTGCCAGAATTTTTGAAAAAAAAGGGGGGCATACCGTCCAGGCCAGGGGATTTGAGAGGGAACATCTGGCCTAACGCAGCAAGGACCTCCTCGGATGTAAACGTCCGCTCCAAGTCTGCTCGCATATCTGCAGAAATCCGAGGTTCAATAATACGAAGAGCTGCATCAATATCCCTTCTACTAGGCCCCTGCGATTCAAAGATCTCATCGAAGTGAGATGAGATTATTTGGTTGATATCATGTAACTCCTCACGCCATCTGCCCCTCGCATCCCTCAAACCCGTGATCAATTTCCTATTCCATCGAGTAGAAGCCTTTTGGTGAAAAAACTTTGTATTACGGTCCCCCTCCTTTAACCACGACACCTTTGCCCTCTGCTTCCACTTGACTTCCTCAGCATTAAGTAACATATCCAGTTCCATACGGATCTGATTCTCCATGAGTTTGGCGGCTGTGGTCAGCGTGCCACCTCGAATAGCAAGGAGTGGTCTCCAGCTCAGCAATTTTTTTCTTAGAGTTCCGAAACATCTCCCGATCCCACCGAATAAGTCCCAGGCGGCAATTGTTGATTTTCTCTATGACAATCTGTTGCGCATTAGCAGGGAATCCTCTCTCGGCCCAGGAGCTCTCAATTATCCGTGAGCATTCTTCCCTCGCTACCCACATTGCCTCGAAACGCCAAGGCTTGCGTCCGATGCTGATCCTGTTTGGAGTTGGCGTAAGATTAATATGCAGTTGTGCATGATCAGAACACACCGATTCCACGTGTATCACCTGTGCCAACGGGAAGCGATGCACCCACCCTTCCGAGGAGAGAGCCCAATCGAGCCTAGCCCGGATTGTAAAGGGCTCTTTACGGCGATTGCACCAAGTGAATTTCTCCCCAATATCTCCGAGATCATGAAGATCTAACTCAGCAATCAAGTCACGAAAGGCACGAATGAGTCCCGACTGTCTGTTTGTCCTTCCACTTTTCTCATGGTTCGCAACTATCTTGTTGAAGTCGCCTGCACACAGCCAAGGGGCTGAGCTCCTCGTCTTTAAGCTTTGAGAAGATTCCATGCCACCTGTCGTTGGTGGGTTGCCGGTTCACCATAAAAATCGGTAAATCTCCAATCAGCGGTCGCGTCATCATCGAGAATGAGGGCGTCAATGAAATATTTGGAGAATCCAATAATAGATACTGATAGCTCCCGTTTCCACAGAAGACCAAGACCACCACTACGTCCACGAGATTCCACACAGAAACCGACGTACCCTAATCTGATCTTAAATCTCTCAAATTTAGATTTGTTGTAGAGCGTTTCTGAGAGAAAGATTAGAGGGGGATGAACACGCTGGATAAGTGATTCCAGCCTACGAATTGCCCGGGATCCCCCCAATCCCTGGCAATTCCAACATATGACAATCATGGTGATCCCCCAGGGATTTATTGGGTTAGAGGGGCCTATACTAAAGCAAAAGGCTGGGGTGGGGTTAATTGTAGGACAAGGAACTGCTGACTGGATTGGGGGGGCATGGGATAGGATGGCGTGATTGGGTCCAGGTGATGGGAAGGGAGTATCGGAGGGAGGGGGCGTAATGTTTTGCAATAGAGGTACAATTTCCAGCCTAGGTGATTTTGGGTTGGGGATATTGACAGGATCGGTTAAGTCGCGCTTGGGGCGGGGTTTGGCTCCAGCTTGTTGGGCTGGGGTCGACAGTCACATAGGCTTATCGGGTGGGAGTATATTTTGGGCCGGGATAATGTGGAGGGGAGTAGGCTGATATGGGCTGATTTTAGAATTTTGGGTCGGGCGGGGTGGCATGTTTTCCTTTTGGTAGTCCATATGGGGGTTGTTAAGCAAGCTAGCACAAGAAATGGAATGGGGTAGGCCTGTTTGGGATTTGAGCATGGAAAGTGGGTGATTTGGTCGTTGGTTATGGGATGGAAGGATATTCTCAATCTCCGAAAAGGCAGGGCGAGAGATATCTGGGATATAGCCTTCTTTATCGGGATTTGCTGATACCGGATTCCTCTCTTGGGCGATATTCTTTCCTTTGTTGACAATGAAGGTCGGTGCCTTCGAGGTCACTCCGCCACAGATGGAAAACATGTTTCGACGGCCAGGAGTACCTGGCGGAACCGCCCGCAGCCACGGTCCATACGGTGTATCCTTGCCCGAATCATTGAAGCCATCTTCTAATTGTTTCGGGCAATCTCTCTAAATATGTGAACAAATTCTGCACAGATAACAGAAGCTTTGAAGTTTCTCATAAGTGAATGACACCATTATCTCCTCTCCGGATGGACCCCTCAGCCGCAAGGCTCTTTTCAGCGGCTCCGTAATGTTTATACTGACTCTAATGCGCATGCTATCACCCCACATCCGTCTCCCGGCTCGGTTATCGTCATCCTTGAAAACCCCTAATTTGTTGCCGATGTAGATCGCCATTGATTTAGTCATTTTGCTCAATGGTAAGTTGTGGATATGGACGAAAAAGTCGCACCAGTCTAAGTTTTGTGCCAACGGGTCAGCGTCCAACTCCATTTCTCTGACCACTATCAAGCAGCGATCGAAGGACCCGGGTGCACCATCGGAAACCCTACGTCTATCAATAGGGTGATTGAACCTTATAAGAAAGCGATCACCCGGCAGTTTTTTCATGTCCAATCCTCGCAATGGCCGGAACGCAGAGGTCATCGTAGTCTTAAAGTATTCGAAACTGGAGTTTTTGTTTGTGAGAACCCTGCCTACCATGAAATAAGACTCCTGGCTGGGCCGCTCTAGCCATGCATCCTCCGGTACGTCATTACCCAATCCTTCATCGTCTGTGAGAGACACCACCTTCTGTAATTGTTCGATTTCCTTTTCAAGATCCATGTAGAGAGGGATATTGATAGAGCTCTCGGAGATAATGTACCGTGAATGTCCGACAGCTATCGGCGACCAGAGAGTGCCCCTGACACCCTCGAAGGTACCTAGGAGAGAAAACACAGGGAAACAAACGGGTCAGAGAAATGAAAGAGCACTGACTAATGGAACAGAGGGAAAAAAGAAGAGTAAAAAAACGAAATGTGAACAGCGAGCTAGAACCCTAGCAAAACAAGGCACCACCAAAACAAAGCAAAACTCTCAAGGCGAGAGAAAGAAAAATGACTCTCAAAACGAGAGAAAAGTATTTACTAAATTTTAAAAAAAACTAAAATGTTATAATAGGTGTTTTATAGATAATAGTTAAGTCCGTTTGTATACAATTTATTTTGTTTATAAAGATGAAGAGATTAAGTGAAGTTTATTGTAAAATTATAGTATAAGAGGATAACAGTTTATATAAACATAGTTTAAGGAAGTTAAATGTGCCTTCCCCCTTAATATATGCTCCAAATACGTATCCATTAACATATTTGATTACATCTTCGATTATCTATAATTTGGTTATATCCATTAGTCATATTCATAAATAATCTATGCAAAATATTACGTATGTATACTACAATTTTGAACTAAAGTGAATTTTTTTTTTGAAAACCTTTTGAGGACCAAATGTGAGATTTACCCACTATATATATATATATATATATATATATATATATATATAGATGAAACTTTTTGAAATTATGGAAACTATAATTATCTAAATAGTAGGAAAAATCTGTCCCAAACGATGACGCTAACGGCCTTCACATGATGGTATGCACCTCACTCTCGTCTTCCACTCTTCCACGCCTTATCGCCACCACCCACAAACCGCCGGCGGCGGCGGCAAGCGGCCGCATTGTCGAGCCAATTTTGCAGGTGGGTCTTCGGAAAACGAGCCGGAGAGGCATTTCGGTGGTGACGCGCGGGACCCAGTTCAACGTGCTATATATTTGCCTTCGTTTTCCCACTTTCTCTTCTCGCAGTCACCATTTTCACTTCTGTGAGAATTGCCGATAAGCTCGATCAGAAGTTCCTTGAAGAGGTAACAAAAAAATATTCATTCTATTGTCACTCTTTGTGCTCATTATGTGAACTAAATCTCGGATTTTGATATGTTTCTTCATATGTTTTGCGATGGATTTTGATGCAGTTATTGCGTTCTTTTATTTCTATGAAGGTTTATAGATTTTTTTTTTTTAATTTTTTCTTTTTCTATTGTGGCCGGCTTTTTCTTGATCGCAGGGTTTCAGGGTAAGTTAATTTTGGGGGAAATTGTTGAAGTTTGTTTATTGGAAAGGATTGGGTTGATCTTAGATCAAGAAATTAATGGGATTGTTGGTTCCTTTTGGGAAAAGAAACTTAGCTTTCATTAGAAACATCACCAGAAAATTTACCATAAAAGAGGCAGAGTTTTTTTGGAATAAATTAGTATGGCATAAAAGTATTGCCTTCAGTTTGAGGAGAAAAAAATTCAGCATTTGATGATTGCTGGCTAGAATTACAATCCAAGTGATGGTTTAATGGCTGATAATATAGCATTTTGGCCAATAATAGGTAAAAGCCGAGATGGATGGCTAGAGCATTACAAAGTTAATGGGTGTTTCGATCGGGGGCGGAGCCGAGAATGGGCCGGTAAAACTATATAACTTGGTATCTGTTGGCAGTGCTTGATTGAAGTGTGACAATGAGTGACAAATCATCATTGAATTTGTCATGGTAAGATGAAATGTATGGATCTATATTGCCACTTTGCTTCGTGTGCATCTTCCTACAAGGAGAAATATAAACATGTTTTCCTCAACAAATCATCGAGAAGTTTTACAGATATTATCCTACAATATTAAGGGGTGAAAAGAAAAAAAGGACAATTTATGCCAAACTGTGCAGGTTTTATTCCATATCCGGGAATGTGAGAAATAAAGGCTTAAGCTTATTCATATTTGGAAATACTAATTGCTTTAAAATTTCAGATTCCACTTACTAACTGTAAAAGTAAACATATCATGCACCTTAATGTATTATTGTGAGAAGAGATGCAAAGTTTTATCACCAGATATGCCAATTGCAGAATATTGATAAAAAAGTGTGCTAATAATTGTAATGATTATTCTTTTGTATGCTTTTTTATACTGAAATTGAAGAGTTCAATTTATGTGAATGTTTTCTTGCCACAACATTGACCAGCCCTGGATTGTCTTGTTATTGCGTTTATCATAGCACCAATCGTCTCTTGTTAACTTTATTGCTTGCTTTCTGTATTCTGAAATCTGGAAAAAAGGAAAAGTAATAGATTGGGATCTTGTATTAGTGAAAACAAGTATACATTAATTGTGATGCTTATGACGTGAAATTTTTAGTTATGTCCAGAAAAAAACATTACTTCACAATTTGTGTTGTGTGGTGATCCAGCTTGCTGTAAACCAAGCAATACTTGAAGGAGAAGAAGAGAATGACGATGAAGTCTCTATTTCCTCTGAAAAAGAAGCCACACCAATTCGCACCCGCAATCGCCCCAAACGACAAGTTGAGCCATCATCATCGTCATCTATGTAACTTTTGTTTGGGTTCTAAGGGGGCAAGCAAAAGATGTGTAATTTCTATGCTGTTGTGAGGTAAGTGGAACCAATTCCTTTCTTTGTATTATGTATATATATTAAGTTTTGAAATGTATCCAATTAGTAGTTATCTAAGGTAAAACGATTCCCATTCTTCATCTTATGTCCCAATTTTCACTACCTTTTTTCCTTGCTGAGGTCCTGTTATTCTTTTCTATTCTATATAAATGGATGCATGGATCCATTCGTTTCTCTCTTGTCTTCTTCTTTCTCTCTCTCTCTCTCTCTCTCTCTCCCCCTCCCTCATTACTTTTTATTTTTTATTTATTTATTTTTTTTGAAGTTGGACAAATGAAAGACAGGGGAGAGACGACCTATGTAGCAGCTCCATTGAGCGTCTCTAAATTGTTCAGTTTTCAGTCATGGTTATTGCCCAAAGGGATGTTTAATTTTGAATTACAGTTACTGCTCAAAAGGACGAGTTTGCTGCTACAACTCCAACCAAATGGCTGTCATACTGAAATTCCTCCACTGCGAAGGTGACTAATTCACAGAAGATTAGTGCAAGCAGGTTCGTATCCGTAACCTCTCAGTATACAATTATATGTACATCTTTCTTAGACTAATGGTGTCAATTTGAGAAGGAAAAATGCAGAAAATGATGCTGAGATTTACATAAAGCTTAAAGCTGTGTAGAGATTAGCAAATTTGCCTAATGAAGAGTCCATTTAAACCTAACTTGTGAACAATTATTGTCATTACTAAGTGTTCTTCAAATAACAAATTATTGGTAGTGAACTGAGAGTGCTTGCTCCTTGCTCGAACTGAGAGTGCTTGCTCCTTGCTCATACTCAGTAATTTGATATAATAATAATAATAATAATAATAATAATAATAATAATAATAATAATAATACTCTTTTATTAATGTGGGTGCCCTGAATTTAGAAGTTTGTATTTTAGGTATTCTTACTAAAATAATCTTTCTAATTTTCATTAGAGAACATCAAATAAGTGTGAAATATATTTTTGGTGTAAATGGAGAAAAAACAGAAAAACATTAATTAACATTGGCAATTATTCTTTGACAACTAGAATCGTGCCAGCATTTCTTCCATAGGTTTGACTTCATGCCTGTACTAAAAGAAAAGGAGGGAAAAAATTTCATTGATAAAAGTTCATCCTGAAGATTAAGATTAATTTGTTCTAGTTTAGGTGAGCCAGAGTGATTAGACATGGCTTTTGCTGCTGTCGCTTCTCTTCAGTGGACAATAAAGCGCCTTATGATAAATTCTTCTACAATCTCAGTTCCTCCCCCATTTCCAGATATCTTAGAATCTGCATACGATGAGGCTGTTTCCTTACAGGATCTTCTCATGGAAGAGGAAAGCAGGGTGCTTTTTATCGAGAAATCAGAGATGCAGCCTTTAAACTAGAAGATGCACTTCTTATCTTGGAATCGTGTGTATCGGATCAGATTCTATCTCGCTGATGGAGACATTGAGGGTAATTGTTAACCGAAACTCTCCATAGATCTGGATGGAGTCAAGCAAGAGATTGTTTCTTTTACCGAAACGATGAAGAAAAAGCTGGAAATAAGCAACAGCCCGTTGGCTGAAGGAGGAGGAGGAGGAGGAGGAGGAGGAGGAGAGGATGATGATGATGCTGTTTTAGGCCTGCCAACGGGTAGAGTTTTATCCTACCCAAACCCATTTCTTCTCTACACGTATTCTAAAATTTTAAAATCTACTCATATCTTCTCTCAAAAAAAAAAATCTACTCATATCCTAATGTAAGGGTTAGGGTAGGGTCTTATCTGTTTATACTCATTGAGTATCATTACCCAATGGATATTCTTGCTACCACTTTCATATATTAGTTTCAATTTGCAATTTTTTTGGTCTTAATTCCCAAATTCCTGATTTCGTGCGTGTGTGCTGTGTGGTATTTCAAATATTTGTGTGTGAGTGTGTGCTGTGCTGTGTTTGCGTGTGTTGTGTGTGTTTGTGTGCGGGAATATGTGTTTTGTGTGTGTGAGTGTGTGCTGTGCTGTGTCTGCGTGTGTTGTGTGTGTTTGTGTGCTATGTGTAATATATAATATGTAATATATTATTTATATTATATATATATATATATATATTTAATTTATAATTTTTATTTAAATATTATATTTTTGTTTGTGTTGAGGGATCAATGTGTACCGTTCAATTTTTAAATTAAGATCCATAGATTCTTTTTATAAAATATGAACATTTATGATAAATTTATAATGAAATTCTACTGTACTAAAGATAAAAATTAGATAATGATTAATAACAAGATATTTACTGTTTAATATGTGATGAATAAAATTTGTCACAGATTTAATTTTCTAATGAATTATTTCATCTATGCGTAAGGCTTTTTTTGGTATCGTGATATAAATGCTAAAATTTAGTTTATCAAGGTTTTCCTAATCTAATAGGTTTAAAGGTAATTTAATTAGTTTGAAAATCAAAATTTGAGTCTTTTAAGATGAAAAATTGAATCAATATTATTTTAATTTTTTTTAATTACAAAAAATAATTTTGATATTTCTTATTTAGATAAAGTAACAAGTATATAGTTTGGTCGAAAGTTGCATCACTTATGAATAGATTGATTGTGGGTTTGAATCAAAAAGAGTGTAATTGGGGGAAACCAATAAGTAAATCTTCTTTTTCTTTTTTTTCTAAAAAAAAATAGTCGGACAAAACTTATGAAATATAAATGATAAAAGCAAAAAAGGAAAAAATAAATAAATTGGGTCGGACTCAGACCCGACTAGAAACTTTGGATCTGGCTGATTGGACCCGAAATCTAGACTTATTGGGTCTCAAACCTAGTGCGGGTAGAGTAGGGTATGAAGATGTTTTTTAGGGTATGTATTGGGTTTGGGTTTGGGTATGGGTAGGGTTTTACGTACTCTACCTATTGACAAGCCTATGTTGTTTCATCAAGATTAATTGGTTTTGGTAGAACGATGAATGAAGGCAAAGATGGTTGGCTTATCTAATGAATTTAGTGGAATCAAAGATATGCTAGCTGAATCACGCGGTCTCTCAGTCATATTTGTCTCACTTTTGGGGATGATATGTATTGGTAAGAGTGCTTTTGCTTTGAGAAATTTTGAAGATTTGAGTGATTACGAGCTTCATGCCTTGGTGACAGTGGCACCAAATTTTAGGAAAGTCTTGATATGCATTCTTACTCAAATGAATCATGACATTGATGAATTAGATATGGAACAAGATGAGATGCTAGCTGAGTGTTTGGACACAACTTTGAAACGTTGGAGATTGTTAATCGTGATGGATGGCGTATGGACCAGGGACTGTTGGAATGAATTCCAACAAATACTTCCACATGAACACGATTTCTAGATTAAATAGTACTATTTAATCATTGTACTATTGGTCATGATTTCTAAACTTTCATAGTCTATACTTATATATATTTGACAACGGTTTTTGAGTGCAATTTGGTTACTGTTGACCAAATTCTGAATTCTTAGAATTTAGAATTATTTTTAATTGTCAAGTAACATTAATGGTTGTTTAATATTAATTTTGACCTTTTTGATTTGCTAAAGGGAGATGATATTAGTACTCCTCTTCAATTTTTAGTTTTAAATATTTGACTAAAATAACACAAGTTTAAGCATCATTTAATTTTTTTTGGACAAAATCACCCTAAACATTTGCGTAAAAATAATGACAATTGGATATTTAACATTGCTTGTCCTTCCCACGAGCACAACTCGATTGATCTCCTTGTAATGCATTCATATTTACCATACACAGCTCCAATATTGTGACATTAATGTTCTTTCTTTTTCTCTTGATTCCTCCACCATCATTTTTGTCACCAGTCTGAGAGAGTCATCACAGATGACAAATCATATGGACAGTATTCTCCTTTGTGAGATCTGTATAACTGCACCAGAATGGATTATTATCAACAACTTTCAAATGAGTAATGCTAAGATAGGTTACCTTCTAGCTCTAGCTACCATTAGGTTTCTAATGAGTAACAAGCTACCCAACACCTAAGGTGGTACTTACTTTGATAGATAACACGGGCATGTTCAGCAAGTATTAACCATCAGAACTCAAAAAGCCATTCGCACAGAAAGGCCATACAGAAACACGGGCCTATCTAATTATAAGATATTGCATTGACCTAAATATCGAATTATTTACCTAGAAGGAGATATTGCAATAATCATACAAAAAGGCCATCCAAAACAATGCAGAAAGGCGCGGCCTGATCTGAAGTTCTTGATGATTTTTTTTGGAACTAAGTTCTTGATGAATTAGAAGATGAAGAAGATGGTTAATTTGGGGTTGCGAAATTTAGGGTTCTTGAGGAATTAGAAGGTGAAGATGATCGGTGATAATTTTTTTTTCATTTTTCTTAATTTTTTGAAAAATCTAAAAAGGTGGAATATTAAATAAATTTATTAATTTCCTATATATATGTATGTGTTTGCATATGTTTTTGATGTACATACATACATACAGACAGACATACACGAGAGTTTCTTTTTTTTTTTTTTTTGAAAAAAATATGACATTTTCGGATAATTTTTATACAGATATGTATAATTTAGTAAATTTATATTTTTAATTTAAATATAATTGAAATTTATAAATAAAAAGAAACTACATTTTTTGTCATTAATTTATCATTTTATATATTTTATTGCAAATTAATTATTTAATATATACACACAATATATTTTACATATATATTTGTTTGTAAGTATTTATATTTAAATAAGTAAATAGTTTGAGTGGATTTTTTTTTTAAATAAAAATTGCCAACGTGTACTCCACGTGGTAAGTATTATTCTTCTTATATGTGTTTTGGATATATTTTTTGTTAAATTAAAAGACCAAAATTCAAATAACGATTTTTAAATGACAAAAACCTAAATTGGCAATACTTAGCGGAAGAAAATACCTTTTGTCCCTTCTATATATTATGACTATGTTTTTTGTGTATAAATATATAAGATGGTTGATGGAGTATAAAATGAATGTAATGTATAGAGCTATTGTAATATCGAACAATACTAAAAGTAGTTTATAGTTAAATTATAAGATAGATGTGCATTTGTATTTATTATCTAATTTATACAATGTATTACATAATAATTCTATCTATTTATTTCAATAACAACTTCTTATTGATTTTCTAATTTTCTACATATAAACAAGTTTCAAGTTAAAATTTCACGATAAATTATTAATCTCCGCATTTGTAATGAGAAATACATAAAATAAATAAAATTTATATTTTATGAGAGATTTTACATTTAATAGAAATTAATAAAACATTAAAATTTTATATTTCTCGTTTAAAATTCCATTACACCAACCTATCTTACTTTAAATTAATAAGAAATAGTAATGAGAAATTTTAAACGAGTTGAGATTAATATAACTTATAATATTTGTTATTAAAATTTGTTTGGTAAAATATCATTATGTGTATATATATATATATAATTTCTTTTTGATAGATCAAATGTTTAATATGTCTAATAAAAATGAATAAGTAATTTAAATAATGAACATATAAGACAGGTTGGTGTAACGGACGCTCGCACATCCAATTAAAACCTAAATTTCTAGATAAACGACAAGTAGTTGGTTACTATGAGGGATTATAGTTAAATTGGTCCCATAATATAGATGTGCTCATCGATTTGGTCTCACTTTTTTGAAAATGCCCAAAATAGTCCCACTGGATAATATTCTCTCTCCAAACTAGTCACACCATTAGAAAACTAATGGGAATGGCATGTGCAAGTCACGTGCATAAGCAATTCCAATTAGTTTTTTTAACGGCGGGACTAGTTTGGAGAGAGAAAGTTATCAATTAGGACTAACTTGGGCACTTTCAAAAATTTGGGATAAAATTGATGACGAACTCTATATT
Organism: Petrea volubilis; assembly: GCA_026212405.1. NCBI lineage: Eukaryota > Viridiplantae > Streptophyta > Magnoliopsida > Lamiales > Verbenaceae > Petrea > Petrea volubilis. The sequence goes on from CM047878.1 coordinate 8,842,989, forward strand.
TCGGGTTAAAAATCGGTTACGAATTATTCCAAACCCAACTAATTTTAAAGTGGGTGGGCCTTTGAATTTTATTTTTTTACCCAAAGAAGTCAATCGAATACCCAATTAATTAAGAAATTCAAAATAATTGTATGATTATAATTTAGAATGTTGTTAACCCACATATGTTAAGCCGAATTAATTTTGTTTTCTTGAAAATATCTGAACCCAACCGAGTATGAACCCACATATTGCAAGTGCTGTAGTCAAATAAGAAATAAATTAATCGTGTCAGTATATTTGCTTTAGCTAAAGTAATGTGGAATACTTTAATAGTTATTGTTGGCGATTAAATTTCGTCCAATCAAAAAATTGACAAGTGTAAATTAAAATATTAAATATTAATTAAATTTTCTATTTATAATTTGGAATTTCCTAAATTCCAATATTAAATAGTTAATTTTAATTAATATTTTAATATTTATTTTACCGGCGAATGAAAAGTCGTCAAGTGTCAATATGAGGTGTTCCGACCAATCAAATCAAGTCTTGCAGCTCGAAAATCCAAAACCAATCAAATGGTGACAAGTGGTGCATTTGGTCGCATGGACCAATCAAATAATAGTATGTAAATGATATTTCTCTCTTTAATAATAATTTATATTAAAGAGATAAATATCGAAGGGGTTGCTAGCAATCCGAAAACCCTACACAAACACCTATAAATAGGGGTCATTTGGGGTTTAAAAAAAAAAAAAAAAAAAAGAAGTCTTCGACACATACAAAGGCAAGCTCGCCAGAACACGATCTTCGCACGAGCTCTCAAAGTTCTCAAGACTTCAAATCGCAAGCAACCGCTACGACGACGTACTGCATCCACAAAGGCTCTACTTCGTCTTCAAAGCGCAAGTGCTTCAACGCCTTCGATTTCAAAGCCGACCTTTGACTTCAAGGTAAATTGTGACTTCTATCCCGCAAATCTAGGAAGGAATCACATCATTCATCCGAGAACAAGCTTCAAGCCCTCGGAAACAAATTCGGAGAGAAGAATCAGGGGATTTAGTCTACTAGGAAATTATTTTCCTTTTAAATGATATCCTTTCTTCAAATTTGAAATATTTGTCACATATTTTTCTTGTCTTGTACTTGTTTGTTTTACAGATACGAAAATTTTGTGTGAACAGTTATAGCGAACAATAGCCTCGTTGTTGCATCAACTCGAGATTTTTACAACGGAACTCAATGAAAACATCAATTAAATGTACGCAAAATTTATTTCGGTTAATGCGAACAACTTACACGCTAGCTTTTGGGCAGTCGATCCTTATAAAGGAAAAGGCCTTAAAGATACTGTTTGCATAAATCTTCCCCGGCCGCGCCGAAGTGGCCGCTCAGGGTTCGGACCAGCTGAGTTCGATTGGAAAGCAGCCGGTTCGAAGTAAGCTTTCTCGTGTTCGGGTGCGGGCGTGCCAGTGTGCAGGAGCACACAAGTGGAAGTCTTGTGTTTAGAAGTGAAGTGACGCAATTCGAAGTGAAAATGTAATGCGCCCAAGACTTCTATCTGAAAAACGACTGAATTGGAGTAGGCAAACACTACCCCTGAGGTTCTACTCGCCTACAACTGAATGTAGGACTTAATAATTTAGCACTCTCAAAATCGAAAAGGGTCGAAAAACTTTAAATCGAAAAGAAAATACGTTCGAAGACTATGGCTACTCGCCACACGGACTTTACAGGACTCGACTACAGATACACGCATTGATAACTCGGGCCATATCTATGACAGAGATGCATTGAGCAGTCCCTAAGAACTCTAGCTACAAATCGGCCACATTGATGACTCAGGCCACATCTACCTGTGGTTGTACTCAGAGGCTGGTCACTCCGACGAGCATTGATTGACTCTGTCTGTACTCCTCTTCATGCATGCGCTCGATATGAATGCTGGGTACCACTCCGCCGCATTGATATCTCACCCCGAACCGGGCCCAATCCGAGTGAGTGATGGCTACGACTTCGTGACGTTACGGAATGAGTGCATTGATATCCCCACTTCGAGCCGAGTGAGGTATGGCTACAAACACCCGCAACGGTTTTCTACCTACTTGAACTAAAGTTATTCTTTGTTCATTTAAGCTAAGGAATCAGAGAAGTGTGGAATTCTTGATTGAGAGAGTTGTAGCTGTGTTTGATTGACGTTGTGTGTTTTTGAAATGAAGAATCCAGCTCTCCTTTTATAGGCCTCAAGTTGGAATTGCATCCCTGTATTCTTGGAGCCGGAAAGATTTATCCAAACCCGGCCATTAACAATGAATGGCTGTCCTCATTTTTAGTTTATGGCAGTTCTGCCATATCATTTAAATTTCAAATCCTTAAAAGCACATGGCCTTTATTTTAGGCATATGCAGATATCACCATGCCTATTTTTAGCCATTCTGTTATTTCCCTCCTAACAACCCCTAATCACAAGGGATTCTACATTTATTATTTATTTTCTATTTTATATTTTTATATACTTGGCCGGTTGGGCCATGGGCTTCCCATTTTTTCAATCTGGGCCTCTAATGTGGGCTGCCCATCGTGAGTTGAAATGACCTGGGCCCAATTAACTCATTTCGGCGTGGCGAAAAGACACTATTGTCAGCCCACTCCGAATTAAAAAAAAAAATTTAATTTTGGGCCCAAACAATGCCCCCCGCAAGTTGTGGTCAATTAGTAAGATTTGACCATAACTTGATTTAAACTTTATTCCCTTCGCGCCATTACATTTGGCGGCTTTTTATTCATGCTTGCCATACTAATCGTGACAATTTCAGTTTTAACAACATATTGCTGTAACTGCCATGGTTTTCATGTTGCCATTAACGTTTGATTGCTAGGCCATGAGAATGTCACTATGGCACTTCCTGTAACCTCCCTCATTTATTCTTCTATGGATATTTAAATATTTTCCTCTTTTTCTGCTCGTCCCGACTGACGGTTGTTACTGGCGCCATCATAATGGCACCCTTTGAGTGTCCCAATACTAGCAGTTTCCAGTGTTCTCCCATGCCTGGGACTCTTACTGCCCCTCTTAAATCTTAATCTCCTACTCACTCTAAATCTATATGTGCTCATCTCCTAGAAAAATTAGGACTCTTCCTCAGCCATTAATCTTTACTTTTTAAAGAGCCTTTCTGCTTTTCCCCCAATCACCTATTTTCCTCACTTTCTTCACTCTTCATTTCCCCAATTTCGAAACCCTAATTTCTTTCTTCTCCAATGGCGTCTGAAAAATCCACCATCTTTGCCTGTGAAGGCTCTCAATCTTTGGGTCCCACCATTAGCGGAGATGTCCCTCGCGACCATCCTCGTGATTTGGCTCGCTTCGAAGAGCGATTGCCGTACCCAGAGGGCCATGCCTTTGGCACCCCCGTTCGCAACTGGCCATGGTCGCCCAACTCCTCTGTTCACCGCGATTTTACCATCTGGTGTGCTCGCGTTGAAGCCGTTCATGGCCCGTTGTGGAAAAGTATTGGGATTTTCAGGTTTCGAAATCCCCTTACTCTCTCGACATGGGGTTTTTACAGGCGGCGCTACCGTTTGGGTGCCGTCTTGACAACACTTTCAATTTTGCCGCCGGCCCCATGACCCTAACCCTCCTAGATTTGGAGCAGTTAGCGGGTTTTTGTGCGTCTGGCCGTCCGATTGGCGTCGACATCAGGTATGAGGATCTTAACGTTTTAGAGCTTTCCCACCTCTCCCGTGAGAGCAAGCCCCTGACGAGCTATAGGCACATCATTGCCCACTTTGTTAAAAAGGCTACTCCAGTCATTGACGAAGAGCATGTTCGATTCGTTGCACTGTGGCTGTGCAGATACGTTTTCTGCAGTCATCATGCCAACAGACTATGGAATTTTACTATATGGCTGGGGCAATGGCTATTGGTGCCAATTTGGCTTTGGGCCCAGCGGTGCTGGCCTTCATCTACAAGGGTCTGAGGAAGTTGGTTAAAGTGAGGCAGGATCCCAAGAAAAGGGAGATTTATCATGGCGGGCTCTGGTTAGTGCAGATGTGGCTCCAGGCCTATTTTCCTCACTTGTGCGCCATGACTACTGGTATGAGGATGGAGAAGGAGCTCTTTGCCACGTTTTTGGCACGCGTCAATGTTTCAACTGCCCTCCTCGAATGAGCCTTCATTCGTTCTATCTTCCTCAAGACGGCAGCGTTCCCGATTGGGATGTGTTGTGCAGTGGTGACCCGGCGTTCTACTGCCATGGGTCTCATTCCTTCCATATCAGCGATCAGAGGGGGTGGACCTCTTTCCTTACTACTAGGGACCTGCCGTATTGCTTTCGCTTTGATAACATGGTCTCCAGCCGTCTCATGCCATACGCTCCTCATTATGTGGCCCGTCAATTCGGCCTAATCCAATCTTTACCTGCCCAGATTGTGACGATCAATTCGTCACGTTTCAAGTTGAATAAGTACAAAAATTGGGGAATCGACGTCTTTAGAGGCCTGACTGAAAGTTCTTCTCGTCGTATGGACAAGTTTGAGTTTGCCTACTTTGCATGAGACTTCAAGGCCACTCCATCTTTCTAGTCCTGGTGGACTAATTATTTGAAGCGTTCCCAAATTGAGTCTACTCATGCGGCTGTGGCCCGCTTCACCTTCTCGACCGTGCCTCCAAAGGTGGCCATTGACCTGCCCTTCTCCGAGGACGTGCTTGTTAAATCCACCGCGGGCAAAAAATGTATTGAAAGATTTGAACGCTTTTATAATGTTACCTGGAACCCTTTTGATCGTGATGGATGCATTAGGCAGGCTTCAATTACATTCTTCGAAAAGAAAGAAAAATAGATAGCTAGGGCCAAAGAGCATTTCCATATTGCTAGGGAAAAACTAGAGGACCGTGCCCCACACTGGTCTACCTTTTATAAGCTATTATGTTTGACTGCCCCCCCTTTACCTGACTTCTTCCCATGAATAATTATCCCCAACCTTCCCCTTGAAAGGCCCTTGAGCTTCCATGATGAGGTTACCTTCAGCGGCTTGTTTGCTGATGACCCTGTGGGAGTTCGTAGGGTTGAGTTCTTTGGACTTGCCGTTTCTTTTCGAAGTAACGCTAGTGACCATAGAAGGGGAAGGTATTACCTTCATTCCTGTTTCCTGTGCCTTGGTCTTGTTCTTATGTGGTTGTTGAACTGCGTGCTTGTTTTGTCTTTAGGCTCCCGTAGAAAGACCAAAGCCATGGTGTTTGCCGCCACCGCCATATTTGCCAGGATTCCCATCCCGTCTCCAAGTCCTGCACCTGCACCAGCCCCTGTCAAGGTGGGTACCCGTCGCTCCACCCGTCACTTTTGCTCCACAAAGGTTGAAGGAGTGATCGAAGTGTCTGATTCTGAGGACGACGAATCCAATCAGATATCTCTTTTTTTGATTTTCTCTTTTCGTTTTTCACCTTGTTGATTTATTTCCTTTGCAGGCATCTAGTCGAAGCAAACGCGCTATCCCAACTGACGCTAGCTCGAAGCGACCGCGTATAAAACAAATGGCAACAAAGAGACGCCTAGTGATGCCTGCCTCCTCCTCTTACTCTTCTCCGACCGATACCCCTTTTGCCTCTGCTGGTCCTCGAACGGAAAGCGTTGAGGAATCTCCTTCTAAGGAGATAGACATCGATGCGACCATTGACCGAATTCATGCTGACCTTACCGAGGCGGGTTACACATCTGCAGATATTCCAGGCCTTCTTCCTACCAAGAAGGGTATGCCGTCTCCCCCTCCCCCCGTCAAAGTGACTGAGGTAATGTTTCTTTGGCTCATTCCTGCTCATTCAATGTTGTTCCCTTCTGACCTTTGATTCCTGCAGGCTGTCGCTCAGTCCGCTGCTCAGGCTCCCTCTACCACCTCCTCGCTGCCAGAGGCCCTTGCCGGTAGTTCCCATGTAACATCATTCCTCCTCGCTATGCTCTTTTGTTGTCTTTTCATAATCTAACTCTCTCTTTTCTGCAGGCATTTTCTCCATGATCGATGTCAGGTTCAATGCGTTTGAGCAGTGCTAAGGAAATGGTGGACTTGTTGGACTCTGTCTTGGGAGAGCCCCTGTTCCTGAGGTGGCCACACATCTTTCTGATGCTCGCATTTAGGAGCTCAAGGGGCTCCTTGAAGGAGTGGACTCTGAGCATGCGCCGGCCATTGTTGGGACGAGAAAGGATTGACCAGATCCTGCAGGAGGTTGCTCGCTTTACTATGGCGCCCAGTAAAAGGCGATTCTATGAGGATTTTGCAAGGAACCTTCCTAGCCTTGGGACGAAGTGTGAGAGCAGTCATGCTCTTATCCAAATGCCTCATGTTTTCACCACTGGCCCCTTGGTTGATAATCTGAAGTCTCTTCGAGTTCAATTATCTCAGAGGGCTGAACGGCAGTTGGAGCTATCCACCACACGAGCACAACTTGCTGCCGAGATGGAACGCCTGCGAAAACTTATCAACGAGGTGGACCAGCAATTGCTCCATCTCTCTGGTGAGGTCGACCAGCAATTGCTCCATCTCTCTGGTGAGGTCGACCAGCTCAAGGCTGATTCCGATGCACAAATCAAAGCCTACCAGCAAGCTAAGGAAAGGGATCTGGAGTGGAAACGGCAAGTCGAGACTGCCTCTGCTGAACTTGATGAGGTGACCACCTTTTTGCACTTATTCTTTGCTCGATTCCGAGCTGATTTCCTGGGTGAAGGGACCCCAAGGGTTAGTGAGGTAGGAGGGTATGGAGTTGGTCATCTGGCGGAGGCCACTTCGACTTCTAACCAACCAGCAGGCGAGGCGGCTGGTCCAGGTGGTACAGCTCTGGAAAAGGATGCCCCGACCACCTAACTTTCCTGGTCTTTTCAATTTTATGGTCTGCGTGCCATTTACAAATGGCAGCTTGTTGCCGGAACAAATTTTGCTCTTCACTAGTTTTTCCTTTTGATTTCTTAAGCCATTCTTGGCTCGGCATTTTGATCCATCTATCATGCTATTTGATTTGCTTACTTTAAGATTCCTTCAAAAAAATTCACATGTGGAAAAGAAACCTCATAAGCGTACGAATGACATGATTGAATTGAGATAAAATAGGTGAGCAAAAACGTCCTAAGTATGGTTGGCCTTAAAGGCCATTTTGACTTAGGCTAATTCGGCGTTCTAATGGCAATGTCTCCCATAAAGTAGGGTGATATTTTTTCAAATATTTGCCATTAATTGGATCTCTGAGCATGTTTCCATCCATGCTTTCTAGTAAATAGGCTCTTCCTTTAGTTATTGAATGGATCAAAAAGGGACCCTCCCAATTGGGGCTCCATTTCCCTAACATCGCATCCCTTTTCTCTAAGGGGAAAACAACTTTCCACACTAGGTCTCCAATTTGGAATCTCTTGGCCTTGACCTTCCTGTCGTAGGCTCTGGCAACTCATTTTTTCTGAGCCTCAATAGAATCTAGCGCTTGTATCCTGACATTTTCCACGGCGTCTAACTTGTTTACCATCTTGCAATGGTATTCTTCAATGGTGAGATTATTTTGTTGAGCTATCCGTGCAGATCTCACGTTGATTTCTAAGGGCAAAACCGCATCGTGGCCATAGGTGAGTCAAAATGGGGTACTCCCTGTGCTGGTGCGTTTGCTTATTCGATAAGCCCACAACGCTTCGGAAAGTAGTAGGTGCCATGCTCTAGGATTTTCCTCCACCATCTTCGAGATGATATTCTTTAAGGTCTTATTGGTGGATTCGGCCTGTCCATTTCCTTGTGCATAATATGGCGAGGAATGTGTAAGTTGGATGCCATACGCGGTGGCAGAAGCTTGAATTTCCGTCCCTATGAATATGGTTCCCCTATCTATTACGATAGTCTGGGGAATTCCAAATCTATGTATTAGGTGTTCCTTGATAAATCTGACTACCGTTCCTTGATCAGTTTGCTTGAAGGGAATGGCCTCTACCCACTTGGTGAAATAGTCTGTTGCAGTGATAATGTGGGTATGCTGTTTCGAAAAGGGGGGAAAAATGGCCCCTATTAGGTCGATAGCCCAACATCGAAATGGCCAAGGTTTGATTATTAGATTCATCTCCTCTGCTGGCACTCTCTGAATCGGGCCATGTAGTTGACATTTTTCGCAACCTTTGGCCAGCCAATGGCAATCTTGCACCATTTTTCGCCAGAAATAGCCATATCATTTGATCAACCATGCCATCTTACGGCCACTTTGATGGGCTCCACATACTCCCTTGTGGACTTCCATCATGATTTTCATAGCCTTATCTTGTCCAACACATTGTAGGAGAACGTCATCATGACTACGACGATACAACGAGCTGCCTCCCAAGACCATATAGTTGGTGGCCCTCATCTTGATCTGTCGAGGTGCTCCTTGGGAGGGGTTATTCAAGTAACTCAATATCGGTTCCCGCCAATCTTCAGTTTGCTTCATGGTGCTTTCTATGGCGCAAACATTGGTTCTTTCGAGATGAGAGGGATAGGCCTGCCTTGTAATGGTGTAACTGGCGGCCTTACAATTCTTAGGAAATTCTGCCGCAGTGGCTATTTGAGCCAATTCATTGGCTTCAAAGTTAGACTTCCTAGCCACATGCTGAAATGTTACTTCGTCGAATCCCATTAGTAAAGCATTGACCGTGGATATATACTTGTCTAGTATGGGATTTCGACACTGGAATGTGTCCTGGATCTGCCTAATGACGAGCTGGGAGTCTCCGATCACGCTGATACTAGATGCTCCTAACTCGCGTAGCAACTCTAATCCAAGGATCAAAGCTTCGTACTCGGCCTGATTGTTGGTGCACGAGAAATCGAACTGAACCACCATGCTCGTCTTGATTTCGGATGGTGAGATGACAACTATGCCAGCCCCAGATGCTTTGTCTGTTCAAGACCCGTCGAATTGAAGGGTCCATGGCTTTATGAATACTGATAGCATTTCGATTTGCTGAGCCATTTCGTCATCTATTTCGACACCGGGTTGTTCGATAAGGAAATCTGCCAAAGCTTGGCCTTTTACCGCTTTTCGTGGCACAAATTGCAACTGATATTCCATTAGGTGGATGGCCCAACGGCCTATCTGACCATGCACTACTGATCTCGAAAGCATGTATTTGATTACGTCGACACTACTGATCACAAGAACCTTTACCGGTAGCAAGTAATGTCGTAGTTTAATACACGCAAAGTACAGTGTTAAACACAGTTTTTCGATCGGATGGTATTTTGTTCCATGTCACTCAAATGCCTGCTTAAATAGTAGACAACCCGTTCGAGACCATTCTCATCATCTTGAGCCAGGAATGCCCCAATGGTCTTGTCGGCTGCGGAAATGTGAAGCTTAAGTGGTTCTCCTTTTCGTGGCGGCATCATCACAGGAGGAGAAGTCAAGGCTTCCTTGATCCTATCGAATGCCTGTCCATGTTCTTCTGACCATTCGAAGTGGTCGTGGTCTTTTAATTTTAACAAGGGTGAGAAAATTTTGGTCTTGCCTACAAGGTTCGAAATGAACCTCCTCAAGTAATTGACCTTTCCAAGAAACTGTTGAAGTTCTTTCTTGGTTCGAGGTGGCTGGGCGGCCAAGATGGCCTTTGCCTTGTTTGCCTCTACTTCGATTCCTTTCTTATGTACTAAGAACCCAAGAAAATGGCCTGCGGCCACTCCGAATACACATTTCAGTGGATTTAACTTCAATTGGAATTTTCTCATCCTTTCGAAGGTCTTAACCAGGTGCTCTAAATGATGAGCAAAGCTATTAGATTTAATAATGAGATCGTTAATGTAGATTTTGAGGAAATCATTTATATAGTCATGAAAGATGCAATTCATAGCCCGCTGATACGTAGCCCCAACATTTTTAAGACCAAACGGCATAACCTTCCATTGAAAGGTGCCAATGCCCCTCGGGTATTGGAATGCCAGTTTCAGGATATCCTCTTCGGCTATGAAGATCTGGTTATACCCTGCATTGCTGTCGACAAGAGTTAAGAACTCATGTCCTGCGACGGCATCTATCATTATGTCGGCCATTGGCATTTTATACTCATCTTTCGGAGATGCCAAATTTAAGTCCCTGAAATCTATGCAAATTCTTAATTTTCCATTCTTCTTTATGACTGGCACGACATTGGCCACCCACTCAGGGTATCTGGCCACTTCGATGAAGTCTGCTTTAAGAAGCCTTTGAATTTCTTCTTTGATTAACACACAGACTTCGTCGGACATGCAACGAAGAGGCTTCTTGCGTGGCTTAAACCCAGGCAAAATGGGTACTCGATGCTCCACCAAGTCCCTACTGAGACCAGGCATTTCATCGTAATTCCATGCAAAACAGTCTTTGTACTGTTTAAGTATGTTGATCATGGCCTCTTTATTTTCATGGCTTAATAAAGCACTAATGTATATTGGCCTATGATCGTTTTCATTGCCAAGCTCTACTTCGATGACAAGATCTTGAACGTGAATCCTTACGTCATCGAGTTTTGCCGGAGCGGCACTCAACTCTCTTAATGTGATCTCGTCTGTCGAAGTGAGATCTTGATCATGTTCATAAATTACATCCGCATTGCAATTGTAGTAATCGACAAGATCTTTGGCCAATAAGGCCAAAGTTTTATTTATTATTGCTGATTCGGTACTACCCAGAATTATTACAATTTCATCTATCTTGACGCTATTTATGATCAAAATTTTGAAAAGTAGAAAGCGTCCTTTCTTCGATGTTGCAAGGCCTGCTAACCTCTTTAGCCATCGCTACGTCTAGACTAACCGGTGCCACGGACGAAGTGGCACAAAGCGGACGGCCATATTTGTCTGGTCCTACAAACCTATAGGGTCTGACATTGTCGGAGTAGTACCTAGCTTCTACTACATTCACATTGGTTGTGAACGGCTTCTCTTCTACCTTCACCATTTTTGGTTCATTCTCGCTATCTCCCAGAAATACCAAAAACTGGTGTAAGGTCGAAGGGATGCACATGGCGGAATGAATCCAACCCCTTCCTAGCAAGGCATAGTACGAAGTCTTTGCGTCGATCACGAAAAAGGCAGAAGTGACTGTCTTATTCCCGATACTGACTTCGATTGGCAGGATGCCCATAATGTCTGCTTTACCACCTGCGAAATTGCTGATCACCACATCTGTCTTGAGAAGATCAGCCTTCTCCTTTCCGATGCGCTTCATGGTTTGGAGAGGCATGATATTTACTACGGCTCCATTATCTACCAGCATTCTTCCAGTAGGCTTGCCATCGAGATGGCCAGCCACGAAGAGGGGCTTTACATGCTTCGCCATGCTTGGCGGTGGCTTTTGGAACAAAGCCTTAATCTCTTCGACTGTCTTGCTCTTCTGGACCGTCTGTTCGGCATTGCTTACAAAGAAAGCCACCGGCTCACTGCCATCCTAGACTTCACTGCTTTCTTCTGTGTTATTTTGAGAGTTATTGTCAGCATTAGTATCGGGAGGGAATGCCCATACCATATTACATTCCATGTTGATAGCGTCGCCACTGGAGGATGGTATGTCTGTGGTTTCCATTGGCAATTCTTTATCAACTTGGTTTAGTTCTTCCATCTTTACTCTCCATTCACTCAACAGATCTTCCTCCCCGACACCATCTGGCCTACTTGAGACGTCATTCTTTGATTCATCAGTCTCCAACATCATTGGATCAGCAACCTTTCTCTTCGATTGAATGTCGGTCGGGGTGATTTTTTGGCTTCTTGGCTCTGCTGACATCACTGCCTTACCCTTGCTGGGTTTCGTTGTTTCATTTCTAAGTATTTCAATTTCCTTGCGTTGTCGCAAATACCTCCGGTATTGTGTTCGCGTTATCTCTCGAGGACTTCTTCCACTAGGAAACTTAGGATGTCTCATTGCCGTCCAGCGTCCTTCCTGGACTGCTGGTGGTTTAATGAACCTAGAATGAACCGGTTCTCGAGTTGGCTCATGTCTTCGAGGTGGGCTCGAGGGTGTTCTCTTCTTCTCACTTCTGTCAGTTCTTCGGGGAGGACTTCGATTTTGCTTGTTCCAATTTTCTCGCAACGGATTGCCATTGGCACAATGCCCCCCTAGCGTGTGAGGGAGATATGGCACTATAGGCGGCTGTGGAACCATGGAAAAGCTGGCCATGGGATTGGCTCAAGGATAGTAAGCTCGTACTGGATAGACCCATGGCACTGTTGCCATTTCGGAATGGCATCTGGCGCAAAGACCTAACTGCCACTTTGACTGCTCTGTAACTTGCTCATGCTGCTGGTTTTCCTTTTCGGCTGGGTCATCCTAAATGTTGACCATGTTCACTCCCTCCGCCTGGAATGGCTCTTTGTCAATTCCCATTTTCTTGTCCATCCATTCTGGCATGAAGCGTAACGTGCCGCTGTCCAGACAGCTTTGAATCATCCACCTGAAAACCAAACAGTCATTGGTGTTATGAGTCCATGCATTATGAAATTTACAGTATGTTTTGCCTTCCAGCTATTTGGCCGTTGGCATTCTATGATCGTTTGGCACCTTGATTTTGCTATCAGCCAATAAGTGATCAAAAATAGCCTCAGTTTTCGATACATCGAAACCATAGCATCTCTCCGTTTCAGAACGGAACTCTGGCTTATTCAACATGCCAGGAGGCATCTTGATGTGAGGCTGCAATGCTCTTGGTTTTACTAACGCCGGGCAAACCGTGTTCTTTTGGCAAACGACCTGGGCTAAGCCTACTTCGTTTTTCCATTGGTCTGTTTCAATACTAGCCAAGTCATCTTGGACTTCAGCTAGGCCTACTTTATAATGAGTGGCCTTGCCGTGATGACTTCTTCGATTCTCTTCTCTTAACAGTTTTTCATATTCAGTGACATGCCTAATTAAATCAAAAATCGATGCAAATTGTTGGCCAAACATTTTCTTTTTTAATTCGAGGTGCATGCCTCCTATGGCCAAACTTATGTAGCTTTCTTCGGCCATGATCACTGGGAAAAAGTGTCTAGCTTGGATGAATCTTCCCATGTATTCTTCGGCTGACTCCCCGGGCATTTGTCTCATATTGGTCAATTCCGATATGGATACCTCAGGGGGTAGTCGATAGAAATGACTATGGAAGAGATTCTCCATAGTTGGTCAGTCGGAAACGGACCCAGGTTTGAGTCTAATATACCACAAAAAGGCTTTTCCAGTTAAGGAATTTGGAAATAAATGTAGTTTTAAGTTTTCGTCCATTCCGACTTCGCCACATTGTGTGGTAAATTTCGCAATGTGTTCAATCGTGGTCTGTGACCCGTCCCCGTTAAACAAAATAAAATTAGGGACCCTAAACCCTGGGGGAAAAGGAATCGTGTCAATATGAGAGGGATAAGGACGAGAATACCTGGGTGGCGAGGCTGACCGTTTATGCCTTGCCAACTCCTGTCGCAACATTTCCTGTATCTCCTATCAAGACACGGCTGTATTGTCATTTCGATTGGTGGGATTAGTGGCATTGGAAGCAGGTTGGGGTCTTCCCGCCAGGTGTGGCATCACGCAGGGGGTTTCAGGCCCTTCGAAATGATTTAGGGCGCTCGATCCTTCCCCTTCCAAGTGTATTCCTTTGGATTCGAATGCCACTCTTTAGCCAGTATCAATATTAGGGTACCTTCCATGGCGATCATTACCTCCAATGTTTAATCGTCCTGGTCGTGCATCGGCAAGGTCTGGCCTGTGAAATTGTTCGGCCTTATGTCGTCGTAGAGGTTCTCTCACCGGTGGAAAGCTATCCATTCTTGCCGCCATGCTGCGCAAGTTCATTCCGTAATGTGGATCTGTCACTCGGAGTGATTCTAACATGGTGGCCATCTGTTCGGCCCTCTCCGATTCTTCCCTACGTTGTCTTTCTATCAACTCCTGGAATCTCCGGTTGGATTCCAAGATCCACTTCTCCATTACGTATAATGCGTCTTCGCCACAATTGGCCACTCTAGCCAGCAAGGTGGGTGCTTCCTGAATCGGTGCCTCTTCAGGCGCCCTTTGATTTCGCTCGAGCCCGTCAATGATAGCTTGAACGTTGGGAGGTGGATTATGTCCACTCGTCTTTTCGTTCTGCTCACTGGCTGCCTCACTTCCACTGTCTGAACCGGGGTCGGCTCGAGTTTGGCTCCTTAAGCGTGGTGGTACCATGACTTGCTGTTTATGAATTTTAATTTTTAAGTTTTTGTGAGTTTTCAATATAGAATGCAAGTATGCAATTTACCGAAATAAAACGTGTTTTCTAAGACCTAAATGTTGACAAAACCTTTTCGAAAACTGAAGTGCTGTCCCACTGGGTGTGCCAGAAAGATATGTTTGCATAAATCTTCCCCGGCTGCGCCGAAGTGGCCGCTCAGGGTTCGGACCAGCTGAGTTCGGTTGGAAAGCAGCCGGTTTGAAGTGAGCTTTCTCGTCTTCGGGTGCGGGCGTGCCAGTGTGCAGGAGCACACAAGTGGAAGTCTTGTGTTTAGAAGTGAAGTGATGTAATTCGAAGTGAAAATGTAATGTGCCTAAGACTTCTATCTGAAAAACGACTGAATTGGAGTAGGGAAACACTACCCCTGAGGTTCTACTCGCCTACAACTGAATGTAGGACTTATTAATTTAGCACTCTCGAAATCGAAAAGGGTCGAAAAACTTTAAATCGAAAAGAAAATACTTTCGAAGACTATGGCTACTCGCCACACGGACTTTACAGGACTCGACTACAGACACACGCATTGATGACTTGGGCCATATCTATGACAGAGATGCATTGAACAGTCCCTAAGAACTCTAGCTACAAATCGGCCACATTGATGACTCCGGCCATATCTACCTGTGGTTGTACTCAGAGGCTGGTCACTCTGACGAGCATTGATTGACTCTGTCTGTACTCCTCTTCATGCATGCGCTCGATATGAATGCTGGGTACCACTCTGCCGCATTGATAACTCACCTCGAACCGGGCCCAATCCGAGTGAGTGATGGCTACGACTTCGTAACGTTACGGAATGAGTGCATTGATATCCTCACTTCGAGCCGAATGAGGTATGGCTACAAACACCCGCAACGATTTTCTACCTACTTGAACTAAAGCTATTCTTTGTTCATTTAAGCTAAGGAATCAAAGAAGTGTGGACTTCTTGATTGAGAGAGTTGTGGTTGTGTTTGATTGACGTTGTGTGTTTTTGAAATGAAGAATCCAGCTCTCCTTTTATAGGCCTCAAGCTGCAACTGCATCCCTGTATTCTTGGAGCCGGAAAGATTTATCCAAACCTGGCCATTAACAATGAATGGCTGTCCTCATTTTTAGTTTATGGCAATTTTGCCATATCATTTAAATTTCAAATCCTTAAAAGCATATGGCCTTTATTTTAGGCATGTGCAGATATCACCATGCCTATTTTTAGCCATTCTGTTATTTCCCTCATAACAACCCCTAATCACAAGGGATTCTACATTTATTATTTATTTTCTATTTTATATTTTTATATACTTGGCCGGTGTGGCCATGGGCTTCCCATTTTTTCGATCTGGGCCTCTAATGTGGGCTGCCCATCGTGAGTCGAAATGACCTAGGCCCAATTAACTCATTTCGGCGTGGCGAAAAGACACTAATGTCAGCCCACTCCGAATTTAAAAAACAAATTTAATTTTGGGCCTAAACAGATACTAAATCTCTGCTCCAAAATGAAATCTAAAAGTTATTGCGACCCATAACGCTAAAGATATATGTAAATTCAATTACTAATTACAAGTTAATTTATTAGCTCCCTAACTACTTACGAGTTGATACTTTTCAACAGATAAGAAAGTTCGAACTAAAGTCAAAGAAGAAATTAGCGTTCATATCGGAGGTCCTGTGGTTAATCTAAAAGTACACTACTAAATGTTTTTAAGGATTTTGATTTTTAAATTCTTTCTCCTGATCCATGAGTTCAGCTCGAAGGATATATAATAAAAACAGACAGGCACAATTTTCTTCCTATCAATTGATAATTGAATGACTTGATACTTTCAACTAATGTTAATGTTAGTGTTAGTTTCACATAGGTCTTGAGAAGTATATGCAGCGAAATATTAAAAATTTACTTAAAAACGTATAACATATTATATGCTAATTATGTCGTCCCGTGATTATTGTGCAATTACATAACCAAATCGATTAAATAAGTTGAATAATCAAACTCCATCTAGCATTTTTGTTGTTGTAGGGAATAGAGTGTATTTAAATACGCAATTCACTTTCTCGGATTGTCACGAATAGTTTGCACTTTTATGGGATTCCAATTGTCTTCCATCTAAATGTATCTACACATTAATCGCACAACGGATTTAAATTCTATGCAAAACTTGAATTTAAACTGTAGCGAATATGAATCTCTATACTAACTCTTAGTATATGGGGCTATAAAAAGAGGGTGAATATTTTAACTTAGTTTGGTTTATTATTTATTAATTAAACAATAAATCAAAAGCTAACAAAAATAAAAAGTCAAAAGTTTGACTTTCATGGAGAATAAACAAAGAAAACCCCTTTTCTTTCTTATTTCTTGTGTATGTGAAGAGGCTTGGTCAATACCTTATGGCCAAGCCTCATGCTCAATTAGAGTTCAATTTGACTCCTCTAATTCTCCTTCAATTAATTATCCGTTATTCTTCTTGATATTCATTAACTATTAGAATTCATCTTTTAACTATAAGACTGATCTTATAGTTTTATATTTAAATTCAAATTCTAAAATTGAATTGAAATATTAAATTAATTCAAAATTAATTTAAACAAATTGATTCCTATCCACCAACTTAATGAGATAGGTCAATTGAATTAGCCCTCAATTCAATTGATCTCATTAATCAATTCAATTTGATTAATCACTATTAATCAATTCATATACTTAGATGCTTGGTCAGCTATTGTGTGTGACCCCTTATGTCACGACCCGGAAAAATACCCTTTTATTTTATTAAAATATGTTGGACCGAAACGCGTAAAGATAATATTTTCATAGTTGTATAAATAATTACTTTCACATAAAATTCGTACAAAATACAAGAGTTACAATTTTCCAAAAAGAATACAAAATAACTTTATTGTAATAGGCCTCCAAATGCGTTTGCTGCGCCACTTTGATCCGCTATCTCATTTCTTTCTAAAAATAGTCATATTAAGAAGAATCAACACGACGGTTGAGTAGAAATTTCACTTAATCACATAAGGTGCTCGTGTGTATAGTATGTGCACATAGTCATGATATCTCACATAATATTACCTTTTTGAGTCACTTATTAGTGACTCCCTTATGTCTCCCATAGTATAATATTCCAACCGTTCACATCTTTAACCCCAATATTCCATCCGTCCACATCGATTCCATCCGTTCACATCGGTGGCCATATCTCGAGACTATGCCAATTTCCTACGACCCACAACCAATACATGGAGCACTCCGTCCATGCAAGATGGGATTAGGACATGGATGGCGAGAACTGTTTTAAGACCGGCAAGCCCACTGCCGCCCGGCCGAACTCTAGCCCCATCCACACCGAAAACACATTTGGGCCCGGCATGCACAAATAAAGATTTTCACATAAACATATTCTCCCATAATTTCACATAAGGAACATACTTTCATACTTATCACTTTAAATATAAAAGCATACAAATAGCATATTTTGGAATAATACACATACATGCTTTCATATTAATTCTATGAACATAAAATATAAATATAACTAGAAACATACTTTTTAATAGCTTGTAGTAGCATAATGAAGCATAATATCATGATAATAAAATGATAAACTAGCATTAGAAATTAACTTATGTAATTAAGGAAATTCCTACCTTAACTAACCTTCTTGATATTTATATATCTATGTTTGTGTGAGAGAGAATTGTGTGTGTGACGTGAAGTGTGTGTTTATGTTGTGTGTGGTGTGTGATTATGTGTAGAGATAATAGTGTCAAGTGTATGTGTGTATGTAACGTGTGTGTTTGTGTTGTCTTTGTGTTGTGTGTACTATATATATATTATATATATATGGATATATGTATGTACCGTGTGTGTTTGTTGATGAGAATAGTATTTATTGTGTGTGTATAATCCGTGTATGTGTGTGTGTGATTAATGGAAAATATAACTCAAGCCTCTATTTATAGAGGTTGGTTAAGACACATTATTAAAAATGAATTATGTCAATTTGTCATAATTAGATTCATCTTACTCATCAATATTAATAATTACATACATGCTTAGTAATAAGCCTAAATGTTATTAGGTGTGCTCTAAAATTGATGAATAGAAGTCTATGTTAATGTAAATAATACAAGTGTTCCAATTTCTAGAAGAGTTATAACAAGTGTAAAAACAATCATTTAATGCTAGGAATTATCAAGAACAAATATTAGGATTATCAAAAATAAATTAGAAAAAGTCATATTATATATCTATATCATGTTTCGGATATATATACATATATGATATAGTGTGCTCGTGCTCTATGTACTTAGAACATGCATATATATCTATATTTAAAATATATAATTAAATATTGTTAATCCTATAAAGTGGTTAGGATTAATATGTATTAACTTAGTTCTTAGTGCATAGATATATATACGAACTTATATATATATATATATAATTTTCGAATATATATAATATACTAAAAATTATGTTTAACAATTAATATATTAGTATAGTAACAATTATAAATTCAAAGTATAGATATGAAAATACATAATATATTAGAGAATATTATACATTATTCATAATAAAATCACATATTTGAGATAGAATCACTTATTTCACATACAAAATAATAATCACATAAAACACTAGATAATTTAATCATATAATTAACTTTTAAAATATGTAGAAATACCGGGTCATTACACCTTAGGTTCACCAATCGATTAGCGATGGGCTTACATTCAAAGAAATATTTTAGATAATAAAATTATCTATAATTAATTAAACTCTTTAATTAATCTCCATTTTATTAAAAACCGTTCTAATAAATGCTCCCCATTCATTGTGGTCGATATCTTGCAACAAGCCCACGAATACCTAGCCAATAGGTGAAGTATTAGCGCGAACCTTTTTACTTATGAATTACCGTGCAAATACGGTCCCTTTGTCATCTAATTTTTCATTTGAGGTTTAGGACATGAGATTTGGGAAATCCTACTAACCTCAATTCTCATAATTATTTGTAAGTAGTCCATTTGACATTTAACTTAGAAAACTCCTTTTCAAATCATTGTCCTCCATATTGCACAAGGATTTAAGTGGACTAATTATAATAGAATATATAGAATACTCACTCACTCAATTAGGCGAGCAACGAATTATTTATCGACTTTAATTCACTAGTCTCCATATATGGGAGACTTATACTTAACATTAGAGCATGAAGACTCGCCATGGAGCGGACACGTATATCAAAGTATAAATGCCCATATACAAGATTACTATGAAATCTCAAGTCTAAGAATTAGTTAAAGGACATCATAAGCTTGGAAATATTCATAATTCTTTTATTCCCATTTAGGAGTTTTCATGTGCGATCCTCAGTGAACTCATTTTCTAATGAGCACCTATATATGCATACGAGTGTCACTATGCTCGATGTCCATGAAACAAGTCACCCCCCATTTGAGGTGTGTCATAAATGCAAGTCTTTTAGTGAGTTAAGTCGATATCCCAGTCTCAGTTAGACTCAATGACTTGGAGTAATTTTGATCGCGCATTAGAAACTTATTTCAAGACTTTCATTTTTATGCAAAGCGAAGTCTCATAGCTTTTAATGTGATCATGGAGATTCAATCACATACATCAAATAAACAAAAAATGCTATGTGATGAAAATGGCCAAAAAGTGTAAAACTTTCAATTTATTATTTAATCGAATAGACTGTTTGGTATAAAAAGTAATTAACAAGCTAAAATATATTGGCTTGCTAGGCACTACTCTAACAATTAACATTAGAGAATAAAATTTAATTGGACAGTTCTTTTAGTGTATTTTCTTTTCCAAGAGGTAAATTGTTGCCTTCTAAACTTTATTTCTCACTCATTTTTGTTCCTTTTTCAATCATGATTATTTTTTAAAATTAATTTATTGTATTAAAAGATATGTAAGTTAATTTTAAACACCTGGCCAAAATTTTAATCAAATAAAATCCATTTTCTAAAAGATGATATTGTAGTTAACATGTTGATACGTGTTTATAAAGTGGAGTGTTTTACATTTGTCCTGTAATTGGCAGATAATTTAGGGAGAGTGACCAATTACTTGACGAATGCATACATTTGCCATATAATTTGTTGAGTTCGATCACATAAGATTTGGGTAAGAATTTCCTAACCTATAAATTAAATTATGGGCAATAATAGAAAGTAGAGTCTCACTATAAAAAAAAATAATATAATGATAAAATAGTTAGATATACATTATTAGTTTACTTTAATAATTTAAAAATTGTTAATAAGAATCGAAAATTAATAATATACGTACATCTTTTAACATAAATAAAAAATATATGGACATGTATTAATGATGGTATTTCCTTGGCTCAGTGGGAAGGAAGAGCACCCGTGATCAAAGAAATCACAACTTTGATCCCCACTTATGTGGATTTTATTCTACTGTATAGTAGTTCATTTATTTGTATTATTTGATAGTTTTTTGAATCGATAATTGATTATGAGATGTAATGGTTGAATTTGATATTGATATAATCATTTGAAATGTATTGTATCCCTCTAAAAAAAATGGTAAAAACCAACATCCACTAGGTCTACAATATCTATTGGTTAGGAGAATTAAGAGGGTGTTTGGCTAAACTTATTTTAAAGTGCTTATGAACTCATGAAGCTTATAAAATATTTTTGGAACTTATAAGTTCCTACATCTTATTTTAAAAATAAGTTATTTAAGTGTTTGGATAAAATTAAATCCTGTAGTTTATAAGATGTCTTTGGAGCTTATAAGTTGTAACCTTGTTTGGTAAAAATGAGCGCTTATAAGGTTTTTTAAGTGTAATGATGGCCAAAAAAAATAAAGTAAAATTTAATTTCATGTAAATAAATATTTTTTGAGATAGTAAAAATGTAATATTGAAAAAAAAATATTTATGCCATTTTGTCTTTTAGCATTAGGAAACTTATAAGTTGTTTCAAAATAATTTGGGAAAATCGTACTTTTTTTTTGGAACTTATAAGCTCCTAACAATTTATTTTTGAAATTTATAAGCCCATTTAATTAAAAATTTACCAAACACTTTCATTGGTGGAGCCAAGTGAAGGTGAGGGGGTGCAATTGACCCCCCTTAAAGTTTGCAAACTATATTGTATATATATACATATGTATATGAATATGTAAAAAATTATAACAATAATGACAATAATTGACCCCACTCATAAAAGTATGAATTTAAATAGAAGGGGGTCATAAGGGGAAAAATTAGATAAATTTAAGAATTTTCTGTTAACTTTTATAATGAAAACGAAAACAAAATCATATATATATGTATGTGTGTGTGTGTGTGTGTGTAAATTTATATCCCCTGATATTATAATAATTAAAAAGAATAAATTATCTTCTTGTTCACAAATACATATATGCCACATGATTAATCACTTGATTAAATTATTAAGCTTGTTCTTGTTAAGAGGCCTAGAAAATTTGTTGAGCCCTATATAATTAAGAAGAAAAAATAATATAAAAAATATTTTATTTTAGCTAGGTCTCCAATTTGGAACCTCTTGGCCTTGACCTTTCTGTCGTAGGCTCTAGCAACTCATTTCTTCTGAGCCTCAATGGAATCTAGCGCTTGTATCCTGATGTTTTCTACGGTGTCCAATTCGTCTACCATCTTGTAATGGTATTCTTCAATAGTGAGATTATTTTGCTGAGCTACCCGTGCAGATCTCACATTGATTTCCATGGGTAGGACTGCATCGTGGCCATAGGTGAGTTGAAATGGGGTAGTTCCTGTGCTGGTGCGCTTGCTCGTTCGATAAGCCCGTAATGCTTCGGAGAGCAATAGATGCCATGCTCTAGGATTTTCCTCCACCATCTTCGAAATGATATTCTTTAAGGTTTTATTGGTGGATTCGGCTTGTCCATTTCCTTGTGCATAATATGGCGAGGAATGTGTAAGTTGGATGCCTTACGTTGTGGCAAAAGCCTGAATTTCAGACCCTATGAACATGGTTCCTCTATCTGTTACGATAGTCTGAGGGATTCCGAATCTGTGCACTAGGTGCTCCTTGATGAATCTGACTATCGTTCCTTGATCGGTTTGCTTGAGGGGAATGGCTTCTACCCACTTGGTGAAATAATCTGTTGCGGTGATAATGTGGGTATGCTGTTTCAAAGAGGGAGGAAAAATGGCCCCTATTAGGTCGATGGCCCAACATCAAAATGGCCAAGGTTTGATAATTAGATTCATCTCTTCAGCTGGCACTCTCTGAATCGGACCTTGCAGCTGACATTTTTCGTAGCCTCTAGCCAGCCAATGGCAATCTTGCACCATTTTTGGCCAGAAATAGCTATATCGCTTGATCAACCATGCCATCTTGTGGCCACTTTGATGGGCTCCACATACCCATCATGGACTTCCATCATGATTTTTATCGCCTCATCTTGTCCAACACACTGTAGGAGAACGTCATCATGACTTCGACTATATAACGAGTTATCTCCCAGGATCACATAGTTAGTGGCCCTCATCTTGATTTGTCGAGGTGCTCCTTGAGAAGGGCTATTCAATTAACTCACTATCGGTTCATGCCACTCTTCAAGTTGCTTCATGGTGCTTTCTATGGCGCAAACATTGGTTCTTTCGAAATGGGAGGGGCAGGCCTGCCTTGTAATGGTATAACTAGCGGCCATACAATTCTTAGGAAATTCTGCTCCAGTGGCCATTTGAGCCAACTCATTGGCTTCGAAGTTAGACTTTCTAGCCACATGCTGAAATGTCACTTCGTCAAATCCCATTAGTAAAGCATTGACCGTGGAGATATACTTGTCTAGTATGGGGTTTCGACACTGGAATGTACCCCAGATTTGTTTAATAACGAACTGGGAGTCTCCAGTCACGTTGATACTGGATGCTCCTAATTCGCGTAGTACCTCTAATCCAAGGATTAAGGCCTCGTACTCGGTCTGATTGTTGGTACACGAGAAATCGAACTGGACTGCCATGCCCATCTTAATTCCTGAAAGCAAGGTGACAACTATGCCAGCCCCAGATGCTTTGTCCGTTCAAGACTCGTCGAATTGAAGCTGAGCCATTTCGTCATCAACTTCGATGTTGGGATGTTCGATGAGGAAATCGGCCAAGGCTTGGCCTTTCACTGCTCTTTGTGGAACAAATTATAGCTAACATTCCATCAGGTGGGTGGCCCAACGGCCTATCTGACCACGCACTATTGATCTCGAAAGCATGTATTTGATCACATCGACGCTACTGATTACAAGAACCTTTACCGGTAGCAAGTAATGCCTTGGCTTGATACATGCAAAGTACAGTGTTAAACACAGTTTTTCGATCGGATGGTATCTTTGTTCCGTGTTACTCAAATGTCTGCTTAAATAGTATACAGCTCGTTCAAGGCCATTCTCATCATCTTGGGCCAAGAAAGCCCCAATGGTCTTGTCGGCTGCAGAAATGTAAAGCTTAAGCGGTTCTCCTTTTCGTTGCGGAATCATCACAGGAGGGGAAGTCAATGCCTCCTTGATCCTATCGAATGCCTGCCCATGTTCTTCTGACCATTCAAAGTGGTCATGGTCTTTTAACTTCAATAAGGGTGAGAAAATCTTGGTCTTTCCTGCAAGGTTCGAAATGAACCTCCTCAAGTAATTGACCTTTCCAAGAAGCTGTTGAAGCTCTTTCTTGGTTCGAGGTGGCTGGGGGGCCAGAATGGCCTTTTCCTTGTTTGCCTCTACTTCAATTCCTTTCTTATGCACTAAGAACCCAAGAAAATGGCTTGCGGCCACTCCAAACACGCATTTCAATAGGTTTAGCTTCAATTGGAATTTTCTCATCCTCTCAAAGGCTTTAACCAGGTGCTCTAAGTGCTGAGCAAAGCCGGTAGACTTATGTGATGACTTCTACGATTTTCTTCTCTTAACAATTTTTCGTACTAAGTGACATGTCTAATTAAATCAAAAATTGATGCAAATTGTTGGCCAAACATTTTCTTGAGGTGCATGCCTCCTATGGCCAAACTTATATAACTTTCTTCGGCCATGATCACTGGGCAAAAGTGTCTGGCCCAGACGAATCTCCCCATATATTCTTTGGCTGACTCCCCGGGCATTTGTCTCATATTAGTTAATTCCGATATGGATACCTCAGGGGGTAGTCGATAGAAATGACTATGGAAGAGATTCTCCATAGTGGGCCAGTCAGGAACAGACCCAGGTATGAGTCTAATGTACCACAAGAAAGCTTCTCCAGTTAAGGAATTTGGAAATAAATGCAGTTTTAAGTTCCCATCAATTCCGATTTTGCCACATTGTGTGGTAAATTTTGCAATGTGTTCAATTGTGGTTTGTGATCCATCCCCGTTAAACAAAGTAAAAATAGGGACCCTAAACCCTGGGGGGAAAAGGAATCGTGTCAATATGAGGGAGATAGGGACAAGAATACCTGGGTGGCGAGACTGACCGTTTATGCCTTTCCAACTCTTGTCGCAACATTTCTTGTATCTGCTGTCGAGACACGGCTGTGTTATCACTTCGATTGGTGGGATTAGCGGCATTAGTGGCGGGCTGGGGTCTTCCCGCCATGTGTGGCATTACGTAAGGGATTTCAAGCCCTTTGAAATGATCTCGGGAGCCCGATCCTTCCCCTTCCAATTCCTCTGGATTCAAACGCCACTCTTTTGCCAGTATCAATATTGGGGTACCTTCCACGGCGATCATTACCTCTAATGTTCAATCGTTCTAGCCGTGCGCCGGCAAGGTCAGGCCTGTGATGTTGTTCAGCCTCATTTCGTCGTGGAGGTTCTCTCACTGGTGGAACACTGTCCATTCTTGCCGCCACGCTGCGCAAGTTCATTCCGTAATGTGGATCTGATACTCGGAGTGATTCTAACATGGTGGCCATCTGTTCGGCCCTCTCCGATTCTTCCCTACGTTGTCTTTCCATCAACTCCTGGAATCTACGGTTAGACTCCAAGATCCACTTTTCCATCACATATAATGCGTCTTCGCCACGATTGGCCACTCTGGCCAGCAAGGCGGGTGCTTCCTGAATCGGTGCCTCTTCAAGCGCTCTTTGATTTTGCTCGAGCCTGTCAATGATAGCCTGAACGTTGGGAGGCGGATTATGACTCGCCTCTTTATTCTGATCACTGGCTGCCTCGCTTCCACTGTCTGAACTGAGGTCAGCTCGAGTTTGGCTCCTTAAGCGAGGTGGTGCCATAGCTTGCTGTTTATGAATTTTAATTTTCATTTTTTTGTGATTTTTCAATAAAGAATGCAAGTATGCAATTGACCGAAATAAAACGTGCTTCCTAAGACCTAAATGCTGACAAAACCTTTTCAAAAACCGAAGTGTTGTCCCACTGGACGTGCCAGAAAGATATGTTTGCATAAATTTCCTCCGGCCGCACCGAAGTGGCCCCTCAGAGTTCGAACCAATTGAGGTTGATCGAAAAGTAGCCGATTCGAAGTGAGCGTTCTCATGTTCGGGTGAGGGCGTGCCAGTGTGTAGGAGCACACAAGTGGAAGTCTTGTGTTTCGAAGTGAAGTAATGCAATTTGAAGTGAAAATGTAATGCGCCCAAGACTTCTATCTGAAAAACGATTGAATTGGAGTAGGCAAACACTACCCCTGAGGTTTCACTTGCCTACAACTCAATGTAGGACTTAACAGTTTAGCGCTCTCGACATCGAAAGGGGTCGAAAAACTTTAAATCGAAGAAAAAAATATATTCGAAGATGATGGCTACTCGCCACACGGACTTTACAGGACTCGACTACAGACACACGCATTGATGACTCGGGCCATATCTATGGCAGAGATGCATTGAGCAGTCCTTAAGAACTCTAGCTACAAATCAGTGTTGAGAAATGAGAAATTAATCTTGATTCTTGAGGAGTCAAAGAGCCATTCATGATAGTGGCAAAAACGGTCGGGAGTTACAAACATTATTTTATATTATTAAGTTTTGTAACCTATGCAATTAGTATTCTAAGAGTTATGTTAATTATTAGGAGACTAGTATAAATAGAGGTCATGTTTATGCATTTTGTGTGGAGTGTGTGTAGTGAGTGAATGTATGAGTGAGTGAAAGAGTTAGGAGAGTAAAAGAGTTGTAAAGAGTGTTCTTTATAAAGTTTGAGTGAAATAGAAGTGTTGATTGAGTAGAGAAAAATAATAGTGTGTTCTCCTCTTCACTTCCCCTCTCCTGAATTTAAGTACTTTTCTACACCACCCCCACCACGTTTCCGCAACAAAGTGGTATCAGAGCCACGTTGAAAACCAAGTTGAGATGGCAACTACCGGAGTTTTTCCATTCCCAAAACTTACAAAAGAAAATTATGAAAGATGGAGTATCCAAATGAAAGCATTCCTTGGAGGCCAAGGTGTTTGGGATGCCGTCGAAGAGGAATACGAAGAGCCTGCAGATTTAGCAACTGCAAGTAGAGACGAAAAGAAAAATGCAAAGGAGGCCAAGGTAAGAGATCAAAAAGCTCTCTCGTACATCCAACTTGCAATGGATGATAATATTTTTGAGAAAATTGCACATGCCAATACTGCAAAGAAAGCTTGGGACACACTAGCTAATACCTTCAAAGGTATTGACAAAGTGAAGAAAGTAAGGTTACAAGCCTTACGAGGTGAATTTGAGTCATTGCAAATGAAGAAAAATGAGTCAGTTTTTGACTATATGTCAAGAGTACTTTCAGTTGTAAATCAACTTGAAAGCAATGGTGAAAAGAAGGAAGATGCCCGAGTTGTTGAGAAGATACTTCGATCTCTCAATTCAAGGTTTGATCATATCGTTGTTGCCATAGAGGAGTCTAATGATGTGGACGAAATGAAAATTGATGAGTTAGTAGGCAAATTACAAGTCTACGAAGAGAAAATGAAGAAGAGAGCCAATGAGCCAATTGAACAAACTCTCCAAGCCAAAATGAACCTCCATGAAAAGAAAGACGACGTCGACAGAAGCAATCGACGAAGTGGCCCGCTCACCTTATCGTGGTCGTGGACGAGGTCGTGGCAGAGGACGAGGTCCCTACAGTGCCAATCAAAACGAAGAGAAACAAGGTGAATCCACTCCGACACGAGGTGGATTTCGAGGTAGAGGATTTCAAACAAAGTGGAAAAATCGAAGGGACATTGAATGCTACAACTGTCATCGGCGAGGACACTATTCCTATGAGTGTCGAAGTGAATCCAATGAGGAGAAGAAGACTCACCTTGCTGAAGAAACGAAAGTTGACGGTGATACCGCTTTCTTGTTGGCACACAACCAACAAGGTGAAGGTGAAAAGAGCACTTGGTACCTTGACACAGGTGCTAGCAATCACATGTGTGGTCACAAACACATGTTTGTCGAAATGGATAATTCAGTGACAGGAAATATTTCCTTTGGAGATTCGTCAAAGATTTCCATTAAAGGACGAGGTAAAATTTTAATCCGATTGAAGAATGGAGATCACCAGTTCATTTCGAACGTGTACTATGTCCCTGGGATGAAAGCAAATATCTTGAGTGTAGGCCAACTTTTGGAAAAATGGTACGATATAGATATGAAAGACATGACCCTTTACCTACGAAATGAAAAAGGAGTGTTGTTAGCTCGTGTGCCTATGACAAGCAATAGGATGTTCTTGTTGAACATCAAGAACGAAGTGGTGAAATGCTTGAAAGCGTGTTTAGAAGATACATCATGGTTATGGCACTTAAGGTTGGGACATCTCAATTTTGGAGGCCTTAAGTTGATGTCGAAGAAAAGGATGGTAAAAGGACTTCCTTCCATTGACCACCCTGATCAGTTATGTGAGGGTTGTCTTGTCGGAAAGCAACACCGTTACAGTTTTCCTAAGGAGTCGCAAACAAGAGCAAGGAAACCATTTGAGTTAGTTCACACCAATATATGTGGTCCTATCACTCCGACGTCACTTGGCAAGAACAAATATTTCATTTTGTTCATTGATGACTATAGTAGGAAGGCATGGGTGTACTTCCTCCATGAGAAATCAGAAGCATTCTCGGCCTTTAGAAGATTCAAGGTGCTTGTCGAAAAGCAAAGTGGCTACCAAATCAAGTCACTTCGATCAGATCGAGGTGGAGAGTTCACCTCACAGGAGTTCAAAGCATATTGTGACGAAGAGGGCATTCGACGCCCCATAACGAATCCATACTCCCCGCAGCAGAATAGAGTAGCGGAGAGAAAGAACCAGTCCATTTTGAACATGGCCCGATGCATGTTGAGGAGCAAGAACTTGCCTAAAGAGTTGTAGGCAGAAGCTGTAGAGTGTGCTGTATACCTGTCGAATTGGAGTTCGACGAGAAGCTTGTGGAATCAAACACCACAAGAGGCATGGAGTGGATACAAGCCGAATGTATCCCATTTGAAGGTTTTTGGAAGCATTGCCCATATGCATGTTCCAGATCAACAAAGGAGTAAGCTGGATGACAAAAGTAAGAGGTATATTTTTATTGGGTATGATCAAAACTCTAAAGGTTACAAACTGTATGATCCAACTAACAATAATAAGGTCAAAGTGAGCCGTGATGTTCACTTTGACGAGAAGAGCTCATGGGATTGGAGCTCGCAACAGAAAGAACAATACCGTTTTTACCCATTCGAAGAGGAACCGAATCGGAGTGAAAATGAAGACGAAGAGGAGGAACCAGTCACTCTGGCTGGCCAATCAATATCAAATTCCACTTCGGCAAATGCAGAATCCAGCAGTCAACCTAGAAGGAAGAGATCGCTTGCTGAAATATATAATGAATTGAATCAAAACAATACATTGTTTTGTCTCTTTGCAAAGAAGAAGCCAATTGATTTCGAAGAAGCAACGGAAAGCCCCAAATGGAGGATGGCCATGAATGAAGAGATTGATTCCATAAAATGAAATGATACTTGGGAGCTTACTTCTCTACCAGTAGGACATAAGCCCATCGGAGTGAAATGGGTTTACAAAATCAAAAGAAACTCAAAAGGAGATGTGAAGCGCTACAAGGCAAGGCTCGTAGTAAAAGGCTACAAGCAAAGAGCCGGAATTGACTATGACGAAGTCTTTGCTCAAGTTGCAAAGTTGGAAACTATAAGACTTCTCATCTCGTTAGCAGTTCAAAATAAGTCGAAGATTTATAAAATGGATATAAAGTCCGCATTTCCATTTCACCCGGGAGAACATTGCCAAGAAAGATGTGCAAGTGAAGTATGTCAAAATCGAAGATCAAGTTGCTGATATATTTACGAAGCCACTCAAACGAGAAGTGTTCGACAAGTTGAGGAATCATCTCGGAATGAGAGAATCAAGCTTAGGGGGGCGTATTGAGAAATGAGAAATTAATCTTGATTCTTGAGGAGTCAAAGAGCCATTCATGGTGGTGGCAAAAATGGTCGGGAGTTACAAACATTATTTTATATTATTAAGTTTTGTAACCTATGCAATTATTATTCTAAGAGTTATGTTACTTATTAGGAGACTAGTATAAATAGAGGTCATGTTTATGCATTTTGTGTGGAGTGTGTGTAGTGAGTGAGTGTATGAGTGAGTGAAAGAGTTAGGAGAGTAAAAGAGTTGTAAAGAGTGTTCTTTATAAAGTTTGAGTGAAATAGAAGTGTTGATTGAGTAGAGAAAAATTAGAGTGTGTTCTCCTCTCCACTTCTCCTCTCCTAAATTTAAGTACTTTTCTACACCACCCCCACCACGTTTCCACAACAATCAGCCACATTGATAACTCCAGCCATATCTACCAATGGTTGTATTCAGAGGCTGATCACTCTGACGAGCATTGATTGACTCCGTCTATACTCCTCTTCATGCATGCGCTCGATATGAATGCTGGATACCACTCCGCCGTATTGATATCTCACCTCGAACCTGGCCCAATCCGAGTGAGTGATGGCTGCGACCTCGTGACATTACGGAATGAGTGCATTGATATCCTCACTTCGAGCCGAATGAGGTATGGCTATAAACACCCGTAGCGGTTTTCTACCTTCTTGAACTAAAGCTATTCTTTGTTCATTTAAGCTAAGAAAAATCAGAGAAGTGTGGACTTCTTGATTGAGAGAATTGTGTTGTTGTATTTGATTGATTAACGTTGTGTGTTGATGTCAAGGATTTGGACTCCTTTTATAGTCTTAAAGCTGCAACCGTAATCCTTCATCCTCGGAGTCGGAAAGATTTATTCAAATCTGGCCATTTGAAATGGATGCCCGTCCTTATTCCTAGTTTGTGGTAGTTATGCCATCCCATTTGAATTTGAACCTTACAGCAACACATGGCCTTTATTTTAGGCATGTGCAGGTATAACAATACCTATCCTTAGCCAATTTATTATTCTCCACCTAACAACCCCTAAAAGTGAGGGGTTTGAATTTGAATTTATTATTGTATTTATTTTATTTTTCCATTTTATATTATTGGCTGGCTGGGCCATAGACTTCCTATTTCTTCGAGCCTCTAATGCGGGCTGTTCGTCGTGGGTCCAAAAGACCTAGGCCCAATTAATTCATTTCGGCGTGGCGAGAAGAAACCAACATCAACCCACTCCGAATCTAACTTCAAATATTTATTTTTGTCTTTTTGGGCCCAAATACATATATATAAATACTAGTAGTACCGCACACTCTACGCGTGTACAAATTATAAAAATTATATATTTTACTTTAGTGCTTAAATTTCAGTTGATCAAAATATAAATAAATTATTAAATTCTTTCATGATAACACTTTTTTGAGAACTCTATGAAATAATTCATTAGGGATAGATAATCAAAAGCATTAATTATCCATTTAAAATAAATTATTTATTAAACATGGGTTTCAACTTCCACAAACAATTGTATTAAAAAAAAAAAATCCTTCCACAAACTAAGATGATGGAGAAAGTGGCTTTGTGGGTTGAGAACATGTATTTTCAAATTCGATGTAATATTATGATAATGACCTTTCTATTTATTTTTTTTCATTGTATGTGTTTACTAATTAAAAGGATAATTTTTTATTTTTTTTTGGTTTCCCGTGGGGTGTCCTGGGCCTTCGGCCCAGACTAATCCCCACCGCAGCACTGTCGGGCCCAATTGGGGGCACTGATCCCACCAAGGTATTGCTGCGTTCCCTGGGTCTCGAACCCGAGACCTCAAGTTAAGAATTGACACATCAAAATTTGGTATCCAAATTGTATTGATTTCATGGGAATTTCCAATTTCAACCATAATTTTATATGTTTCTATTTATTTCACATAAAATTGAAGGGCAAATTTTGTAAAATCATATAAAAAAAACTGTCATTTGTGAGACAAAAACAACTTTCTTTTTACAATAGTATAAATATATGTGTGTGTGTATTATTTTTCACTAAATTCTACTATTTTCTTTTTTTCATTAGACTCGGGAAGGAAGATAAATGGCTAAGAACCAAAATCAGGGTAACTTAATGAGATAGCCTAGCGATCTAAATTGTTAAATTAATGTACGTGTGTGTGTGTGTTTTCTTAATCATATGAAATGTGTACAATCGTTTTTAAAAAAAAAAAATTATGTGTTTATACATTTTTTTTAATTTACATGACTTTATAATTATATATAATTCTATTATTTTTATATATGTTTTTATTTAACGTTTATATATATATATATATATATATATATATTTGTTGAAGATTGTTAGAGGAAGTTTCACATCAGTGTTAATGACTGGTAGTTTGAATTGAATCGATCCATATCCTTGAGTTGATTCTGCTATAATCCCTCCTTGATTTTAATAATGTTAATGTTGCAGGTGATGTGGAAGTTGTTCCAGCAGAGTGAAATCTTTGAAGATTGAATTATCCAAAATAATAAAATTCATGTGCATGAGGGTGCGTGTGCAAGAGATTTATGGCCGCATACTCTAAAATAAATTTAACTAATATTTGTAATGTGTTATTATTGCATTTATATGTGTTGGCTCTTTATTTTTGAACTACTGTTTGTAATAATGTTATTGGTACATTTATGTGTGTTTGAACCAATATTTGTAATAATGTTATTGTTATAGTTATGTGTTTGCAAGTCAAGCTTACATCCGTTAGTATTTAGATCGAAATTAATTATTTTGGCGAAAAGTTTGCATGTCTTTTCCGATATAAAGCAAGCATCAAATATGTGGTATGAATGGCACAACAAAATAACACACCTAGAAATATAGTCATTTAAAATTTTAATCTGCTAATAACATCAATTTCATCCAAAATTCTGATAATGTAAACTTCGTACATTTAGACTAGAAATTTTGATAATTTCAAATGAAGAATATATTTTCATATTTGATGTCACAAATTATTCGTGGTGGAGGGCCCCGAAATTAATCCAAAAGACAATACTAGTTTTGACAATTTCGAGTTTTGAATTCTTCCTCCTAATCGAAAATTGTTCACTACAAAAAAAAAAATGATTTATTTGACACATATAATATGACATTACTGAAAAGTGTTTTTAGTTGTGTGCCTATCATGGCATTTAATAAAAGTGTCTTAATAGACTATACAAATTTGAACTTAATGTATATTTTGTGACAATATAATGTGTCAAAATAAGCTATTACAACATTCAAATATATAACATTTTAGCTAGTGTCACCAAACCAAACTTGTTTTAGTGACCTAGCTAAAGTGTCATGTATTTGAGTGGCACAATCAGTACATTATAATTTAATTTTAGATCAACTTATTAAGATTCTTCTTATGATGTGTCACAATAAGTACATAAACATGATACTACTATATTATGTGTCAAATTAGGTCATTTTTTTAGTAGTGGTTGTTGAAGGCATATGGAGTAGAAGCTTAAAAGCACAATTTTCTTCTTATAGGTGGATAATTGAATGACTTGATATTTTCAACTAATATTGGCTTTAGAGTCCTATCAAAAAATAAAAAATAAAAAATAAAGAAAAATATTGGTGATATAGTCGGATTGTGGTCAGCCGCGTGGCGGAGTTTGATACGCTCTGGATGAATGTTGGTGGCCCATGTATCTAAGAGAGAGGAACGCATGTGAGATTAACTGATTTTGCCCCGACATAGGCTTTTTGACACTCAAGTTAGTTCACGGTACTTTGCGGAGAAGATGATGAACAATAATGAGCTATTCTTGCATGAAAGCATTAAAAATGTTGGATACCTCTTGGGGGAGAACCTTTTTGCTATTTATATAAGAGATGCCCCTTGAAGTGACGTGGCTGATGGGGGTTGATCAGCCGATCTGACGTATGGTTACAAGTGGACATGCTTTTTGTCATTTCTTGGTCTCCCAAATGGCAGTTGACCCCACCTCTCATTAATGGGGCTTGACCTTTGCAGCTTAATGCATATATTGAGCATTTAAAGATAAGGATTGTATTTATGAGGGGGCATTTAATGCACTGGAGACCAATGAGATGGACCCATGTGCAACAAGCGTGTGTTAGGTGGCAGTATGTACAAGACTTGTCAGCCATGCCAGTTGGGATTTGCCCATTGGCCGTTGAGCTTAGCGAAGGCTAAGTATAGGATCCGTGCCCTAGATAAAACTATGTTTGAGGGCACTCAATGCCTTAAAGCCACTTGTTCCCTTGCTCCGCTTGCCCTACATAAGAGGTCTCGAGGGCCTATAGAGGCCCCTTGTGGCTTTGGAGCCATGGACTTTACTGAGGGTAAGCATGTGGGTATTTTTTTCTCTCGTGTCTTGCACTCCGAGGCCTCCCATCTTTCACACGGATGCACTCTCTAGGACAATAAGTCTATTCGAGGGCATTGGTCCTCACACTCAGTGAGTTTTCTGATTTAAAACCTCGCGATTGAGGACAAGCCGGCTTAAAATCTCTATCAACGATAACCCGGCTTAGAACCTCTATCGAGGACAGTCTGGCTTCAAACCTCTATCGAGGACAGCTTGGATTAGAATCTCTATTGAGGACAACTTGACTTAGAACCTCTATCAAGGACAGTCTACTTGATCGAGAGCTTTGTTGCCCCATACTTGGGGATCTAAACATGTTTATCTTTTTTGATGTGTCGGACTGATGTGGTATTTGGCACATCAATTGGGAATAGAGAATAAAATTTGACAGTTATTTTAGTCTATATTCTATTTTTGAACAGGGAAATTTTAGTATTTTGAATTTTATTTCTCACATCGCTTCCTTCTTTTTCCCAATCACGATGATTTCTTAAAATTTAGGGAAACTACTGAAAAAATCCTTATATTCAAAACCCATGGAACAATTTTTCAACCACAAAAATTCACCCCACCAATTTTTTATTCTAAAAGACCGAATAGCTAAATTTGTGACTAGATTACCCTTGACCTTTTAAACTTTACAAGTTAATCAATTGATTCTTTCAATAGAAATTTTTCTTTGAGTTATTAAATTAGTTTTTATCGATGATGATTTGATTATATTTTTTCTTTGAAAAGTATTTTCTTTGAATTTCAAAATGCATTAAAATAATAAATATTTTTCTTGAATTTTAAGGTTTCTAAAATATGATTTTAATTGTTTAGAAATAAAATAAAATTAAATTAAATTAAAAATATTATATCTTCATAAACTGACTTTAACAAAAAGATTGTTTTAAATGTAAATTAGCATAGGCAATAAAATTAATTTATAAATTAGTTATCAAACACATTAACGTAAGAAACTCAAGGGTAAATTTGTCCTGAAAAGGGATAAAATTTAATTGCTGGACCTTTTAGAATGAAAAATTGATGAAGTGGATTTTTTGGATTAAAAACAAATTCATAAGTATCTTAGATATAAAAATTAATTTTAGGGATTTTAGTACTTTTCCCTAAAATTTATCGTGTTATAATCTTTAAGTTAATATTAAACCCATGCCAAAACTTGAAACCAACTGGAAGTCAATCCATTTTCTAAAAGGCATTGTCCTTCATAGGGAAAGTATTAGTACTTTTGATAACATGAGTATGAGTCAATCCAATTCTATAGCCTGTTTTCAACTGTTATCAATGTTAATATCATAATTTCAATTGGAATCAATGTCGATTCTGATCTCAATTTCCGTCAATCTTTCCACTGCAATAGCAAAGAACGATCGTGGCCATTCCATAAATTTTGAAATTTAGTATGTATAGAAAAATCCTAAAACCTTTTGAAAAATATTAAAATTATATACACAACATAATGGTCCAAAAGTTGACAGGTAAAAATTGTATTTATTACTAATACCATGTAAAATAAAGAGAGAGTACACAATTAATTTATTCTCTTATTAGTATTTCAAAAATGAGTTAGTAGAAAATCATTATGTATTTTTAATAATTTTGACCATTATTAGGTTAAAAGTACAAAATTTATTTTGAACCAACAAATATCCAAAGATTGAAGCTTCTTATGTCAAGGGTCTTGGATTTGACACTTGGATTCATTTATCCTTTTTACTCTCCATTCCTCATTGTTCCATTGCCATTCCTCACTGTTGTATTGCCGAAAAAGCGGCATTGCAACACCAGAATGGACACAATAATGGTGCGAAGACTGCAACCATGACAAAGATCGGAAAAGCGGAGCAGAGGCTGCCGGTCCTGTTGTCTTCTAGCTGTTACGGCAAACCTTACTTCCAATGAGATTGTTGTGAATGTACATGTGGATATGTAAACATGCTAGTGTGCAAGAATCGTCTGCACAATGTAAAAATATAACCAGATTCAAACAAAAAATGAGAAATGCACCCTCTTGACTCCTAATGAAACCAATTGCATTGATGCAGGCAAATACAACCTTTGATACTGAAACCAAGTGACAATTCATCTTGTATCAAGATGAAACTTGTGTACAAGGCTATGAAACTAGAGGCTAAAACTTGAAAGATTTGAGAGCTTGAGGATTCGGAATCGAAGAAGTGTACAACTTCTTTGAGTCGGTTGTTGAGGTGAGTGTGGAATGTCCCTTCTCATACAAGATCCAATGGTTTTATAACTCGTCCCCTTAACCAATTTTCCTCATTTCATGGATTTAGTGAGAAGGTTGTTTTTACAAGCTCTCACGAATCTACCGACAAATATTACAAAAATTTCAAAATACACATTAAATATTATTTTACTATATTTATATTTCAAAATACACATTAAATATTATCTTCTTATATTTACACCTAACATTCAGCTTTGTGCACGTTTCTGGTATTGGCCCGATTCATCTAGGATTTTTGGATTTTCCCTCCTAACTGATTTGAGTTGGCGAGCTCTACCAAATTTTGAATTCTATTAGCCTGGGCCGAATTTTACTTTTTTGCCCTCACCTCAGGATTGGGCTTTTGCCGCTCACATTCGGGCCATCCTTCTATCAACCGGGGTGACTTTTCTCGGCCCAAACTGGAGTATCCAAGAAATTCGCCAAAATATGGACTCTCACTAGTACACGAGCAAGAAAGCCAGAGAGACCTAAACCTAAATAAGTCGGTAATTAGGGGTGTAAATAGATATTAAGAGAGTGTTTGGTTAAATTTATTTGAAAAAGCTTATAAGATATTTTTAGAGCTTATAAGCTTATACGTCTTATTTCGACAATAAGTTGTCAAAGTGTTTGGATAAAATAAGATTTTGTGGTTTATAAGATATTTTTTGAGCTTATAAGTTGTGATTCTATTTGATAAAAATGAGAGCTTATATTTTATTTTAAATCTAATGATAATAAAATATAATAATGTAAAATTAATTTATGTAAATAAATATTTTTTGGAGATGGTAGGAATGTTACATTGAAAAAAAAATAAAGATATTTATGTCATTTCATATTTTGATGTTAGACAGCTTATAAGTTATTTCAAAAAAAAGTTGGAAGCACCTTACTTTTTTTTTGGAGCTTATAATGTCCTAATAGTTTATTTTTGGAGTTTATAAGCTCATTTACTTAAAAATTTACTAAACAAATTTTAGCAACTTATAAGCTCTCAAACATCTTATAAGATACTTTGAAGAGCTTATAAGCTTAGCCAAACACTCTCTAAATAAAGTGGATATACAGTATTCGGATTTGTATTTGAATAAATTTTTTGATGTTCGTATTCGTATCCAATCGATTTTCAAAATCTCATGTCCGAATTCAAATCTGACGGATATTTTGCGAATTCATACTAGTTTAGTATTTCTGAAAATTATACAAAATTTTGGGTATCCGAATATCTGTTTGCACTTACAATTATCTAAATATCTGATTTAATATCCTAATCCGCTTATCTGAATATTCAAATCTATTTATGTAAATAAAAATATCAAATAAAACTTATATAACTTATCTAATTGTAATTTTTTGTTTATATATATATGTATAGTATATGTTCATTAATATAAATAAAATTAATGTATTTACTTATATGTTTATTTCATTGTAAATGATACAAATATGAGTCAACTAAATTTTTTTCTATCTATTTTAATTCTAAGAAGAGATTAGTGTGTGTATATATATATACTAGCAATACTGCACACTCTACATGTGTGCAAAATATAAAAAATATATTTTTTAATTTAGTACTTTAATTTTTTTTGGGATGAAAATATAAATATATTATTAAATTTCTTTTTGTAAGAATACTTTTTTAAGAATGATTTGAAATAATTTATTAAATTATAATAATTTTAAGAATAAAATAATTATATGAAATAAAATTACATGATAAAGAATAAACATAAAAAAGAAAAAAAAATATCAAATAATTGTAATTAGAGAAAGTGGTTAGTGGGTTGAGAACATTGATTTTTTAAATTAGATGTAATATTACAATATTGACCTTTTTATTTGCTTATTTATTGCATGTGTTTACTAGTTAAAAGGGTAAAATTGGAACATCAAATTTTGGTATCCGGATTGAATTGATTTCATGTGAATTTTCAATTTTAGACACAATTTTACATATCTTTGTTTATTCTAAATAAAATTGAAGGGTAAATTTTGTAAATTCACATAAATAACCGTCATTTGTGAGATAAAAATGGCTTTCTTTTATAATAGTATAGATATGTATACTACTACTACTACTACTACTGTTGTTGCTGCTACTACTACTACTAATAATAATAATAATAATAATAATAATTTTTAATATTATTTATCGAATACGGATAATGGATATAATTAAACGAATATATCGGACAAATACACATTCGGAAAGAATATATAATTACTATATCCATATCCATTTATTATTCGGATACCTATAGCTGGATATCAATAATAACCACTTTATATAAATATGAATAATATATCCAATAAATGGATATGAATGATTAACAAATTTTTGATTATCCTTTTACAGCCCCATTGCTAATCGTGGGCAAGGCGTGATTTAAGAATGTGTGCGTGTGTGATGCTGGTGGGGTGGGGGGGTATAGAAGAGAAAGTTGAGACTTGAGAAGATACATGGTGTATTATAGGAAAGTTGATTTGGTAACTTAACAGAAATTACCCTACAATATTGAAAAATATCTTTTTGTTTTTTTAACCTTCTACTATATTTGGGTTTTTTTTTTTTAAATTTAACTCAAAAAGGTGTAATGTTTAAATTTTTAACCTGTAAAAAAGATACCATAAAAATCTAACATAACTCGCCGTCATCGAATAAAATATTAATAAAATTTATAATAGTTTAATATATTTGTTAGGAAAATAATAATAATAATAAAATAATAAAACTGGCCAATAGTGTTGGCGAGTTTCGGAAAAAAAAAAAAAGAAGAAGATAAATTAAACTTGCCATCACCGATGGCGAATTTTGGAAAACGGAAAAAAAAATGAAAAATTTTCTTATCTCGCCAACCGTGTTGGCAACTTTAATTTTAGAAAAAAAAAATTTGACAAACTTTTTGAAGTTGCTAACACTATTGGCGACTTCAATTTCAGAAGAAAAAAAAAACAGGGAGTAATTAATTAAGAAGGAGAGAGAGTGGG
Organism: Petrea volubilis; assembly: GCA_026212405.1. NCBI lineage: Eukaryota > Viridiplantae > Streptophyta > Magnoliopsida > Lamiales > Verbenaceae > Petrea > Petrea volubilis. Next base: position 8,882,105 of record CM047878.1, read on the forward strand.
TGATGGCTGTTGAATTAATTAAGAAGGAGAGAGAGTGAGTAATTCAACACTTTTGAATTTTTTTTTTTTCGTTTTTTTTAACTCGCCGTTGTTGTTGGCGAGTTTAATTTCTATTTTTTTTAATCTCTTTTTTTTCCTGTTTTGGTGATGGCTAGTTTAATTTTTTTTTTCCGCTCTCCAAAACTCGCCATCAAAAAATTATATCAATAGAAAAAAAAAATTATATCAGAAGTCGCCAACACTATTGGAGAGTATAGTTTTTCTTTATTTTTTAACTGAAACTCGCCAACAGTGTTGGCGAGTTTCTTTATTTTATTTTACTCTTTTTACCTAAAAAAATATATTAAACAATTATAAATTTTAATATATTTTAGTAAACTCCCAGTTGACGACAACGACTTATGTCAAATTTATAAAGGGTTTTTTTTTTAAGTCAAAAATTTAAACAGTATACCTTTTTGAGTTAAATTTGAAAAAAATCCTACATTTGGTGGCGGAGGGTAAACTTGTGCATTCACATATTCCGTCAACTTTGACTAGATTCCAACGATCAAAGGGGGTATATGTAATTACAAAATCTAGTTTAATAAGCGCACTCGATACGTGTGTGAAAAAAAAAATATAACTATACATTTAATATTTCAATAGCATAAAATTAAATTTTATTAAATTCTCTATAAAGTATATATCTTCCTTAGGCATTTTTATTATTTATACTATCTTTTTAATTTTCATAATATGTATATTAAATTTGTGATAAAAATAAATTTAAAATAAAATTATTGTTTTGATTAAAAATAATTAAAAATAAAAATTAGAAAAAAAAATTGAAAGAGGAATGTGAGGGAGGAGAGAGATGAGAATAGAAGAGGGGAACAAAAAACGCGTCGTTGGAGAGAGGATAGAGGAAAGAAACGAGTAGTTAAATATTAATAAGAATACTTTGAGAAGTTCATAATTAAACAGAACAAAGTTTAAAAATAACTAATATGAGTTGGTGTTTTATAATATATAGTATAGATAAGAAACGAGGTGTGTGTAGTTACCTATACTTATAAGGGGGGTTAGAGTAGTTAACCCCGTTAAACAACAGGCCATTTTACTGCAATTCGAATAGGTTTTATGCTAGATTTCACCTTAGAAAATGTATACGTTCGCCAGTGGAATTCAAAAACTAAAACAAAAAAAAAAAAAAAAGAGAGAGAGAAAAATATATATAAAAAAATTCACTACAAGAAGCATATCTTTCATTAATATAAGATTTGTAATTGATAAATTTGTCATAAATTTAAGATATATGTTATGAATTAATGACATAATGCAATGTAAATAAAATTAAAAAAATAATAATCAGCGACAAATTATTTATTAACGAAATTGTTATAAATGAAATCTATCACAAATACTAATTAATTTATAATGTATGAATTCATTATTTAAAAAAAAAAAGCATTTCTGTAATGTATAATTAACACGATCTCAAATCTAGATAGACGACCATTGCGAGAATTAAATGGAAAATAGCAAAAAGCAAGACTATTCTTGGACAACTAGAACCGTGTAAGCCAAGTTGAGTATTAACTATTATACTCCTAATATTCAATATTTCTTTCACATGGTTAGGTTCCTCGCCGCATACGGATTACTAATTAGCAATAATAGAAAAATGGGCAAGTTTCAAGTACTGTATTATAATACATATTTATTTTATGTGTTTAAAATTAATTAATTTCATAATTATACACTTGAGATACATAAATAATGTGGTTATTAAACTCTATTTCATATATTTTGTTATATATATTTTTTAATTTTAATATCTAATATTTTTCTATAATCAAATATTATAAATTTATATATTATAAGATAAAACTCCTGTTAAATATGTAAGTATGCATCTATTGTATTTATTAAAAATAATTTTATATATTATCGTTATATTTTTTTTTAAATTTTTTGTTTGTACATTTAATATTTTCTGTTTATTAAGTGTAAGTTCACGTATTAGAAGATATATCTTTTTGTGAAATATGTAAATATGTGTGCGCATATATATATATATATATATATATATATGTGTTGTATTTATTAAAAATAAATTTGTGTATTATAACTATATACACTTTTTTAAAATATTAAATATGTGCACATACAGATTTTTATTTAAATTATAAATTTAATATATAATAATTTATATTTTGTCAAATATTTATTATATATTTTGTCATGTTAATTTTATTATTATTATTATTATTATTATTATTATTATTACAATTTGCTATATAAGCTCTATGTAGGTCACACATAGGGGTGGGTGTTCTGGTTAGGTTACCCGAACTTGTGAAAAATTTCGGGTCGGGTACCCGACAAAAAATCAGGTACTCGACCCTCAATTCGGGTACCCGACCCGACTAATGCAAGTTAAGTAAATTTTATTGAATTAATGGAGTATAAATACATACATACATATATATATATATACACTGTATAGAATGATAAAATATTTTATTTTGATTTTGTCTAAATAATTGAGATATTCAATAACACCATATTATTTTATCTAGTCATGAATATTAAATCAACTTATGTAGAGCTAAAGTGATTAATTGTCTAATTAAGATAAAATGCTAGCAGTTAAATGTAGAGGTGTTATTTGGTCGCTGCTATTTCATTTTTTTTTCTAAATACGACATACAATTAATATTTCTAAAATTATTCTACAATATGCAATGCATTTGTTATTTCATTTAAATTAATAGTAGCAAATTGGTACTACTTGTCTTCCATAGATTCTAAATTAAAAAATATATTAATATTTCAAATAATTATATAAAAATTATCATTCTATTTCTGAATTTTGAGAGTCCACAAGAACTATAAGGCTAGATTTAATTTATTGTATATATTAATTGTGAAAAAATATTTTTTATCAAAATAAAAATATTCATTGAAAAAAAAAAGAAGAGTTTTGGGTTAAATTCGGGTAATTATGTCGGATACCCAAATTTTCGGGTGCCTGACCCGATTAACCCGAACCAGATAAGAACCCCACCCAAGTCAGCGATTCTGGTCGCAACATGCCACTCACTTGAATTTCACGTTGAGATTATACCTTTTCTGGCAATGATTGTCCTTAATCCACAAAATTATAGGACACCATTACGAGAGCTATTTGTAACAGGATTACTAATGCTAAATCCCTTAAGTTATAAGACGAAATCTGCAATTTTGCTTCCTTTTGAATTTATTAAAATCTTTCTTTTATAATTATTATCTTTTCCAAAATTTACATTATTAGGATTTGGGTGGAAATTAATGATTTTGGCAATAAGTTTCAATGATTTTCTCAATATCAATCAAGTGTAAATTATGTGCACATAAATGGCACAACAAGATTACATACCAAGAAATATAGTCATTACAATTTTTTTGCTAATATCGATTGTGAAAAAATGAATAAATTAGTGACAATATAACAAGTAATAATGAGAAAAATTGTTATTAAATACATGCATTTAACAATAACAAAATTATGCTGTCACAAAACATAATTTGCACAATATTATTAATGGTGATAACATAGCGTAAAAAGGCACACGAGATCTTCCATTCCAAACCATGTTTCATCCCCTATAAGCCAAGTATAAAAATCCTAGGTTAAGTGTATAATTAAATAAGTAATTTTATACACATGATATGAATGTGAATTATGGAATATGAAATGAAATATAATTTTGAAATAAAAGATTCTATCTGGTAAAAACGGTGACAATATAATGAAAACATTGTTAATTAATTAATGTCACTAAGTTGTCATCATAGGTGTGATACTGATTGCCAATGATGACAATTAAAATATTAATTTTTGTCATAATTAAATTATATTATCACAATATAAAAATTATTGTCACCAAAATAAATTAATTAATAACAAAATAGAAGTTATTTCCCCCTAATACAATAATTCCATCCACAAATCTAGACAGACGACGATTTCTCAACAACTAGAATCTTTGCAACTAGCTTTTTGAATTATACTTCTAAATTTCTAATATAGTTGACTTCTTTGGGTACGTAGGAGAATTAGATGGGTAAGAAACGAAAAACCTTACTTAACGTTATCTCCAATCTAGAGCCAAGTTGTGCATTAATTATGATGCTCCTAATATTCAATATTTCTTTCATGTGGTTGACTTCTGAATTTTCCTTAATCAGTATACCGATTAAAGAGAAAGGAAACGATATCATCTCACAAAATCCCATCTCAACATTAATTTCTTCTTGTTCTGGCCGTGAGCAATCAAGAGTGATTAGGCGTCATGGCTTATGCTGCTCTGATTTCGCTGAAGCAGACAATGAGGCGCCTTGAAATCTCTTTTAGATTATCTCCAGAAATCTTAAAACCGGCCTTTCGTGCGACTACATCCTTAAAAGAATTTCTCCGGGAACAGGAAAACAAGAGCAGCACCCGCAGGAACGCTTTTTATCGAGAAATCAGAGATGCAGCACGTGAATTAGAATATGCACTTGAATCCCATGCGTCAAATCAGATTCTATCGCAATCTGAAGGTGTCGATGGAGACATGGAGGGTCATCGTTCACGGAAACTCTCGCTAGATTTGGAGGCAGTCGAGCCGGATATTAATTCATTTGCCGAAACAACGGAGAATCAGCTGAAACTATTAACCGACAACCCATTGGCTGAAGAAGAATTTATAAGTGAAATCAAGTACGAGCTGCACAATTCTCCGGTTGTCACACTTTTGGGGATGGCGGGTATCGGTAAAACTGCTGTTGCTTTGAAAATTTTTCAAGATCCATCAACATTGAATGATTACGAGCTTCATGCCTTTGTGACAGTGGGCCCTAAAGTTGACTTGAGGGAGATCTTGGTATGTATTCTATCTCAAATGAATCATGACATTGATAAATTAAATTTGGAACCAGATTGGCAACTATTTGAGTGTCTTTCCAATACTTCGGAAGGTAGGAATTTCTTAATTGTATTCGATGATGTATGGACCCCGGGGATTTGGGATACTTTCTACGACATACTTGAAAATGGCCGTTGTGAAAGAGGAGTCTTGTTGACAACAAGGCTACGAAGAGTAGCTGAACTTGCTGGATTAAAGGATGTAATGAATTTGGTAGAATTTATACAATGCGCTTCCTTAATAAAGAAGAAAGTTGGGATCTGCTTCGTGAAAAGGTGTTTGGTGAAGATGAGTTGTACCCGTATGAGCTTGAAAAATTTGGAAGAAAGATTGCCGAGAATTGTCATGGTCTACCTCTTACAATTGTCGAGGTTGCTCGCCGCCTATCCGAAGTCGACAAAACACCTGAGTGTTGGAACAAGATAACAGACAAAGACAATTCAATTTTTAGAGAAGTATATGATGAACTATCAAAGGTACTTTTTTCAAGCTTTAAGTACTTACCACAATATTTAAAAGCATGCTTTTTGTATATGGGAGTTTTCCCACAAAACTATAAGGTCCTTGTCTCAAAGCTCATCGAGTTGTGGATTGTGGAGGGGCTTGCTGAACCGGTTCCATACTACTCAGAGAAAGATCATGCCAAGAGTCTTTTAGAGGAGCTTGATTCCAATAGTGTTGTTCTTGTCCACAATCGACACATTCATAGGGTGAATGGATCGGAATCAAAACTTGCAGCCTCCATTCTGCCTTTTGGAATTTTTGCATCAGAGAAGCTAAGAAGGAAAAGTTTTTCCATATCATAAATAGTAATGTTGATGATCCTACACAAGATATAGAAGGGCAACAACGATTGTGCGTTTATAACAACGTTTTGTTTAGCATCAAAGAGGTGTATGATGTAATGGAATCAATTTCAACGGTACACTCTCTTTTATGTACTGGTCCATACCATCAATATCCAACACCAACACGTTTCCATTTTAAGTTGTTGGAGGTATTGGATGCTCTTACAATACGTTTTTATGAGTTCCCGATTGAAGTGGTCAAATTGATTCAACTAAGATATCTTGCCCTCACTAGTAATGGAGAGCTCCCCGCTTCCATATCTAGACTGTGGAGCCTTGAGTACCTAATTGTTCATCGACGTCTAAGCATCAAATCCTCAAGAGCTCGTTCGTATTTGCCTATGAAGATTTGGGATATGGAAAAATTGAAACATCCAGAGGTCATTGGGTGTGACCTACCAGAACCAGATGCTTGCAATGGTGCTATCTTACCTAAACTTTCAACACTTTTAGGTGTGAGCCCTCAAAGTTGTGCCGAAGGGGTTCTTACAAGAATCCTGAATCTAAAAAAATTGGGAATTCAAATCGAGTTAGAGCCTGATGCTGCTGAGGAACTCTTAAGTTGGGTCGATTATAGTTTTGATTTCAACAGCCTTGAATCACTCAAGTATGTTGTCGTGAATCCTAGCGCCGTGTCTTGACTTGTTGCCTTCCCTACTTCTTATTTTGGCATTTGAAAAAGCTGACTTTGAGTGGCCTCGGATATCCCTGGGAATGCATGAAAACCACTTTTCCTTATTTGTTCAACCTCACAGTGCTCGAATTGTAATGCTATGCCTTTCGTGGGCCAAAGTGGGAAACGCATCGAGGCGGTTTCACTAACATCCAATATTTGCTGATCGAGGATATTGATTTGGTGAATTGGATAAGCGAGCGACGATGCTTCAGATCTGTTACTCACCTAGTCGTTAGGCATTTTTACAAATTGAAAGAGATTCCTTTCGAATTTAAAGGCTTAATTGCAATTTTCGTCCTATACTTATTGATGTTTGGCATTTTTAGTCCTGATCATATTTAAATTTGCAATGCCATCCTATAAGTCTTAAAATTTCGAAAAAATAATCCTTTTTTGACCGGAAATCCCCCAACCTATCAGAATTTGCTTAGTGGGACATTCAAATCCTACATGGCATGTAGGTTGGCATAGTCAGCATTACATGTTGGCATTTATTAAGGTTATGTTGGATTTTAAAAATATGACATGTAAATGGAAAAAAAAAAAAACAAAATGTCAACTCGACAATATGTAAAAGAAAATAAATATTAATGTTTTATTATATATTATAATATATATGTGTGTGTGTGTGTGTTTTATATATGTATTATTATTATCTATATATATAGAGAGAGAATTCCTTTTCTTAATTTAAAAAAAAAATAAAAAAGAATTTCTTTTCTTCTACCCCACCCCCTCTCTCCAACCACCCATTGCCCTTGAACCCACGGCCACCACCCATCCCACCCCTGGAAAATTTAGACAAATCTAAAACAAACACGCACTAATACACACATATAAACACACACTTTAAAATTGATCAATCAAACGCCATTTATCCAAAAATTGACCACATATCGGAGTTGCCCATGAGATGGGGATCTCATTTATGTGAAGAAACTGGAGGGAAGACGGCTAGGGGCGGTGGAACGGTGAGGACGGAGGTGCGCGGTCATCCTCGCTGTCTCGTAGCCTCCGGCCGTCTTCCCACCCGTTTGGTCACATAAATGAGATCTCCATCTCATGGACAACCCACATATGAAATCAACTTCAACGTTGGATAAAGTTTGAGCAAATAATTTCTTAGTGTGTGTGTGTTTTTGTGTGTCTTGGGTGTTTCCATGCTCATGTTCGTTTGTATTCTGGGTTGAGGATGGGGTTGGGGGGGAGTGGGGTGGGGCCCCTTATTATTATTATTATCTTTTGGTGGGATTGGGTTAACTACATGTTAATATTTTTTTGGTTAATTACATATCATACTTATAAAAAATGACACACAATATATGGTGCCATTTAGGATAAAAATATCCAGCATACCAATTTAGTTACATGCCATGTAGGATTTGATCATCCTACTAAGCAAATTCTATCGAGTTGGGGATGCCCGGCCAAAAAAGGATTATTTTTTCAAAATTTTAAGACTTATAGGATGACATTGCAAATTTAAATTTGATCAAGACTAAAAATGCCAAACATCAATAAGTACAGGATGAAAATTGCAATTAAGCCGGATTTAAATATGCCAAGGGTCTTCAAAAGATCGAGCTAGTTGATTGCCCGCCTTCAGCTGTGGCTTTTTTAAACAAACTACTAGAGAAACATGAGGAACGCGTCCACATTCGAGTTAGTATCGAATCTTCATGGGAGGATGACAAACGAAAATCATGATCGCTATCTCGCCTCAAAATGTAAGTGAAATTCAATTTCCCTTTATTGTCACTATGTGGTCGTCAATATAAAATAAGTTAAACAATAAAGCTATCAAACCAAATTGCAAATTATGGTTTACATGTTTGGCCGAAGGCTACGAACCTAATATTATAACACATGACAAGGAGCTTTATATTTTGTTATCTCATGATCAATACAAACTTCGAAAAGAGTAATTGTGGGATTTCAAACGAAATGGATCGTTTTGAGCCTAATGGGATTAATTGAAGTACCTAGATAGTTTAGAATAATTGTACTCTCTTGTATTTAAGGCCGTATGAGTTATAACTACTCTTTTTTCTTTTTATTTTTAATACAAAATTAATTACTATAGTGGTGTCTCCGATTGAAAGTAGTGATAATTTAAAATATGAATTATTTTTACAATTGAGATGTTATACTGCAAAAAAAGAAAGTTATTTTAACCTAATTCAATTATATTTTAGTCAAAAAAATAAAAGACATTTTGACTTCTAAGTCATGTTATCAGTGATAATTATATTTCTTCAACTTGTTCAGCATGAGATGTCACAAGGTTCTTGGACCAATGGCTCATGCGTGCATCCATTTAATTGAAGTTCCTATAGTCTATTTGTATATAACTAATAAATTTTCAAAATTCTAGCATCTTAAAAAATATGACTTGTAAAAATTATGAGCGATAGTTTAAACCCAGTCGATCCATATTCTCCTTGATTTGAAGGATGTTCGTGTTGTAGGTGATGGGGAAGTTGTTCCAACAAAAGGAGAATTTTGAAGGTTGAATTATCCAGAAACAACAAACACTATGTGTGTGAGAGTGCGTGTGCAAGAGATATTTATGGGAGCTTATTCAAAAAGAAATTTAACTGGCATTTGTAATGTTATTGTGTATGTTGGCTCTTTATTTTTAATTACTGTTTGTAATAATGTTACTGGTATTTTTATGTGTGTTGGTTTGTCATGTTTGAACTGATATTTGGAATTAATAATGTTATTGTTGCATTTCTACTCCTAGTATTTTATACACTTTAGCTAGATTAAGTACTCAATTAATTTATCTGTGCATAGTCTATAGCGAATTATTCAAAATAATTTTTTAATAGCGGATTGATGACTATTTCTGCAATATTTTTTGGTAATTGCGAGAATTAAATAGAAAATAAAAAAAGAACATGTTCATTAACACTATCTCTGATGCCGACGGATGACGGCTAGTGATAATGCGATAGCAATTTTTTTTTAAATCTATGTTTTACTCTTTTTTTTTCAGTCCGGATCGTCTATTACAATACGGTACTACATCTCCTCCTATACTCATCAATACACGCCACGTGTATTAGTGGACGGTTGAGATAAGGAAAAAGGATCTTCAAAAATTTTCCTATATCATAAATTTTCTCTTTCTTTATCTCAACTGCTCACCAATACACGTGACGTGTATTGATGAGTTTAGGAGGAGATGTAACACCGTATAGTAGTAGAGGATCCGGACTGTTTTTAATCAATCCTTAAAATTGAATAGATTTTTAATCCCTCCTTTACTCGTAATCTAATATCAAAAACGGAAAGAATCTCATCTTTCTTTTAATGGGACACTAAACAAATTAAATCATCAAATACCAAAATTATGAATAGTTGGACTTCTAATAGAATTCTATAATATTTAAGTGACACCAACCAAAGAAGAAGAAGAAGTTAGCATGTTCATTGATCTATTTCAATCAGTTGTACAAAAATAATTTATTAAGTACATTGTAAATTATTTGTTATGTAATATATAACTCCAATTTTAAAGTCATCATCTAAAACTATACAAATGAACTTTTTCATCGAATTTTTGAAAATTAATGGTTGTTGGATTATTTTGAAATTTATTATATCTGTTTATTTAGTTATTTCAAGTCATGGTAGACAAGAAGTGGAAGGCTTCGATGGATAAACAGACTGAAAATCAAATCAAAAGACTCCGAACAAATAATTGTTTGGAATTTTGTAGTGGAGATTTTAATGGATTCTGTAAAGTTGAAGGTATTACTAGACATTGCATTATAGTTAAAACTCCAAAATAGCATGGCGTAGTGGAGCACATGAATAGAACTCTTTTGGAAAGAACAAGGTGTATGATTTCCAATGCAGGATTGCCTATAGTTTTTGGGGCTGAAGTAGTCTCCACAACTTGTTTTTCGGTGAATCACTCACCATCTACAATAATCGAATTTAAAACTCCTGAAGAGGTATGGTCCAGGAAACCTGCTGACTATTTAAATTTAAAAATATTCGGATATCCTACTTATATGCATGTTAGTGAAGGAAAATTAGATCTTAGAGCTAAAAAGTGTTTTTTTTTTTTTTTTGGTTACACTTTTGGAGTGAAATAATATAGGTTGTGGAGTCTTGATCCTAAATCACCTAAATTTGTTATTAGTAGAGATGCTACATTTGATGAATCTGTTCTACTAACCTTGAGAAAGGAGTTTGCATTTTCTTTTGATACAGATAAATAAGAGATTACATCATAATAGGTGGAGCTTGAAATTCCTAGTTCACCAGCAATGCTTAAAAGTCCCACTAATTTTGGAGCTTCTATACCAGAGGAGTTTGATACTGTTGAAAAAATGTTTCCTTGGGAGGAAAGAAGCATTGTTAGAGTCTGACTAGGAAGAGAATTATGACCGCCATAAATATATACTAATTATGTCATATATGCATTGTCAGTTGAAAAGTAGATTTTATTAGCGAGCCAGCTACATATTCTGAAGTAGTTCCTTTAGTAGATTCCTCAAAATGGTTGATTTCTATACAAGAGGAAATTGAATCTCTTCTCCAGAACAGTACTTGGATACTTATGAAGCCACTAGCTATGCAAAGTATTGTGGGCTGCAGATGAATCTTCAAAAGAAAGGAATGAAATCCTGGAGTGGAAAAGGCAAGATATAAGACATGGTTAGTAGCTAAGTGGCTACAATCAAGTATTAGGTGTTGATTTTAATGATATTTTCTCACATGTTATGAAACTTGGTTCTATTCGTGTCTTGCTTGCCACGCATGATTTGGAGTTAGAACAACTTGATGTTGAAACTACATTTTTGCATGGTGAATTGGAAGACGAAATTAATATGCAACAACCAGAGGATTTTGTTGTTAAAGAAAAAGAAGACCATGTTTGCCTGTTGAAGAAATCTTTGTACGGTCTAAGATAATCTCCGAGATAGTGGTACAACTATGATTGGCAGCGGATACTCAAGAAGCAACTATGATAGTTGTGTTTATTTGCGAAGAACATATGTGATGGCTCATTTATCTATTTGCTTCTTTATGTTGATAACATATTGATTGCAACTAAAGTTCTCTTGATTAGAAGGTTTAGACTTTAAATTGAGTTGAGTGTGGTTAGTTTTAAGGTCTATTGCTAAAAGATTTGCTCTCCAACTTGATATACTTTTTTTTTTTCTCTACTATTTTATACTGACATTGAAGAGTTTATTTTAACATAGTGGTTTCTCTCTCTCTCTCCCTCCCTCGCTATTCTGATTTGAAATCTCTCTCTCTCTCTCTCTCTCTCTTGCTTTGGAAACAACTTAGTTCACAATTTGTGTGGTGAGATTGATGATCAAGCTTGCTGTGAACCTAGGATTAATTGAAGGACAAAGAGAATGACAATGAAGTCCCCATTTCGTCTGAAAATGAAGCCACGCCAATTTAAGTGCTCAATAAATGGAAAAATTGGCAAAAGATATTGTGTAATTTGTATGTTGTCCAGTGTGTGTTCCACAGACATTTGACAAACGTGTTATTTGCCTAACTTGTGAATGATTAAACTCTGTGGGGATAGTGTTAGATTGTGTTTCATTACTGTGTGTATATGACATGTACTAAAATAACCTTCCTAATTTCAACTATGCAATGTCATGCAAGGGAAATTCTAGCCCAGACTCCATCTACTTGAATTAGTATTAATCACATAACGAGTGTTTTATATTTTTTCTATAAATGACCGATAATTTAATGAGAACGACTAATCACTTGATATATAGTTTATTTAGTTTGACCAAATCAACTCGGATAAAACTTTTCGATCAAGTAAGTGTGAAATATGATTTAATTCTAACTTATTCACTCACCGAATACTGACATGAGCCTCATTTATTGGACACCGTGCTTCTTTTAATATTTGTTATATGCCAATTTCTTTGAAAATTTAATTATTCTCAAATAATTATTTTCTTGAATATATATCATATATATTTACACGTGTATTGAATTTGTCTCATCTCTAATTTGCACATATTTTAGCATGTGGTCACTTATATTATAATATATACATATATATAAACATATTTATAATAATGGTATGTTTTCTCTCATCTTTCCAGTGTTTTTTGTGTATTGGGTAGTAGGAGACTTTCTCCCAATTTGGGATTAGTAGTCATTCTTTGAAAGTTTTTGATATACTAATTTTTTTTAACCCTTTTAACAATAAAAGGCGCTCCTTTTTTTTTTAGCACACAAATAAAATGATTTGTTAAAATAACCTAAGTCTAATTTGAGAGTCCATTTCCAAATTTCTAGTATAGAAATTGCACAAGAACCCCAATATTTTTAGATAAGTGGCATAAAGAGACAAATTACGCTATTATTTTTTTTAAAAACACATAAAATCCTAATGTAACATTAACATACATTAGACATGATAACAAATGCTTGAACACAAGCTTTATAAAGGAGTACACTCATGGATCAAGCCTCTAACGAGGCTCTGATACCAGAGCTACATAGTAGGTGCACTTGATCAACAAAAGCAATCAAAATTTAAACTTGAAAAGAAAGGGTGGAACACTTTTTATGTTCTTGTACAAAGCTAGAAATTTGCAAAGAAAATGGAAATTGAAAATGAGAACTTGATTGATCCTCAAGAGAACACAGGGAGCAACATTTTCTTTGATGCCTTTTTCATTTGAGGGTGCCCCCTTTTATAAGCAATTTTTGGACTCCAAGGGCTTGTTTCAATTTGGTTGAATAAAAGGTAGAGGGAGCCACCATCCCGTTTCCTTTGTCTTTTGTGGTAGGACTTGAAGGTGCTTTTAATTTTAGCATCGTTTTCAACACTTTCTGTGTTGGAATCTGCAAATTTTTTAATGTCAGAGATTCCTCTTTGTTTTCAGCATTGTTTTTTGAATGGGTTCCATGCTTCTGTCTTTTTATCCGTCCATCATATTTTTAATATTTTGTCCAGTGGAGGAATCCAACATTTTCCAATAATCACCACCATCCATATCTTTATTAGCACTAGATGCTAGTTCAATTAAATTCATACCGACCCCAATATTTATCAAAATTTTCAATTACCATATTTGGGACATCAGCCTGAAGAGTGGTTACATTAGCAAAAAACTTTTTAACTTCTTAAGGATTTTCTTTACATAGAGTGAACAATGTGGTCTTGAATAATCTTCTTCTGTTTGTAACCAAGTTTGGTTTTGGATCGATTTATTTACCAAAAACATTTTCAAATTCTAATTGAATGTTTGAACAAATGTCAACTAATCTGGTCGAAGACCAAATAAGAATTTCTTCTTCAGTCTTTGCTTCTACAGAATATGTTTTTTCTTCAGTTCACTTTGGTATTGGTATTGTTCCAAAATCCAAATTTGATACGACTGGAAAAACTTTTCTTTTTCTCTACATCCAACAAAGCTTATAATTTTGATCGTAGCAAAGAACTCCCAGATTTTCATGGGATCCATTGGAGTAAATGCAATCTGACAAACTAATTCCCATTCAATTACTTCAAGTGAAAAGGGATATAATTGCATATCATAACTAATTCCCTTGATATGATATTTTTGAAAATATGTTAAAAAAAGTTTCATTTGAAGAATTGGTTTGATCATTGATCATTGATTCATGTATTATGCCATCGATTTTTTCAAAGACTTCATTTGGCAATTTTGGTTTGACTTCTTCAAAAAGTGCAATCCTTCTTAACCTATCTAAATGAGGGTTGTGAACCTCAATTTGTGATGCTTCCATAAGTCTCCTAGTTTGGGAAACATGTGCAGAATCATAAGTTTATTTTCAAAGTTCATGTTTAGAATTATATTTCTTGTGTATTGTTGCATGTGCCAAATTGTTTCATAAAACTTTTTTAATTCTTGGGACAATTTCGTCATAGTTCTCCTAAAATAAGCCCTTTTCCCATTATATGGGTTTTCCATACTTTGTTCAAAGGCTCATAGAATTCCCTAAAGATTCTAGGGTTATAGACATCTTTTAACTCTCCAATTTTTGAGAAGATGGATTACTAATAGCAATGGCATAGTTGTAAGAGGCAACCCAAGATTGTTTGTCGGGGACACGCCAATTTGGATAGTTTGGGGGATACCAATTTTGAGTAGCTGGCATCATGCTTGTTGTTCCTCTTGGTGCAGAGTTTCTTACTTCCCTTGAGTTAGAGGCAATTGGTCTTTTTCCTAGTTCTATAACAATAAAAAAGGATATTTTAGGTTAATATCCATTTGGATGTCTGCTAATCCCTTCTAGGGTTATCCTCAACTTTTTCAATTTTATTATTATCAGTTCTAATTAAAAACATGCTTGGTGCTAAGTATATTTGAGATCTCCTAATACTATTTTTTATGACTAAAAGTTCTTTATCAAATATAATATAATTCAACTCACTAGGTTTAATTATACTAGAATTGTATCCACAAATTAACTCATTTGAACTTTTTTATTCTTTGAGTATCTGTAGTAAATCATCTTCTTTGGATACATTCACGGTTTTAATCACTACTCTCTAGAACATATTTGAAGCATCTATTTTCAAAATCAGTAAATTTGTTTCTTTTGGGAAATAGAATTTCAAATTTGGTTTGAAGAAACCCTTTATTTCTTGCAATTTTTTTTTGTATCTTCCTCATACCAATCAATTTTAGTACTGATATTAGAAAGTTTCTTAACAAATTGTCTGCCATAGTTATGTAAACCTAAAAGACATTGTAACTCTTTTAATATTTCCAATTTTTCTAGGAACTCTTTGATTTTAGTAGTAAAATACGGTTGAAGAACAATTCCTGTAGAACTTAGGATTAGTCCTAAGTAATCCATTTCACTTTTTTTTTTTCTAATTCTATCTTATTGGGACTTAGAATTATCCCATTCTGTTTGAATTTTTTACAAACGATTTCTAGATGTTGCTTATGTTCTTCAAATGTTTTTAAGAAAATAAGAACATCATCAATATAGACTAGATAGAAATCTTTAAGATTTTCAGAGATTCTATTCATTCATCTTTGGAATATTGTGAAGCATTATATATTTCAAATAGTAATACAGTCCAGTGGTAACGGCCATACAGAGTTGAGAAAGCAGTCAATGGTTTTGACTCCTCTATTAATTTAATTTGCCAAAATCTTGATTTACAATCAAATTTACTAAATATCTTGACTCCTTTAGTTTGGTTAACCAAAACGTGGATGAAGTAACCATCAAACTCTAGGTTTTTATTTAAATTTTTATAGTTTATTACCATTCTTGCTTTTTCTCCTTTTGTTTCACTGTGTTTTATCACTAAGAAAGTTGGACTAGAATGAGGACTCATAATTGCTTCTATCAATCCCTTTTTCTAGTAATTCTTTTATCTGCTTTTGGAACTCATTTATATCTTGTTGATATAGATCATAGGTTTAACCCGAACAATTTTTTCACTATCTTTCAGTTTTAACTCACAATACCTAAGAGATTTTTTCTATAGTAACAATTTATTTTCTAAGAAGTTAGGATTTAATGTTTTATAAATCCAATATGATTTTTCTAAATCATTTATTTCTATTGGCTCTAAATCTAGAATTGGGTTCGTTTTACCATGCTTGACTGCCGCAAATCCTTTATTGAATATAGAATAATGAAATTGTAATCACGGAATTTCAAAAGATTTTACTTACCCGTGAGTAAAAAGTTTTCATTATATGTACTTACCAGAAAGTATTGTCTCTAAAATAAAGGGTATTTCCTAAAGTTTGAAATTCTATTTGGCTATCCTGTTTTCAAACCTTTCCTCAATGAAAATTTCAAATAATCAATCTTTTGGTAGACTTAAATCTTTCCAATTTATGGTTTTTGGTTGGATTTCTATATCAAAAGTTTTTGTTCATAATGCTCAATTATATTCGAGTCAATACTTTTGGCATTTACAGAAGTATCACTCGTAATGAAATTCTTAAATCATTACGAATACCTCAAATCTTGATATTCTGTGTTTCAATTCTCAAGATTATGGTATTTTGAATACCCTTATCTTGTATGGAAATAAAATAATTTGGTTTTACTCTGAACATTATTTCTTCAAAGACCAAATTAGATTGATGTCGTCCTACTAACGATTGGATAGATCTTGAAACCTTTTATCTTGAATTAATTCTCAATCTAAATAAATGAGTAACACTATGATTTCAATATGAATGAATCTAACTTTAGTGCATTTTTCCTTAAGTCTCTTGATTTTATTTTTGCCAAATATCCGGATTTCCATTTGACCATTTGATGTAGCCCTAGCTTCAGTAATTCCTTCAAACATATCTCAAAATGTGTTGGTTGCCAAGGTTTGAACTTAGACTTTTTTATAAATCCTTAACTAGACTTTTTTATAAATCCTTAACTTTCACATGTTTATAATTTTCTAGTTTATTATTATCTAAGGTTAATTCTTCTTTTATCACATCACCAAACCGAATTTGACTTAGCACTTCATTAGGGGCAAGACTTTAACACTCGGAAACAGAAGGAATTGAATTGGAATTCTATCAGCAAACTCATTTTTCACGCTCCTGTTGCCTCCGAAATGGTGGAATGGAGCTAGATGAGCTTTAACTTATGCTTAAACAACGTTAACGAGGCCACAAAACGATTGTTTTAGCTTGTTTGCAACACTATAACCCTCAAATGTAGTTTAACTCGTGTTTATTAATATCATTTTAGCTTTCAACACCCAAAACAGATGGATTTGGTGTGGTATTCCATCCATTAACTCACTTTTCAACCTCCCTTATCCACAAAAAGGGTGAAACGAAGCTAGTTTACCATTAATTCACGCTTAAACAATGTTAATGGGGTCTTATAGTGGTTGTTTAACTCTTTTTGCAACCCTAAAACACCCGAATGTAGTTTAACGCGTGTATGCTTCCATTATTTTAGGCTTTAACATCCCAAAACGTATGGATTTGATCTAGAATTCCTTCAATAAAATCATTTTCCTCGCTCCTTTAGCCACAACAAGGGGGAAACAAAGCCAGATTTTCCATAATGCACTCTTAAACAACGTGAATGAGGTCTTAAAATGGTTGTTTTTGTTAGTTTGCAACTCTATAAAACTCGAATGTGGTTTAACATGTGTTTATTTCCATCATTTTAGGGTTTAGCAATCCAAAACAGATGGATTTGGGGTACAATTCCATCTAGTCACTTATTATCATGTTCTTTTAGCCACAAAAAGCGTGTAACGAAGCTAGATAAGTCTTAATTCACGCGTCAACAACGTTAATGCACTCTTAATATGGTTGGTTTTAGTTTGTTTGCTACCCATTACCACTCGAATGCCATTTACCTAGTGTTTGTATTCATCCTTTTAGGCTTCAACAAGCCTAAATAGAAGGATTTTATCTAGATTTCCATCAATAAACTCATTTTTCACACTCCTTCAGCCACAAAATGGGTGAAACATTGCTAGATTTACCCTAATTAATGCTTAAACAGAGTTGATGAGGTCTTAAAATGGTTGTTTTAGTTTTTCTGCAAACTCCATTACACTCGAATGTGGTTTAACTCATGTTTATTTTCATTATTTTAGGCATTAACAACCCAAAACAATGGATTGGGTGTTGAATTGCATCCATTAGCTCATTTTCCAACCTTCTTTAGCCACGAAAAGGGTGGAACAATGGTAGAATATCATGAATTAACGCTTAAACAATGTTAATGAGGTCTTAAAATGGTTTATTTCGCCTCTTTGCATCCCTACAACACTCGAATATTGTTTAAGTCGTGTTTATTCTCATTATTTTAGACTTTAATACTCCGAAACAGAAGGAATTGAATTGGAATTTCATCAACAAACTCATTTTTCACGCTCATGTTACCTCCAAAAGGGTGGAACGGAGCTAGATGAGCTTTAACTTATGCTTAAACAACGGTAACGAGGCCACAAAACGATTGTTTTGGCTTTTTTGCAACACTATAACCCTCGAATGTAGTTTAACTCATGTTTATTAATATCATTTTAGCTTTCAACACCCAAAACAGATGGATTTGGTGCGGTATTCCATCCATTAACTCGCTTTTCAACCTCCCTTATCCACAAAAAGGGTGAAACGAAGCTAGTTTACCGTTAATTCATGCTTAAACAACGTTAATGGGGTCTTATAGTGGTTGTTTAACTCTTTTTGCAACCCTAAAACACCCGAATGTGGTTTAACGCGTGTATGCTTCCATTATTTTAGAATTTAACATCCCAAAACGTATGGATTGGATCTAGAATTCCTTCAATAAAATCGTTTTCCTCGCTCCTTTAGCCACAACAAGGGGGAAACGAAGCCAGATTTTCCATAATGCACTCTTAAACAACGTGAATGAGGTCTTAAAATGGTTGTTTTTGTCTGCTTGCAACTCTATAAATTTTTTTTTTGGTTGGGAAGAACAACGTCCAAACAAAACAAACGCCTTATTCTTCAGAACTGACAACATCTAAAGCCTCTCGGGGAGGCAGTTCCCAGACTAGAAGTTTCGCATGTATTCCATGTCCGAGTTTAGCCATGATATCCGCAACAGCATTCCCTGCTCTTTTTGTATGAGTGATCTTCGTAGCCCAGGGGTTCCTCAACAAATCCCTGCAATCCTGAATAACATGTGCTAAAGGGTGAGCACTGATATCAGCAGCTGTAACAAGCTTATACACAACTTCCGAATCAACCTCCACCTCTAGTTTCTCCAAGCATCTATCCCAGGCAAGTTTCAATCCATATCGCAAGCCCAGCAATTCAGCCACTGTAATGGTAGCTTCCCCTAAACTAGCTGAAAAACCAAAACTCCATTTCCCATTATTGTCACGTAGTAACCCACCTGCCGCTGCCGTCTTCTTGTTCAATAAAACACTCCTATCAGTATTGAGTTAATGTCATCCAGCTTCGGGCTTTCTCCATTTCAGCTCTGCAGTCGCTTTGTTAACAGACCTGACGTCTGTTGGTATTACCTTCGATAGGTCCATAGCCAAAATTTTGATGGAGTTAACAGTCTCCCAAAGAGGCTCGGCTTTCTTTTGGAAAACAAATTTGTTTCGAGCTTTCCAAATTTGCCTGATAGAAGCAAGAAAGATGATAAGCCAGGGAATGTCGGGAAGGATAATATTTCAAAAAGAAGCACCAAGATTGGAACGGAACCAGTCTTGGGGAGGGAGAGCCATGAATTGTGAGAATTCTGTGGGGACGATGATAAACTCCCAAATTTGGCTTGCACACAGGCATGAGAAAAACAAATGCATGATACTTTCCATGGCGATATTACATCTAGAACACAAGTCAGAGTCGCAAAAATTTCGCTTGAAGCGGAGTTCATTGGTAAGCAACTTATTATGTTGGCATAACCATAACAAAAGCTTAAATTTTTCAGGAATTTTCAAAGACCAAATCCACCTCCAATCTACAAGGGATTGATTGGGCTGAGTAAAATGGTTAAGGTAGGTATAGGCAGACTTACATGAGAAAATGTCACTGCTAGTACCTAACCAAACACGATCGTCAATTTTGCCCTTACTAATTGAGATTGGAACTCCACATATTTTACGCTTCAATTCATTTGGGATACGACTAACCAAACTGGAGAAATCCCAGTTTTCGTCACGGTCTAGGAGTTGAGAGATAAGGATAGGAGCATCGTCTCTTTGAATGGAAACTCCCTCGAAATCACACAACCTTTGTCTCCCCACCCACCTATCGAACCAAAAGGATATCCCATGGCCGTTACCCACTCTCCAATCGATACTTTTTTCAATCGCTTTGGTACTCCTCACAATGCCCTTCCAAAACCATGAGGCACCCGGACCAGGACGGTGCTCAAGGATATCCTCATTCTTCAAATACTTGTTACGAAATGTCTCATTCCATAGGGATTTTTCATTTGTAAGAACCCTCCAACCCACTTTGGCTAACAAAGCAATGTTATTCTTATGTGTTTCACATAACCCTAAACCACCCTCCTTTTTACTAAGAATCACTTTATCCCAACCAACCAAATTCACCTTTTTCCTCTCATTAGAAGAACCCCAAATAAAGTCTCTATTGATTCTATCGAGCTCATGGCAAACACTAGAGGGAAGCCAATTAGTATGCATGGTATACACCGGAATGGCCGACATAACAGATTTTATAAGGGTAACCCGACCAGCTGTGTTAAGATTTTTGGACTTCCAGGCCGACAATCTGTTCCTCACCTTATCAATCAGACCCGAGAAAGAAGAATGTAACTGTCGTCCATTATTGAGCAATATGCCAAGATACTTGCCGATGGAGTCAGTTCTACCAATGCCCAGAATGTTAGTAACGTAGCTACAAAGGTAAGGATCAGCCTTAGGTGAGAACCAAATTTTGGACTTCATAGGATTAACACGAAGGCCAGAGGCATGACAGAACCTAACAATGACATGATGAATGGTTCTAGCATTCCTAAGGGAGATTCGGCCAGCTAAGATTAAATCATCTGCAAACATGATGTGGGAGGAGAACGGGCCACCTCAGCTAAAGGGAATGGGACTCCACTCTTTGTTCTCAACTGCCTCCTCAGTTAAGTAACTTAGCCTCTCCATGCAGAGAACAAAGAGACAAGGGGATGGAGGATCCCCTTGTCTAATCCCACAGGAAGTATGGATAGGTTGAAGGGGTTCCCCATTCCAAAGGATACGCGGATTAACATAAAAAACACATGAAAGAATAAGATTGGCCAATCCCGTAGGGAAGCCGAAAAAAAGAAGAGTTTCTTTGAGGAAATCCCAATTGATCTTATCATAGGCCTTCTCAAGATCCAACTTAACCACCATCCCTCCTTGTTTACTAGTTGATCGATTTAGGGAGTGTATAAGCTCTTGTATGACCAACACATTATCGTGGGTGCTCCTCTTAGGGATGAAGCTACTTTGCAAAGGGCTAACAAGCTCACTGATGTGCGGTTTAAGCCTAAGCACCACGGTTTTTGTGATAATTTTGAGCAAGATGTTACAAAGTGCTATAGGCCTAAACTCGGATATAGTAGACGGGTTAGGGTTCTTGGGAATGAGGGTAATGAAGCAATCCCCAACGGCCTCATGGACTTTACCCTTACGAAAGCAATGACACACAAACTCACACACCGACTGTCCGACAATATCCCAATAAGTTTGGTAGAAGAAAGCTTGACACCCGTCAGGACCAGGAGCCTTGTAGGGGTGCATGCTTTTGACAACACTCCAAATTTCCTCTCTGGTGATTCTGCCCCCAAGAGAGTTTAAAGCATGGGCCGTGAGGGTTCTCTGAAACCGGCTAAGAGGAAGAGAATGACTGGAATAACTAAAGGTATTTTGGAAAGTACTACTAAAGTAATTAAACACATGCTCCCGAATAAGGTCTTTGTCAGTGTGCCAATCTCCATTAATCTTAAGGGCGTTAATTTTATTCTTTCGTCTCCTACAAAGCGTAGAAATGTGAAAGAACTTAGTATTTTTATCACCAAACTTGAGCCAATTAACTCTGGATTTTTGAAACCAGAGTAATTTCTCCTGGTGAAGAATTAAATTATACTCCTCAATAAGGGTTCTTTCCAACTCATGCAAAAAAGTATTATCTCTCACAGCAAGGTTTTTTTGTATGCCCTCGATTCTTGCGACCAAGCGTTTCTTTTTATGAAAAATATTGCCAAATTTTTCCTTATTCCAAGTTTTCATGCTCATGGGCAAAGCCGCAAGGGAGTTAAGGACATCCGTCCCATGTTTCCAAACACTTTCAATGTGGTTGGCACAATCCGGGTTCGTAGTCCAAGCAAGCTCGAAACGAAAGGGTTTATTTGAAGGAGGGGGATCAAGGCCATGACAAAGGGTTAAAATAGGGTGATGGTCGGAATGTAAACGGGGTAAGTTAAGAACCATACCTTTGGGAAACCGTAGTCTCCAATCATCATTTGCTAAAGACCTATCGAGTCTCTCTTTGACAAGTTTTCTACCACATCTCTGATTCGTCCAAGTGAATTTAGGCCCTTGAGCCCCCAAATCCATGAGTCTACATTGAGTCATGCCATTATGCAGCCTTAAACATATTCGCCAATGTGTTCTCTGCCCACCACTTTTTTCATCCAACGATGCGATATCGTTAAAGTCCCCGGTAAGAAGCCATGGGCGATTAATTTCATAACTCATCTCTTCAAGTGATGCCCACAATTCAGCTTTTCTTTGGGTGTGTGGGCTAGCATATATACCAGAGCAAACCCATCCCTCTCCTATACTTGACCCAACTTCCGGGTGAATAGCCTATTCGGAGATACCCGAAATTTGCACTTGTGTTCGATCGGCATCCCAAAGAAGTCAAATACCTCCTTCCCGACCCATAATAGGGGCTCGGCACACATTTGAAAATCCCAAGTTCGTTGAGATTCTTGCCGCTCTCGTATCCGAGACCTTAGTTTCAAGTAAAAAGACAACATCTGGTTGGTGTTCTCTAACTAATTCACGAAAGTGACGTCGAAACTTTGGGCTTCCAGTACCCTGGCAGTTCCATGCAAGAATTCTCATGGGATAAAAATGAACAATTTAGAAATATTGGGGAAAATCACAGCTATTCCCTAGCAGTTCCGAAAGATTCTGTTGAGCTGGTGTTTGCATCAACAAGCATTAACGAACTCTCTCTCCAATACGCTGAGATTCATTACCATCATACGACTCGAGTAGAGTCGACTCTCTGACCATATGAACATGGTTGTCCGCCCCACCTTGCAAAGGAGCGGGTGTACGCCCATCTTTCTCTCAAGAAACAATCGCATGTCCAGCGTGTCGACTATCCACTAGTGGATCGTTTCACCAGGAGGGCCTGATTTGGATGGTTCACCATGGTTATGGAGGGAGGCGGGAGTCTCGAGGTGGGTACTGGCTTAGGTAAGGTAAGAAGGATGTAGTTTGTTGTTGAAAGTGATAGGGTTGACAAGAGGGAGAGGGTTTTGGGAGTAGTGCAAAGTGTTGTCTTCTCGATGGTTAATAGGAACGTCAATTAGGGAAGCATCAAAATGAATTTTTTTTGGCATAAAGTTCAGTTTACCATTTTCGTGAACAAGGCTACTGGAGCTAGGCTTGGCTTTTGGCTTAGCAATACTTGACTTGACTGGTCTTTTGCGTATATTAGTGGAAAGGGTCAGATTATTTTTTGCATGGGTAGGGGTTCCCGAGTACGACATACCTTGAGCAGGCAAGGGAGAGTTGACGTCCACTTGTGCAGCTGTCTCTTGCATGTTTTGTCTAAGGACACTAAACTTGTTGCTAACAGCAATCTGACCACTCAGCGGCGCACCCGTCCTTAACTGTTTTGGCTTACCTCTTTTGGCTATCATCCAATCTCCATATTGGTGATGCTGAAGCTTTAGGGTTAGGTTTGTAGCATGGCCATTTTGATGCTCGTTGGCCTGCTCCGATTCAGCTTGGACGTTTTTGGGACAATCTGAACTCCGGTGACCGATGACTCCATACTCGAAACATATGGCCGACAAATTCTCATATTCAATCAGAAAAAGGGTCCCATTAATATCTACTGCACTCCTTAACGGCTTTTCTAAATCGATTTGGACACATAGCCTAGCAAATCGCCCACGAGACGCCCAATAGGTGTTGTGATCAATTTTCACTGGCTCCCCCAAACCAGACGCCAACCCGTAGATGATCTCCTTCTTGTAGCATTCAATAGGTAACTCAGGGATCCTAACCCAAGTAATGGCTGTAGAGATCTTGTCCTTGGAAGGTTGAAAGTTTGGTGTCTATTTCCTGGCCACCAAATAGTGATTAGAAAGAACCCACAACCCTTCAGTTAAAATGTACTCTGCTTTCTCCTTGTCTCTGATCTTCAGAATGTAGCAGTTGTAACCGAGGGCGATGAGGTCGAAATCACCTTGAAGGCGCCACATGGTGTTGATACGGGCAGATAAAATGTTGAAATTAATAGATCTACCAAGCATTTTAAGGATAATAGTATCCTTCCAAGGAGCCTGGATCTCTTCTTCAAATTTCTCATCCAAAATCAGTTTGGGGAACGAATAATCTTCAATAGGCTTCAAAATGGTGACTTTGTCTAGGTTCATCAACCCATTTTTTCACACTTTACAGCTTTATCAGCACCTTTCCCCACCAGTGACTCCAGATAAGAGCTCCGACTCTTGACTTTAGGCGTAGTCTCCTCTTGGTTGCATACGTCATCCGCCATTTCCTCATCATGGTGTCCAGAGACTTTCACCTTCTTTGTACTTTGATTCACAAGGTCCTCTTCTTCAAGAGTCAGCTGGGCCTGGGCAGAGCACTCGCATGAGAAAGCCATGGTAGATGCAAAAAATATAAAAAGAAATGTTCTCACCTATGCTTACAACTCTATAAAACTCGAATGTGGTTAAATCATATTTATTTCCATCATTTCAGGGTTTAGCAATAGAAAACAGATGGATTTTGGGAGGAATTCCATCAAATCACTTATTGTCATGTTCTATTAGCCGCAAAAAGCATGTAACGAAGCTCGATTAACCTTAATTCATGCTTCAACATCATTAATGCGCTCTTAATATGGTTGGTTTTAGCCTGTTTGCTAGCCATTACCACTCGAATGTTGTTTACCTAGTGTTTGTATTCGTCCTTTTAGGCTTCAACAACCCTAAATAGATGGATTTGGTCTCGAATTCCATCAATAAACTCATTTTCCACACTCCTTCAGCCACAAAATGGATGAAACATTGCTAGATTTACCCTAATTAATGCTTAAACAGAGTTGATGAGCCTTAAAATGGTTGTTTTACTTTTTTTGGAAACCCCATTACACTCGAATGTGGTTTAACTCGTGTTTATTTTCATTATTTTAGGCATTAACAACCCAAAACAATGGATTGGGTGTTGAATTGCGTCCATTAACTCATTTTCCAACCTCCTTTAGCCACGAAAAGAGTGGAACGATGGTAGAATATCATGAATTCATGCTTAAACAACGTTAATGAGGTTTTAAAATGGTTTATTTCGCCTCTTTGCATCCCTACAACACTCGAATATTGTTTAACTCGTGTTTATCCTCATCATCTTAGACTTTAACACTCAGAAACAAAAGGATTTGACTTGGAATTCCAACAATAAACTCATTTTTCAAGCTCCTCTTGCCTCCAAAAGGGTGGAACAAAGCTAGATGAGCTTTAACTCATGCTTAGACAACATTAACGAGGCCACAAAACGGTTGTTTTAGCTTGTTTGCAACACTATAACCCTCGAATGTAGTTTAACTCGTGTTTATGGTTATGATTTTAGCCTTCCACACCCAAAACAGACAGATTTGGTGTGGTGTTCCATCTATTAACTCGTTTTTCAAGCTTCCTTATCCACAGAAAGGGTGAAACGGAGCAAGATTACCCTAAATTCATATTGAAACAACGTTAATGGGGTTTTATCCTGATTGTTTAAGTCTTTTGCAACCCTAAAACACCCGAATGTGGTTTAACGCATGTATTTTTCCATTATTTTTGGCTTTAACATCCCAAAACGTATGGATTTGATCTAGAAATCCTTCAATAAAATCGTTTTCCTCGCTCCTTTAGCCACACCGAGGGGGGAAACGAAGCCAGATTTGCCATAATGCACTCTTAGACAACGTGAATGAGGTCTTAAAATTGTTGTCTTTATCTGTTTGCAATTCTATAAAACTCGAATGTGATTTAACTCGTGTTTATTTCCATCATTTTAGGGTTTATCAACTCAAAATAGATGAATTTGAGGTGGAATTCCATCCAATCACCATTGTCACATTCTTTTAGGTGCAAAAAGCGTGTAACAAAGCTAGATTAGCCTTAATTCATGCTTCAACAGCATTAATGCGCTCTTAATATGGTTGGTTTTAGTCTGTTTGCTAGCCATTATCACTCGAATGCTGTTTACCTGGTGTTTGTATTTGTTCTTTTAGGCTTCAACAACCCTAAATAGAAGGATTTGGTCTCGAATTCCATCAATCAACTCATTTTTCACACTCCTTCAGCCACAAAATGGGTGAAACATTGCCAGATTTACCTTAATTAAGGCTATTTTAGTTTTTCTGCAAGCCCCATTATACTCGAATGTGATTTAACTCGTGTTTATTTTCTTTATTTTAGGCATTAACAACCCAAAACAATGGATTGGGTGTTGAATTGCGTCCATTAACTCGTTTTCCAACCTCCTTTAGCCAGGACAAGGGTGGGACGATGGTAGAATATCATAAATTCACTCTTAAACAACGTTAATGAGGTCTTAAAATGATTTATTTCGCCTTTTTGCATCCCTACAACACTTGAATACTGTTTAACTCGTGTTTATTCTCATTATTTTAGACATTAACACTGGGACACAGAAGGATTTGACTTGGAATTCATCAACAAACTCATTTTTCACCCTCCTGTTACCTCCTAAAGGGTGGAACAGAGCTAGATGAGCTTTAACTCATGCTTAAATGACATTAACAAGGCGACAAAACGGTTGTTTTAGCTTGTTTGCAACACTATAACCCTCGAATGTAGTTTAACTCGTGTTTATTGTTATCATTTTAGCCTTCAACACCCAAAATAGATGGATTTGGTGTGGTATTCCATCCATTAACTCATTTTTCATCCCTCCTTATCCACAAAAAGGGTGGCACGAAGCTAGATTACCTTTAATTCATGCTTAAACGACGTTAATGAGGTCTTATAGCGGTTGTTTAAGTCTTTTTGCGACCCTAAAATGCCCAAATGTGGTTTAACACGTGTATGTTTCCATTATTTTTGGCTTTAACATCCCAAAACATATGGATTTGATCTAGAATTCCTTCAATAAAATTATTTTTCTCACTCCTTTAGCCACACCGAGGGGCGAAATGAAGCCAGATTTGTCATAATGCACTCTTAAACACAGTGAATGAAGTCTTAAAATGGTTGTTTTTGTCTGTTTGCAACTCTATAAAACTTGAATATGGTTTAACTCATGTTTATTTCCATCATTTTACGATTTAGCAACCCAAAACAGATGGATTTGGGATGGAATTCCATTTAATCACTCATTGTCACATTCCTTTAGCCGCAAAAAGCATGTAACAAAGCTATATTAGGCTTAATTCAAGCGTTCAACATCATTAATGCGCTCTTAATATGGTTGGTTTTAGTTTGTTTGCTATCCATTACCACTCGAATGCCGTTACCTGGTGTTTGTATTCGTCCTTTTAGGCTTCAACAACCCTAAATAGAAGGATTTGGTCTCGAATTCCATCAATAAACTCATTTTTCACACTCCTTCAGCCACAAAATGGGTGAATCATTACTAGATTTACCCTAATTAATGCTTAAACAGAGTTGATGATGTCTTAAAATGGTTATTTTAGTTTTTTTGCAAACCCCATTACACTCAAATGTGGTTTAAGTCGTGTTTATTTTCATTATTTTAGGCAGTAACAACCCAAAATAATGGATTGGGCGTTGAATTGCATCCATTAACCTGTTTTCCAACCTCCTTTAGCCACGAAAAGGGTGGAACGATGGTTGAATATCATGATTTCACGCTTAAACAACATTAATGAGGTCTTAAAATAGTTTATTTCCCCTCTTTGCATCCCTACAACACTCGAATATTGTTGAACTCGTGTTTATTCTCATTATTTTAGACTTTAACACTCGAAACAGAAGGATACAGACTCATTTTTCACGCTCCTGTTGCCTCCTAAAGGATGGAACGGAGCTAGATAAGCTTTAACCCATGCTTAAACAACATTAACGAGGCCACAAAACGGTTGTTTAGCTTGTTTGCAACACTATAACCCTCGAATGTAGTTTAACTCGTGTTTATTGTTATCATTTTAGCCTTCAACACCCAAAATAGGTAGATTTGGTGTAGTGTTCCATCCATTAACTCATTTTTCAAGCTCTCTTATCCACAAAAAGGGTGACACGAAGCTAGATTACCCTTAATTCACGCTTAAACAACGTTAATGAGGTCTTATAGCGGTTGTTTAAGTCTTTTTGCAACCCTAAAACACCCGAATGTGGTTTAACGCGTGTTTGTTTCTAATATTTTAGGCTTTTACATCCCAAAACATATGGATATTATCTAGAATTCCTTCAATAAAATCGTGTTCCTTGCTCCTTTCGCCACAGCAGGGGGGAAACGAAGCCAGATTTGCCATAATGCACTCTTAAACAACGTGAATAAGGTCTTAAAATGGTTGTTTTTATCTGTTTGCAACCATATAAAACCCGAATGTGGTTTCACTCGTGTTTGGTTCCATCATTTTAGGGTTTAGCACCCTAAAACAAATGGATTTGGGGTGGAATTTCATCAAATCATTCATTGTCACATTCTATTAGCCGCAAAAAGCATGTAACGAAGCTAGATTAGCATTAATTCATGCTTCAACAGCATTAATGCGCTCTTAATATGGTTAGTTTTAGTCTGTTTGCTAGCCATTATCACTCGAACGGTATTTACCTGGTGTTTGTATTCATCCTTTTAGGCTTCAATAACCCTAAATAGAAGGATCTGGTCTAGAATTCCAACAAGAAACTCATTTTTAACACTCCTTTGGCCACAAAATGGGCGAAACATTGCTAGATTTACCTTAATTAATGCTTAAACAGAGTTGATAGGGTCTTAAAATGGTTGTTTTAGTTTCTCTGCAAACCCCATTACACTCGATTGTAGTTTAACTCGTGTTTATTTTCATTATTTTAGGCATTAACAACCCAAAAAAATGGATTAGGTATTGAATTCCGTCCATTAACTCATTTTTCAAGCTTTTTTAGCCACGAAAAGGGTGGAACGATGGTAGAATATCATTGATCCATGCTTAAACAACGTTAATGAGGTCTTAACATGGTTTATTTTGTTTGTTTGCATTGCTGTAACACTCGAATATTGTTTAACTCGTGTTTATTCTCATCATTTTAGGCTTTAACACTCAGAAACAGAAGGATTTGACTTTGAATGCCATCAATAAACTCATTTTTCACGCTTCTTTAGCCTAAAAAAGGGTGGAACGAAACTAGATTATATTTAAGTCATGCTTAAACAACATTAACGAGGTCTCAAAATGGTTGCTTTTTCTTGTTTGCAACACTATAATCCTCGAATGTAGTTTAACTCGTGTTTATTATTATCATTTTAAATTTTAACACCCAAAATAGATGGATTTGGTGTGGTATTCTATCCATTAACTCATTTTTCAAGCTCCCTTATCCACAAAAACGGTGCAATGAAGCTAGATTACCCTTTATGCACGCTTAAACAATGTTAATGAGGTCTAACACGAGTTTATTTTCATCATTTTATGCTTTGACATTCCCAAACCTATGGATTTCATATAGAATTCCATCAATAAACTTTATTTCCTCGCTCCTTTAGCAATAACAAGGGGGAAACAAAGCCAGATTTTCCATAATTCACTCTTAGACAATGTGAATGGGGTCTCAAAATGGTTGCTCTTGTCTGTTTGCAACTCTATAATACTTGAATGTGGTTTAACTCGTGTTTATTTTCATCATTTTAGGGTTTAGCAACCCAAAACAGATGGATTTGGGGTAGAATGCCATCTAATCACTCATTGTCACGTTCTTTTATCCACATAAAGTGTGTAACGAAGCTAGATAAGCCTTAATACACGCTTAAACAGTGCTAATGCGTTCTTAAGATGGTTGGTTTTAGTCGCTTTGCAACCCATTACCACTCAAATGCAGTTTATCAAGTGTTTGTATTCGTCATTTTAGACTTCAACAACCCTAAATAGAAGGATTCGGTCTAGAATTCCATCAATAAACTCATTTTTAACACTCCTTTAGCTATAAAAAGGGTGAACCATTGCTAAATTTATCTTATTAATTAACGCTTAAACAAAGTTGAGGAGTCTTAAAATGGTTGTTTTAGTTTCTCTGCAAACCCCATTACACTCGAATGTGGTTTAACTTGTGTTTATTTTTATTATTTTAGGCATTAACAACCCAAAACAATGGATTGGGTGTTGAATTGCATCCACTAACTCGTTTTTCAACCTCCTTTAGCCACGGAAAGCATGGAACGATGCTAGAATATCATTGATTCACGCTTAAACAACGTTAATGAGGTCTTAAAATGGTTTATTTTGTCTGTTTGCATCCCCAGAACACTCGAATATTGTTTAACTCGTGTTTATTCTCATTATTTTAGGCTTTAACACTCGGAAACAAAAGGATTTGACTTGGAATTCCATGAATAAGCTCATTTTTCACGCTCCTTTAGCCTCATAAAGGGTGAAACGAAGCTAGATTAGCTTAAACTCATGCTTAAATAACGTTAATGAGGCCTCAAAATGGTTCTTTTAGCTTGTTTGCAACACTATAACCCTCGAATGTAGTTTTACTCGTGTTTATTATTACCATTTTAGCCTTTAACACCCAAAACAAATGCATTTGATGTGGTATTCTATCCATTAACTCGTTTTATACGTTCCCTTATCCCCAAAAAGGGTGAAACGAAGCTAGATTACCCTTAAGTCTTGCTTAAACAATGTTAAAACCCCCGAATGTGGTTTAACACGTGTTTAGTTTCATCATTTTAAGCTTTGACATCCCAAAACATATGGATTAGATCTAGAATTCTTTCAATAAATTCGTTTTCCTCACTCCTTTAGCCACAACAACTATGAAACAATACCAGATTCGCCATAATTCACTCTTAAACAACGTGAATGAGGTCTTAAAATGGTTTTTTTTGTCTGTTTGCAACTCTATAACACTCGAATGTGGTTTAACTTATTTTTATTTCCATTATTTTAAGATTTACCAACCCAAAACAGATGGATTTGGGGTGGAATTCCATCTATTAACTCATTATCACACTCTTTTAGCCACAAAAGCGTGTCACGAAGCTAGATTAGCCTTAATTTACCCTTAAACAGCGTTAATGCGCTCTTAAGATGGTTCGTTTTAGTCTGTTTGCTACTCATTACCACTCGAATGCAGTTTACCTAATGTTTGTATTTGTCATTTTAGGCTTTAACAACCCTATATTTGGTATAGAATTCCATCAATAAACTCATTTTTCACACTCCTTTAGCCACAAAATGGGTGAAACATTGCTAGATTTACCTTAATTAACGCTTAAACAGAGTTGATGAGGTCTTAAAATGGTTGTTTCAGTTTCTCTGCAAACCCCATTACACTCAAATGTGGTTTAACACTCAAATGAAATTATCCTACTCACTACTCTATTTGTATTGAAGTTTATGTCTAAAAATGATGATTCAAACTCTAAATTTCTAAGAATGCTCCAAGTATTGGATTTGCTAGCTTCACCAATAAATGTTGGATGATTTTTGCAGGAGAATATCTAAGATATTTTATATGTCTTACATAAATATATATATATATATATCGTATGGAATCTTATCATTTAATGTAGTGAAAATGACATTGGGTTAATTTAGATGTTTATAAAATGAACTTATCTTATATATATATATATATACACGTAAATTTGTGTGTATGTATCTATATAGATATATGTTTGCAATTTGTGTATTGTCTATTTTATTAAGAAAATGACCCTAATTGTCAAATATTATGCATTTTGTAAAATGACCATATGCATATATCATAAGGTTTTCAAAAAGGTTTCATAAAATAATAAGCACATAACATCAAATAACACATTTAAATTCTAAAATGTTAGAAATGTCGGGTTCTTACACAGATCACACAAATTTTAGGCAAATACCGTCACTTTTTCGCTAGAACCCTACCAAAAAGGGGTGCGTCCGTAATTTTAATATTTCTAAGGGGGTGTATGTGTAATTTTTCATCGAAGAGGGATATTATTGGTAATTTTGATAACTTGCAAGGGGTTTAGATGTAATTAAACCTATTTTTTTCTATACACAGACATCCTTATTGATATATCGCGTGACATCCATTTGTAGAAGCTCCCACCTTATCTACTAGGTATAAATGACCTACACTTAAGTAAGAAGATAGTTAAATTCTCCCAAAATAAATTGACTGATTCGGAGAAACCTCAAGTATATGATGCATTTAATTGGTCAGTTCTGCAAACTTGATTTCGTTGCTGGAATTTTAGTTGCCAACCATCCAGCACCAACACATTGTGTGATCTCTCACATCCATCGACACCCACCAACAAAATACTACTAATAATGCTAAGTAGTCAAATCTATCAATTTAAGGCAAAGAAAAGCAGGGAAGAGAAGTGCAATGTCACCACAAACTTTGGAAAGTGATGTTAGAAGTAACAAGAAATTAGACAAACATAGAAAAGCACAGTATTAAACATGGAATATTAGAATGACTACAAAGCCACCAAACTAGTCTTCTTCATACTTGCATGCATAATTGCAAATAAAAGCATATGGAAAAAATATAGAAGCGCTGTGCAGGATCTATCTTCAACACTTCACTAATCAATCTTCAATTATTAGTAAGATTTCTAATTTTCATTGATCAAATCCAAACACATAACAAACCTAATTTCTTATTTAATTATTGATATGGTTTTTCTAAAACCCTTAAATGATACCTCCATCCAAAAGTTTTCTTCCCATTGTAAAGACTCGATAGAAACACTCATTCTCTTACAAAGAAACTATGTTGTTGTGTGTACGATCTCAAGCTAGACACCCTTTTATATACATACACAATTTACGTAACTCTACAATAATTCTATTAATAACTTGCAATAAAGACCACGTATTACCATTTTTTTTTTTTTGGGTCAAGTAAAGACCATGTATTGCAATCATATGTTTTTCATATAACACCCAATTTTTATAGGAAAAATGAGGCAGACAATAATCTTGAAATATAACTTTTTTTTTCGACATATAACTTCGCATACATAGAGCAAAGGTTTTGTTGGTACCACCCCAAACGGGTAAAAATTTATGGATATTCATCATTTTGAGGCAATTAATAGCGGTACTAGTATGTCCTATTTATTCAAAATTACAAAGTACTCTAAGAGTCAAGAAGGAGACTACATACATTTAAGTACTCTAGGAATCAAGAAGAAGAGTATATACATTTAAAAATAAAATAAAATTGAGGTGCTAAATTTGTGCGCATGATTGAATTCCTTGATAATTGTTCATCCCTTGATTAGTGCTCCATTATGCCCCCTCAAGTTAGGGTTGGTGTCAATAACTCCTAAGTCGATCGGATGATGTTGAAATTGTTGTTTTGATTTAGCTTTCATTAGATTGCCAGCCAATTGAACTGCAGAGTGGACATGAACAATTTTGATATTCTTTTGTTAATAGACTATCTCCAAGATATGCAACATAAGCTGATGCAAAAGTTTTGTCATTGTGATCACCTACCCAATCGGCATCCAAGTAAATGTTAAGTTTTGGAAATGAAGTTCGACAGAGAAGAAGACCAAACATCATTATTTGCTTGAGATGCCAAAGAAGTCATTTGACAACTTGCCAATGTATGGTGGAAGCATAGTGCATAAATTGTGATAATTTGTTGGCAGCAAAACAAATGCCAGGTCTAGTAAAAGAGAGTTATTGAGGGAGTAGAAATACTCATTGGACTTTTTATTCATTTGCTTTCATTCATATTATACTTTTAAAGCAAATCTAAGATATACTTAGATTGACAGAGAATGAGACCATGTGAACTTTGCAGAAATTCAACTCCAAGAAAGTAGTACAGATGCCTGAGACCTTTGAGCAAGAAACATTGAGATAGATAGAGCTGCAATTGCATTTGAGATAGCAAGAGCGTCGTTGCCAATGAGAACTATATCACCAACGTAGACCAAAAGATAAAGCACAATGTCAGAATGATGGAATGTAAAGAGTGAATTGCCAGAATTAGACTGCTAAAAGCTGTAGGCAAGAAGAAAAGTCCTCAGTTTATTGTACCAAGCACGGGGTACCTGCTTAAGTCCAGATATAGCTTTTCATAAACAACACATATGGGATGGGTAATTTGGGTGTTCAAAGCCCTTTGGTTGGCTCATGAACACGTCTCAAGATTGCCTTAAAGAAAGGCATTATTGACATCCAATTAATGTAAAGGCCACCCTCTCTGAAGTGCCACAGACAACACAATACAAACAACTGTAGGTTTGAGAACAGGACTGAATGTTTAATGAAAATCAATACCTGGCCATTATGTGAACCCTTTCGCACAAGGATCACTTTGAACCTGTCTATTGTGCCATCGACTTTACACTTGACTCAAAAAAGCCATTTACAATCAACAATATTCTGACTAGGGAGACTTGGAACAAGATCCTATGTATGACCTTCCATTAGGGCATCAAACTCGTCTTTCATGCATGCTCTCCACTACAGTGGATGGGGGTGTAATTTCATTAACCATGATCATATATTCAAAGATCTTTTCGGGTTTGAAAATATTATTTTTTGATCGTGTGGTTATATGGTTGGACAAGGTAGATAATGTACTGGAGCACTCTTGTAAAGTGGGGGGAAAGTAGGTAGGTTGTTTGTAGGCGGAGGGTCTTCTAGGTTGGGGGAGGGGAGGTAATTAGGAGCTGATGGTATGTGTGGTATTTAAATCTAGCTGAGGATGCGGTTGAAGCGATTGAGAAGCATTGGCATTCTGTTCTAATAACTAGAATTGATCTATGTGAGATGGTAGTATGCGAGGCTTATCTTGAAGAATGGTGCCTATATTTAGAGGAATAGGAATAGGTCATGGAAGTGGTAGTTTTGATGGATCAATTCTAGTTGAGTTTTCAGTAGGCATATTTCAGTGAGAGTCAATGGGGTCATGCCATGAGAGAGCAATAGGTTTTGGATTGATATGGGAAAAAATTGATATAAATGGAAATTAATTTTCCATAAATTTGATGTCACATGATAAGTAGATCTTTGAGGAAATAGGATCGTAGCATTGGTGAGTGTGATGAATTAGAGAAAAACCAAGATATACACATGGTTTGAACATGTGCCAAGTTTATTTTTACTATATGATTTTAGTCGAGGGTGACAAAGGCATCCAAATGTTTGAATTGAATCACAATTTAGAGTTTTTTAAAAAAGGGCTTGATGTGGAGATTTACAGCGAAGATTTGGTATGGGAAGTCGATTTTTGAGATATATGGTTGTACGATAGGCAAATGTCCAGAGAGATGGTGGAGTGAGACTTGATGGAGTAGAGTCTAGTGCTTTCTATGATATGGCGATGCCTCCTTTCAGCATAAGGCACGCGTTGGGGTGTATATGGTGGAGAACAGAGGTGTTGGATACCATTAGTTACTAGAAAATGATTGAGGCCTTGAAACTCACTGTCGCCATAAGAGTAGACAGTAAGGACTTTGATTTTGAAAAAAATTCTCAATGAGTTTTCAAGTTGGAGAAAATTTTGGCCACCTCAATTTTATTTTGCATAGTACAAAGCCAAGTGCATTTTGTAAAGTGATCAACAAAAATGATATAATACTACTTTTTGTCTAGAGAGTAAGTAGGGGAACAACCCTAGACATCAGTGTAAATAAGTTCTAGAGGCTTAGAGCTAGTTAATGTGGTGCTAGAAAAAGGAAGCCTGTGGCTTTTATTGCAGCAACACGAATTGCAAAACTCTAGATTATCAGTCTTGGAGTACGGTAACAAAAAAGTGCTTAGAATTAAGGTACGGATATTAGGATGGCCTAGTCTACGATGGGAAAGAGTGAGTGTTGCAGTGGCCACGTTTACGAAGTGTTTGGTTTGTTGGGAAGTGTGTCCACTAACTAGCCACTCATATAAATCATGTCTACTCCAGCCATATACCAAAGATGCCCCTGTGCTCAGTGCCTTCACAACAAAAGAAGATGGAAAAATTCAATAGAAGTTTGATTTTTCTTACAAAACTTCAAAACTGAAATAAGATTCTTTTTAATAATAGCAACACATAAAATACTATGTAAATGAAAAAATGAGTGGCAGTTTGAAGAGTAGTTGAGCATGTGTCAGTTATTGGAATTGTATTACGATCACCTATAGAGATCTCATCAAAACCAATGAAAGCATGTCGGGGTATGAGGTTTTGAGAATTTGTTGTGATATGATAGGTGGCGCCAGTGTCAAGTACCCATTGATTGGCTATGGTCTTGGATAGCAGTGTAGCTAGCGTTGCCCTAGCTTGAAGGTGGTTGTGTAATTTAGAGCGGAAAACCCCGCACGACATGGCCGACATATCACACAGTTGACATTGAACATGGGCTTGTTGAGTAATAAGAGATGGTGAATGCCATAGTTGTTGATGAAAGCCATTAATGTATTGCTGAGGATGATTGGGGTTATTGTGTTGAGGTTGTTAAGTATTCAAATGGCGACTACTTTTGTTGTTTGCAGTCGTAGAGTTTTGTGTGTCAGCCATCGAGGAATGAATTTGTAGAGAGAAAAAAAAGGAAAAAAAATTTTGAGGAAAGGCTCTGAAGAAAAAAAATTCTAGATAGGGAGTAGGAAAAAAAATTCACTCATTTGAGCTTGGAGAGGCTCTGATACCATAAAGATGTATTGATATTAAACATTTTGAGGCAATTTACTATGCTTCTACTATATCCTACTCATACAAAATTACAAAGTATTGTAAGAGTCAAAAAGGAGACTATATACATTTAAGTACTCTAGGAATCAAAAAGAAGACTATATACATTTAACAAAATAAAAATGTTGTGCTAAATTTATGGGCACGATTGAATTCCTTGATAATTGTTCATCCCTTGATTATTGCTCCATTAATGGGGTCATTAAGATGACCAGGTTGTCCACTTTTTGTTATACAATTTGAAGAATTGTAACTAAACCTTGTTCTCATCCCTATTAAGGATGATTCAGAACAAATACACAGAATGTTTTGGCCCTCGCAAGGTTGGCCCTCGTAAACCTTTGCTTCCAACATATCTTGCCAAAGTTTAGCATTCACTTGGATGATGCGTTGTAGGCTTATTGTAGTATCATTCTCATTATTTTTTTGTTAATAATTGGTTGAATGTATTGATTCTTATCTGCAGTGTTATCATTTGGAATTACATGTCAAAATTGATCTAACTCGTGGAAGGAATAATCAAACTTGAAAGGTAGTGAAGCTCATAATAGTTGAATGTATAATTATTTATTCTGTTTTCATAATTAGTTGAACATAAAATGATTCTTATATACAATAATATCAATCGAAATTACATCTCCTTTGGGCCTCAAGTGCTTCTTTCTACACCACCATCAGTGTTTTCAAGGTACTACAAATGTAACTAACTCGACTCATTTGTAATACCAATCTATTTGGAATAAAAGGAACTTTAGAATTTTTGCAGCTTATCTTTCAAAAAGAACTAATAATCGTTATGCTTATCTATCAAAGAAACTAATAATCTTTAAACAAGAAAAGAAAAGAATTGATCTTTACTGGTATTTTAAATTTAATGTTTTATAAAATGAAGAGAAAGATTAATTAGTTGAGATTGAATTTAGAATTGAATTGGGACTTAAATGGTAAGACGTGTGGTAATTTTTGTTTACTGGAGAATGTAGTGTGATGTTATTTTTGATGGGATAGCGTATGAAAGGGTTAATTTCATTTTTTATCCCTTACGTTGGACTAGAAATCAATTTTGGTCTCTCACATGTAAGCCCTATCAAAATTCGTCCATCACGTTATAATTTTCTATCCAATGTCATCCTTCCGTTAAGTTTTCTGCTAAAACACTAAGATTAAATGCAATTCAGCCCCCTATAGAATAGAAAAATAGCATAAAGCCACCCAAACAAAAGAAATAGCAAAAAAAAAAAAAACAAACTTTCAAATAAAAAAAATATATATTAAGTTATAAAACATATTTTTATACATACTAAAATAAAAATATAATTCCTCACAAATATATTTATAAAAGCATATATGCATATTATATATCTATATATATGTATTGATGTGTGTGTGTGTGTGTGCGCGTGTGC
The DNA here is from genome assembly GCA_026212405.1 of Petrea volubilis. NCBI lineage: Eukaryota > Viridiplantae > Streptophyta > Magnoliopsida > Lamiales > Verbenaceae > Petrea > Petrea volubilis. The sequence continues at coordinate 8,920,485 of CM047878.1, forward strand.
GTGTGTGGTGTATATATATATATATATATATATGTATATATGGATGTATGTGTGAGTAGTGTTTTGAAAACCGAATCGGATTGGCCCGTCCGACCGGTGACCGGTGCCTGATCTAGTCCGATCAACCACTCAAAACCTCCTCTTGGTTGGTCTGATCAAAACCGAAAAAATTTGGTCAAAAATCAATAAAACCAGCACCGGTTTAGGAACCAGATTGGTGGTTCATTCTCCAAAATTCATTCTTTCTCTAGAGTCCGAAAAACATGGCATAAAGAAGAAGAAAAAAACTTTTGACTCGAAAGACCCAAAATTAATTCTTTCTCCTTCTCAGGAGTAAGGGGTCTGAAAAATATGGCAAAAAGGGGAAAAAAAATGATTCAAAAGCAACATAAAATGAAGAAAATAATTCAGATCCAAAACAAAAGAATTTGAAAAAAATGAGAATTTAGAGCCAATTCATGGAGAAGATAAGAAACAAAATACAAGTAAGGTTAAATTTTTGCCATTGCACGTCGCTGTGGAGGACCTTGTACTCCCTCTGCTTATTTGTTTCTGATTTTTCTGTTGCCATGGAGGACCTTGGACTCCTGCCTCTTCATTTCTGATTTTTTTGTTGTGTGGTGTTGAGTCTTATGATGGTGATTAATAGTAGTTGATATATGAGTGAATAGTTGTGCAAGTGTGTGTGTGTGTCAAGTGTGTTTATATATATTAGATACATACATAAATACATCTATATAACATTGTTATGTGTGTGTGTATATATATAAATATATATACGCGTGTGAGATAGTTGCTATCTTTCTAACTGTTATAAATTAATTTTTTTCCTCATATATATAAATATTTTGATAATTTTAATAATATTATATCAATTAAAAATATTTATTATGTATTATGATGTCACATCCGATAGAACTGGTGGTCGAACCGGTTGAACATGTCAAACTGGTAACCAGTAAGGCAATCGATTTACCTTCCGGTCAGATTTTCAAAAAATTTTGTGTGAGTATGTGTATGTGTGTGTGTGTGTGTGTGTGTAGAGAGAGCGAGAGAGAGATTGGTTTGGGTGTCCGAGGTTTCTTGACTTGGAATTTTTTTCCTTTTCCTTTTTTTTGGCTGCTCCCCCCCCCCCCCCCCCCCCCCTCTCCAATTTTTCAAAAATTCATTTTTAAGTATATATATCTATTAGAATTTTAAAATTTTTCCATCTTAAAATAAAATTTTTGACTTGGGAAAAATGTACAGTACTCCCTTGTGGTTTGCGAAAGTAGTACGATGAACTCTGTGGTTTTCTAATTGTCAAATTTAACCCTGTAGTTATAAAAATCAAGTTTAACAAATCTTCTTGGCGTGTGGTGTTATACACGTGCATTTAGTGCGAATATTATTCATTTTTCATGTATAAAATGACATTTTAACCCTTTGGTTTCCAAATTATTACAGAACATGGGGGTTATGTTGCAAATTCCAAAAATTGTTCTTTCTCTACTTCTTCTTGAGCTGAACACGTACACAAACATATACAATATATACATATATATACATAAATCTTATTTTTCTCATTTCTCACTCGTTTGTTGGCCAAATCGAGCGTGTAAGTAGGGTAAATTGATCAGCTCAAGGAGAGGAACGCAACAGTGGTGATGTTATGGTGTTTCATCGATCAGAGAAATGGTAGCAACGGCGTCGGGTTGCCGAAGTTCGGCTGGATTTGGAGCGCTTCAACATGGGGAACACAATGGTAGCCTCAATTTTGGGATTCGACAGTTGGTGGCGGAGTAATTGCTCAATAAACGTGGAAAGGTTAAGTTAGGGTTTCTATGATTTTTTGTCTAATTAAGCCCAATCGAATTGGATTTTGTTGATACTAATTGAAGGCTTTTGATGGGCTCGATGAGGCGAACGACTTGGTGTTCAGTATGACCATCCCCGCGACGGCGGCGGGGCAGTCCGGTGATGCTCTGGCGATGCTCGACCAGGGGCGATGGATTGGCAGTGGACAGTGGGCAATTTCGTCATTTCAATTTTAAATATTGACAAATATGATTTAGGGGGCGGTGGGCAAATTTTTATAACCACAAAGTTAAATTTGACAATTAGAAAACCACAGGATTCAGCGTACTACTTTCACAAACCACATGGGAATACTATGCATTTTCCCCTTTCGACTTTTACATAAAACATATAAAAAAAAATTATTTTACTCTACTCTATTTTTAATTTGGTGATATATTTTTGTCCAATCTCATTTACCGTAATTAATTAAATTCTCTCTCTTTCTCCTTCTTTTCTTTAAATTAAAATACTAAAAATTCTATGAGATTTTGCTTATCTCTTCTGTTCCAATTAAAACACTAAATATCCTGTTAGAACTTTTCTTCTCTTTTTCTTTTGAAATAAGAACCTAAAAATAAACAAACCCTACAGTATTCAACTTTTTCTTCAAAAGCAATATACGAAAAAGTATTGTGTACCAATTTTAAAATTTATACATTTATTTCTTTCTTTTTTTTGTAATTCTTTTTTGTGTAGAAATTTGAATCCTATAATTGTTGATATGAATCTTGATAGTTATTCAATATTAAATTTAATAAATTTTGATTTTTATTTGTTGGACTGTTGAATTTGAATGAATCTTACTAATTTGAGACTTAATATTTAATTGGGAGTGATTTGTGGAATGTGATTGTGGAGAAAAAAGAAAATATGTTTTTTATGCTTTGAATATATTTTTTAATTGTAAGAGCAAAGAGAGAGAGAAAAAAAATGTATTTTAATACTTTCTGAGTTTGATTATATATTTATGTGGGTTTATGTCTATTTTGTTAAGTATTGTTAAAAACATCTTTGTTAAGTATTTTTCAAAAGCAACTCATTACCTACTATTTTTGTTTATTTTGAAACAAAGAATAGCTTGTTATTTTTTTGGCATCATTTTTTATATAATGTTTTGATTGTAGCACTTTTATATTGATCGTATCCGCATAAATATGATAACTTTTGTTATTTTATATGTCAATGTTATACATAACCCTTATATTTATATATTTTTAATAATTAATGATTTCCAAAGGACTCCACCCCCCCCCCCAATCAAATTCCTAGCTCCATCTTTGGAGAAGACGATCAAGGATGTGGGGTGGGATCTTTTGGTTTTTTTTTTTTTTTTTTTGCTTTTCTCCAGATATATTTTTATATATTTTTTGAACTTAATTTTATATGTTAATATTAATTTGTTTTTTAAAAAAATTATTCAATATATATTAATTTTTATAAAAAGAAAAATAATTATTTATAAAGTTAAGGGGTTATCTAATTAATTTTTTTAGAGGGATTTTAAGTCATTTATTTTATAGGGGTCAAAATGCAAAATATTGTCTAGAAATATGTGACCTGTACATGATAAATCTGTTAATTTTAACGAAAAACTTAACGGAAGGATGACGTTGGATAAAAAATTGTAACGCGAGGGGCCAATTTCAATAGGATTTATACGTGAGAGACTAAATTGATTTCGGATAATACGTCAGTGCGACAAATGAAATAAAGCCTATGAGGAATGAAAAGCTTTTAGAAATGTGGTATTGTATGTGCTAAATTAGATCCTTTTGTTCTAAAAGTGATGACAAGTCCATGCAATAGGCATGCCCTATAATTGGTGGATGAAACCATAGAATGAAAGTGGCTTTCTCATCCAGAAATCATTAATCGATGTTCTGATAAACTTCAGATTGTTGATTTACTGAGTTAGGAAATATCATCTTTGTTTACATTTTTTTAAAATTATTTTTTTTTCGCACACCAATTTGGTTCTTATATTGATACACCTGCACGCAACTACTCATTTATAGTCATCAATTGTGACCATCAATACAAATGACCTTTGAGTACCCAAATGTTGTTCTATTTTAACTTTTATTGTTTTGCTTATCACCATATTTTCATTTTTATTATTTAAAAATATTTATCATTCTCACTTTTCATGAATGCATCTATTAATCTTTTTTTCCCAAGACGCCCTTTCATTTTAACAAGTGTCTTTTGTAAATTCCTAAAAATTCTTGAACAATTCATTCATTTATTAATTTTTTTTCTTAATTTTTGTGCAAAAATCTTAAACGATAAATAAAAAGAATAAGGGGAGTAATTAAAAGCATGGGAAGGGGAAAGCCACGCATGAATGGTCGCATAACCTCTTTGGGATATATTCACTTAAATCTATCAATTGTTTTTCATCCAACAAAAACGTGTATTTTTTTGGCGATGTTATTGGTATCATTAGCTAACTTGTGGAATGAATAATCAAACTTGAAAGGAAGTAAAGCTCATAATAGTTGAATGTATAATTATTTTTTATATATATAATTAGTTAAATGTATAATTGATTCATATCAATGGAAATAACATCTCCTTCTGTGCTCAAGTGCTTCTTTCTACAGCGCCATCAGCCTTATCAAGGTAATACAAGTGTAATTAACTCAAGCCAATTGTAATACCAATCTGTTTGGAGTAAAATGAACTTTCAAATTTTTTCAGCTTATTTGTCAAAGAAACTAATAATCTTTAAACAAGAAAACAAAAGAGATCTGTGTTGGTATTTTAAACTTAATGTTTTATAACATGAAGAGAAAGAGTAATTAGTTGATATTGAATTTATAACTGAAGTGGGAGTTACATGGCAAGGCTTATGGTAGTTTTGGTTTATCGGAAAATATGGTGTGATGTCAATTTTAGTGGGATAGTGTATGAAAAATGAAAAGCTGTTAAAAAACCAAATGAAAAGAGCATAGTATTCTTGTAACACTCCTCTCTTTCAAAACTTTTTCTTCGAAAATAAAATTATATCCAAAATAAATTCTAAAATTTTGTACTATATATGTGTAACTATCCATCGGCGTACGTGCAAGTGTTACATAGAAGTTTAATATAGTATTTTCACGTCACATATAATTTTTCAAGTTTATAATGATTTATTTTTTCAAACTTCTCATATTAAATTGCTAAAGTGCATGTTTAGCCCGCAGTCAGTTAATTTGTTGACGCACCTATTCTCTTTATAAAATTTAAAAATGTATGCTCTTAATATATACTAGCTCAACATGCAATAATGGTAAAGTTATTTAGTTATTTCATCAGGGCCCATTTGCCTAATTTATTATTCGAGGACTCTTGAAATGCCTTTAGATCATAGACAAGAGAACTATGTGAACCTATGCTGAAATATCTGCTCTAAACAATTTTAAAATGTCATGTGTTTGCACGATGTTGTATATTTCTTCATTATCGATACTATTAGTTAGCAAATATTTTATTTTGCGAAGGGTCATTATTGTGTAGGCCATTTAGAGGGTGTTTGGCTAAGTATATAAGCTCCTCAAAATATCTTATAAGATGTTTGAGAGCTTATAAGATGGTGCAAAGTGTTTGGCAAAAATTTTGGAGGTGGAGCTTATAAGCTCCTCAAATAAGATAGTTTAAGAGCTTATAAGCTCTTTTTAAAAAAAACAAGGAGGTAGCAATTTATTTTTTAAGATCTACTAAGTTCTTTTATTTTCAACCAAATTAATTACAATATTGTCATTACTAACATCTTACAAGCTATACCCCTTCTTATTTATCCACACACTTTAATAACTTATTTTTAAAATAAGATCCAACATCTTATAAGATCCTAAAACATCTTATAAGATGTAGAAGCTTATAAAATGTTTTAAATAAACTTAGCCAAACACCCTCTTACTTTAATTTTATCAAAAAGAAAACAAAAAAAAAAACTTTTCTTTTTATAATTATGACTTTTCGTAATTGAGAAAAATAACTATTGAGAATTAAAATGAAAATTAATTTTGGTAGTTATTGTCGTGTGTGGATATGGGTGTGTCTTCAATTATTTTGTCGTGATCTTTGAACTTCATGCAAAGGTTTTGATAGAGATGGATGCCTCTTCATTTAAAACTACGTTCAGTAGAAACTAACTGTTGACGACCAGTTTTAATATTAATATGAAGTCACCAAAGAATAGGGACATTGTGATGACATCGCAAATCAAATGGGTATAACGAGACAAATGAATATAATTTATACAACACTATATCCCAATTCAAGCATGAACAATTAACCAACACAAATACCATAGCACCTTCTGCATGCATACACCAATGGTACCATACAAGTAGTTAAAAACGTCCCTAATTCCCTCGTGTATTTGATTGGTGAGATATCTTTCTTACTCATTTTCGTTCATATTCGTTCCAGCTAAGCAAAGTAAGAATCAAAATAACTACAGCGCAACACCCGTTTATAAATGTAAATATATAACCCATAATTATTATAAATAATTATTATTATGCATGATGAGGCATATTGTCTTCGTAAGTTATCTCCACATCATAATTATCGTACAGCAATTATATAAAGATACCTCTTACTTTCAAAACTACAGATACTTTACTAAAAAGTAATTACTCAAATCTCACAACTTAGTACAAAAATCCCACATCTTGATTACACACCCACACATGATCTCGCGCAACCAATCCCAACATTACAAATTACCCACTTATAATGGTTACTACATGCGCTAATAAATCTGTGTCCGCGCATTATGAACGATGTGATTCAAATTCTGTTAATTTTATCAGTTCTCATAAAATTTCAGCACTCAAAAAATATTCATAATTTTGAAACTAACACAATACATATGAAATTAAAGAAAATCTTAAGGTAGGGTGGCAAAACTGACCATCTAAAAAAGGCAGGAAAAAAAAAAAAGAAAGACGGACCACCTAACAATCGAAAATATATAGTTTTTTCTTCAAATATCAATGCAATCCCAGTAGGAGACAACCACTTTCCTAAAGGATACATGAAAAACTCAAGTACACACCACAAAGGGGTATGAGAAAACATTCTAACTTCATAAATAGTTCCGCACAAAAAGAATGGTTCTCCATTTCCTGCATAGCCTTTTTCGATAATGAGATCATGGGGAAGCAAACCACCTATCTGGCTATCCCCCATCCAAAGACTTCAATTTATAATTGGATCTGAACCATAAATCAACTCAACAGGCTGCACACTGCAAAGGTGATTTTAAAGGACAAGATAGAAACATATCAGAAAATGCTGCTCTTAAACAATTGAAAAAGAATCATAAGGACAGTAACATAGATGAGATAAGCTAGGACATATTTTGAGTAGGCCAAATGACTCTGAATATCAGGTAGTTAATGTTACGACATCTTCAGTTATGTGAGTAGTCACACTTCTACGTTTCATAACGAGGATAACAAAATTCTAAGTTCATACATGTCAAAACACTTCCGGTATGTGGGTTTCAGATTTCTTCGATTGGGTAATGATATAATCAACATAAGCAGCAACAGATCCAACAATTTAATTGGGGGAGGAGAGTGGGGAAAAAAGAAGGCAAATTCTCTATTATATTAAATGCATATGTGAATTTGTCATTTTGTGAGCAAAATGTTTAATTTCTTTATACATATATCTACATATGTTTGTGTATATAATGGTTTACTAATTTTTTTTTTTTTTCGTGAGGGGGGGGTTGTACAGGCAAATTCTCTATTATATAAAATGTACATGTAGATTTTCGGTTTTAGCGGTAAAATGTTTAATATTATTAGCTATATGAATGCATGTATGTGCATGTATATAATAGTTTCTAAATTGGGCGCCGGGGGGTGGACACCACCAGGCCCCCATGCGGCTCTGTCTCTGGAAAGCAATGGCATCATTTTATGTCAATCATAAGGGTCTCGTGTCCTATTGGAAGAAGCTTTAATATTCTTTTAAAAGCCCAGTTAAAAAGATGCATTTTCCAAAGCTAGAGTGATATGACTTCTGCAATGTAGCACCTACAACACATTGCTACCAGAGAATTGTATACACGCACACTTTACTGAAAGCAGAAAGATTGAACAACATATATTGGTAGGGAAGGAATACATATATGTGCGTGTGCACAAGAAACTATAGAGCCAGTTCTTTTTACTATTAGCATGTCCCAGATGAGTCATATCTAACTGCTGAACAAAAGTAGTTGGAACACTCTTACATGAGTGTCCGTATTAAAGTAAAAATAACACAAACTGAACATGCGCCATTTAACTAAGCAAAGAATAAAGAGCGAAAGTATCTATGGAAAAACTCAAAGAACAAGAAAACAATCAAACGAAGCAGCTCACCAAGAGCCATGTCATCCCTGGATAACCTAATTTTATATTCAGAAAATCTAATGTCCACCAAATATAAGATGCTCTGGAAACTAATGTAAATTGCACCTTAAGATATCCTTCTGTGTCATTAATATTACAAATTAAATTCCATGATGGGGTTTACTGGTAGGTCACCAGCTCGTGAAGCACAATCTGTATTATCAACACCTATCTTAAGCAACTTATTAACAAAGTTCTGTGTAACGATCCTAAATTTGTGATAATGCAACAAAGCCGGTTTAATATGCTAGTTCGCTGAACTGTGGTAAAACACTAGAGAAGTTTAATGTTTTGCAATGAAAGTTCCCCAATAACTCACCTTTGTTTAATTTTAAACATTCCTGTGCCAAGTGGTATTGGTATGCCCATAATGATGCATTCGCTGACCCCTTCAATCTTGTCCACCGTCCCATGCACAGAGGCATTGAAAAGGTGATCTGTCGTCTTCTCAAATGAGGCAAGCATCAGCACACTGTCCTTCATTTTCTGCACACCATATCTTGTTATTCCCAAGACTTCACCCTGAAATGCGTTTGACACAAGAATGAGCAAACCAGTTCATCATTAAGTTCAAGTAAGAAATTATAGAAATACACTAGAACCAAACCGGTGCAGGAAGTTTTCAAATTTGTCAAATAATACGCTGCCTAGCAAAATATGCAACTCTTAGGGTTTTATGAATTATAACTTGATCAAACTATTTTCGCACTTTTCCCACTTCTCCCCTTGGTCAAAAACTAACCATTTATGCTCTCTTCTTTGTTGCAACTTGTGTGATTTACAAATGGTGTCAGAAATGTGGCACTCGTAATAGTGTTGATATACAAGATATGCATCATTAAAGTGTGTCACAGTTTATCTTATCCAGTACAAAGCATCTATTCAAATGCAAAGTGAAAAGAAGTAAACAACCCATTGAATTGGACGAGCTCCTTCCTAAACAATGGCGAAATTGCCAAAATACATTTGAGGTTGGAGCCAGAAACAATGAAACTTATAGTTTGAAGAAAAAGAAATGACCTTAAATGTCATTAAATCTGCCAAAAGCATCATGTGACGTTTGTCTATGATCATGCCATGGCTTTTCATGGTGTACTGTATCTCATCAATAATTGTTCTTCTTGCAGCTTCAATTCCAAGCGTCTGTTGTACTTCTATAATGTGATTACTTTTCGTATTGGTCACATCAACTCCCACAACGCCCATGACAGATAAAAGGCCGGTCCTGTAAAAACATTATGAAACACTAAATCAAAATATCAAAACAAAACTATACATAGGACTATAAAGACACTTTCAACCAGAGATCATTTAAGGGTTTCCGATCTGCCAAGTGCCAACTGAGTGTGTTTCACTAATTCCATATGTTACTTGATATTTAAGAAAAAATCAAGTTTCTTACTGTAGTCTCGCCAAAACAATCTATGCAACCAAGTTACCGACAGATGCTAATATGTTCGGAACTCACAACCACAGCAGATTAAACAAGCTCACTGGAGCTCTTTCTCCTTCAGCATATGAAGATCACCGAACTACTAAAAAGAGTAAAAGACAATAATAGGGGAAAGGAAAACTCCAATCTTTTGCATACTGACCATCCCAATCACATGATATTGATTATCAATGATTTAATTTTACTTAGAAAAATAAAGGCGTAAAATAATCTTCCCAAGATTTGATTTTCAGGTGTTATTTATGTCTCCATTTAATGTAATAGCAGGGGTAAAAATCTCACGATGTTTTTTACATTTCGTTAGTTTCAGGGGGTATTTGTAAGTCTGATAGTTGGAAAGTGACTTCCCATAACAATCATGCACAACGTACAAATCAATCCACTCTGACTGGCTCCTGCCTTTCGCACTTCAACTATGAATATAATTTTGGAATTGCAACTGATGGACTAGTTGCACTGAAGCATTATGAAACTGATTAATGCAAATAAGTGGAGAGAGCTAATATAAATATGATATGTGGCAACTTGCGTATGGAAGATGAAATATTTGCTAATAATACCCAGCAACGGCCGCAGTGTAACAAAACAGATATAGATCTTCTCAAACTACTATTAGAAAAAGAAATAAAGGATCCAAGATATTTTTATTGAAACTTACCCCTCTACAAGGAGCTTAAACACTTCTTTACTTCGAGCATCGTTGTTCATTTCTTTTACTACTATAACACGTTCAACAGAATTGATTCCCTGCCATGGGAAAACAGAGTACAGTTCTGATGAATGACCGCTTGATTTAAAAGCTTAAACTATTAGAGAGAAGATCTATTAAATATTTATTATCTCCAACACGCCCCCGCATGTGCAGGCGGACTTCTTCTATGTATCAAGCCTTGCACGTGCCAGGCCAAACAAGAGGTTCTCTGTTTGAATCTCACCACATCCCTTTTGTGAGAAAGAACCAAACAAGAGGTTCTCTGTTTGAATCTCACCGCAACCCTTTTTGTGAAAAAAAAATCTCACGTGCAAGGCTTGATACATAAAAGAAGTCCGCCTGCACATGCGGGGGCGTGTTGGAGATGATAAATATTTAATGACTTTCCTCTCTAACAGTTTAAGCTTTTAGATGAGGTGGTCATTTAACAAGTCCAATGTAGAAAGGCCTTTCACTACAACACAGCTAAACTTAATCCCCGAAATTCATGTTCAGTATATGGTTCACCTTCACAATGACTTTCGAAAGCTCATTCTTAAGTCCATGGAGTTCAAATTGAAGTTCACTCTTGTCGGCCTGCATAACTACCTCCAGTTTCTTGGGACTCAATACCTTAATTTGCTGCAGCAAACATGCAAATATATCAATGGGATAACAACAGTATCTCTACAGAAGCACCCAAATGCAAGTAAGTGCCAGTAGGCACACTCACACAACCACCCAAACCACAAGTGTATGCCCGTAGATGCCCTCGTAAACAAGCACCCAAAACAGAAGGGTGTTCTAGAGAGAAACAACACACGTGAAAGCAAGATGTTAGGCATATTGCACCTGCTCCTTCAGTCTCCCTTTCAGAGTCTGCAGAATTGACTCTTTTACAGTGTAAGCATCAATCCCCAGTTGTGCACTTTCTATTGTTCTCATGTCAAGCGATATAACTATGGATGCCACCCTCGAGGCTTGTGAAGTCTTTATACTCTTGGCTACCTATAGAACAAAGAGATGGCTGAGACAGAAGATGAATTCGGTACTCTCCAAAAGCACATTAATGGAAAGCATTTTGTAAGAGCAATTTCAAAGACAAATAGCCAAACAAACCTATTAAAAAGTTAACAGAAGAAAATATTAAGACATCCACTAAGTAAACATTTCACCTCTGATGATACCAGACTGACTTTAGACACCGTCTAAGAACAACAAATTTATTCCTACAGAAGAAAGCTATAATATATGCATCTAAAAAATGTTAAAACATATCAGAAAATTGCAATACACCAGAACAGAAAAACGTATCGGGACCTTAGGCACAACTATCAATTAAAATGGAGGGGACAGGGCTTACCTGCTCCAAAAGTGTTTTTTCAATACGCCCCTTCACTAGTTTAGCAAAAATGTCACCATCTTCATTTTTGCCCTCCAGAAATGTAGTAATAATTGGTGTGTTGATTTTTTGAGCTGCATTGATTATTTCTTTTATCCTCGGAACTCCAAGGGTAACATCTATTAAAAGATTTAAGTAAAACATACTGAGATCTACCAACTAAAATGGAAAAGGATAGAAAACCAAGATAAAATGAGCAACATCATATAGTAGGATACTCATGCTTGCAACTCCAGCAAAATGGAAAGTTTTCAAAGTCATCTGTGTCCCCGGCTCTCCTATACTCTGAGCTCCAATTGCACCTACTGCAGTCCCAGCTTCGATTTTCTTTGAATGGTACCGAGACATGCAGGTTTCTAGGAAGACCTAAAACAACAAAAGGAAAAATGCCATAAGCTTTCAGATGCCAAATTACAACATTCTCTAGGCTAACTCTGTGAAATTAGTGTGTGTGTGTGTGTGTGTGTGTGTGTGTGTGCATATCAATAGAGGATCGTAGGCGACTAGTGTGACAATTCAAAACATAATTACTTAAAGGGGAGTATGCAGATGGCAGTGGCACACGTTCATGCCTATATTTATACATGAAGAACAGGACGAAAAGAAACAGATAACTTTAGGACCTCAAAAGCAAAGTCATGATATTAAACTAGTAAGAAGCATTTCACGGTCCAAGAATTCTAGAATATTAAATCAAAACACAGACTGATTCTGAATGCAGAAGTTATAACAAACGAATAATCATTCCTTAAATGATAGTCTTTTCTGCGGGAAACAAAGATCAGACAGTTATTTAACCACCTTGCCTCTCATGGAAGTATACATAAACTCACATGTAGTGAAAGTAGTCGACTGAAGTAGCCAACCATCGCACTAGTTCTGTGATGATTGTCTACACAGGATTGTATAAGACAAACTTAACAAATAAAAACCATATCAAGAGATTAACATAATCCAGTATCAAGAGATCCACATAATACAATTTATGTCACGAGTTGTTGCAAAAAAATTACATATAAATTTAGGTAGTATCATATCCAATGACAAGCTTTGTGCTAATCGAGGGGCTTCTTCTGTTTATCCTCTTATTGTATTGTGCTCCATCAACACCCGTTTATTATAAGTTTGAGATATTCCCGCATCTAAAGAAATGTTATTGTCATAATTGTGCTAGTAAATTGCTGTTGAGTTCAGTTAAATTCTTGAACACAATTAGGTGTATTCTGAACAAAAGTGAGTCACCTAGTGATGAGTAAGTAATGACATGGAAAAGCATATTACCATTAGTTGTTGCCTAGTAATCCCAGATATATTAGAAGCAACAATTTCTAGACAGCGCTGATCTTCTCCAGAATGCTTCCCTTCATTCTGTTGCATGGTAAGTGAATTTCTGCTTTCTTTCTGTCTTTTTTTAGTCAAGCATGGCCGCATCTTTGCCCCCGTTGACCATTTTTGCAGTCTTGGATGATTTTCCTTGATGAAATCTTTTAATGACTGACCAAAATCCTCCAGGTATCCCTCTTCCAATAGCATATCTGATGGAGTTTGAGTAGATTTTAAGAGCCTTTTGTCTATTGTCTCATTGACTATTTCATCAATTTCCTCAATAGTTAAAAAGTCTTCCTCTATTGCAGGGCATGTGGCCTGCCAAAATAATACAAAAAGAATGAAAATCTACTCTATGAACTGCTGCAGTAATGAAGTTGGAATGTCCCAAAACGGGGAAGCGAAAAAAATGAAAGATCTAATACCTTGGCTTTCATGAATAATCTTTCAAAGTTCAAGGGATCCCCACTTTTCGCTTCCATTTGAGCAGGATCCATACCATCAACCCCATACATAAATTGGACAATGCAACCACTGGCACTTCTCACTGTATTGTCATAGTGAACTGAAAGGTCTTCCAAAGCTTTCATAAGTCTACGAGACATATACCCTGTATCAGCAGTCTTAACCTGCAATGCAAAAAGAAATTGAGTTAAATTCCAAGGAGCATGAAAGGCGGAATTTTTTTTTTTTTTTTTTTTTAAAGGAAAGGAAGAAAGGGAGGAGGGAAGGTACTCACAGACACTAACAATTAACAAGTACTACCAGAAAGTAGAAGAAGATATAGACTCCAATTACATTACCACTTTCCAGCCATCAATCCTACATCTAATCCTAAATCCGCAAATAAAAATAAAATAAAATTAGAAACCCTAATAAAGACTAACAAAATGATCATTGCAAAACAGAAAAATAGCATGCTACTGTAAATTCTTGAAACATGGATTAAAGTAATTATTCCAAACCACAAACAATACAATCCTCTCAGTTGGAAAGTCTTCTTTGCTCGTCACAAAGTCTAAATATTAAAGTTGGCTTCTGATTCATGCTTTTGTCCACACATCATCACCAATTCCAAGGACAAGCATTACAAGCGAGATGAGGGTCCCAAGAATCTGCTCGCCAACAATTCAAGGACAACACCCCCTCCCCCAGGCATAGCCGCTGAGGACAACAATGGGGAACAGGGAACTTAAATGTTTAAGAAAAACAAAATCTTTAATAAAAATATATAAAACATACCGCAGTATCCACCAGACCTTCTCTCCCAGCCATGGTGTGGAAAAAAAATTCAGTAGCAGATAGACCAGTATAAAAGGAGTTCTGAACAAAGCCTTTAGCCTGAACTCAAAATACAAAAATGAAATTTAGCATGTGTAGAGTACATTCTTTTTAAATAGATAATAAATTGACCCCTAAAAGGATAACTTAGCCACATATATCCCAAAAATATTGAAATTTAGCATTAGTAAAGGATAATACAGTAAGACTGATGCACAACAATAATATGGAAATGGAGTTGAATATTTGATATTTATTCTCTCATTCTACATTTCTTTTTTTAATGTAACTTTTTAGGGATGAATTTCAAGAATTAGCATCGCACGAAAATTAGAGATTATTTGAGCTTTGCTTCCAAGGCCAAAGTCCCAAAGCCTCAGGAGTTCAAGTAGCTATTATTATCTACAAGTCCATTGAGGCTAGGCCTAGCAATGGGTAGGGTTTACCCTATCCATACCCATACCCTATAAATACCCAATGTTAAAGCCACTTACCTGACCCGGACTGGGACCCGATGGGTCTAGGCCCAAACCATCCCGAAGTTCCAGGTACGGGTACTACACACACTCAACACACACAGCACGCATTCTCTCTCTCTCTCTCTCTCTCTCTCTCTCTCTCTCTCACACACACACACACACACACAACACACATTCAAACACACAACACAGCACACAGTAACTCACACACACACACACTGCACACATTCAAACACACACAGCACACATGCACACACACACATATTTGAAATATCACACACACACAGAAAAGTCTGAAAATTTGGAGACTAAGACCAAAACATTTGCAAATTGAAACTAATATATAAAATTGATAGTAAAAATTTCACAAAAAAAAATGTAGTAAGAATATCCGCTGGGTATGATTACCCATAGGGTATGAACGGGTAAGATCCTACCCTAACCCACACATTAATATAAGAATGGGTTTGGGTAGGGTATGGGTAGATTTTAAAATATTAGGGTACGGGAAAGGTATGGGTAAGGTAAAACCTACACATTGCCAAGCCTAATCGAGGCTTATATGTTGTTTAAACTTTCTTCAGGTAATTTACTATCGATGTTTACGCCACCAAACCCTAAGCCTCAATGGTCACTCATATAGTGGTGTTGTGAATGAAAATAATGCTCAACTCGAGATTAACAATCTAACCTACAAAAAAGCACACAAAAAATTCATCCAAAATAGCGAAGTAAGGGAGTAACATACATCCGGATCCTTTGCGCCTCTTTCAAAATGAGGCAGAGTTCGGTCAACAAATCCATTTGGAGCTCTACGACCTCCGACAGATTGCTGACCAACACATGCAATCATCTGGCAGATATTAATAGGAGATCCTTTGGAACCACATTGTGACATGATTAGGGGACTATTCCTCCAATTTAAATTTCTCATACATACCTAACAAAACAAATTCAAATAATGAGTCACCACACCATTAAACATGTTAGGCTAAAATGCTAATAAACTAGTTATACAAAAAAGGAAAAAAAAAACTCGCACAACTTTTCTATAGAAATTGTGGTATGTAGGTTCAATCACAGCATTGTCCTGTAATTCACATGCACAAAAAGTTTATGATCAAATCAATGACGTCAGTCTAACGTATTAAATATTACTATTGGTCCATGACCTCAATTCCACATATTATTTCTCGCTAGAACCGTAATAGAAGATGATTACAACAAATTTATGAAATGGCGGGCACACAAACCAAATGAACAAACACCAGGAAACAATCTGCACAAGCCAAATGCACAAAGTTCAATAACAAGGAACAGCACAATTATTTTTTCATTCTCTTCAATTTGCTATTTACCATGCAATATGCTCATTGCTAACCATACCTCAAATCTCCTTCTCATTGACAGCAACTGCTCATGGTGGACAATACTTCATTATAACAGACCAAAAGCAATTATATCATTCACCAAATAAACAACTATAGCTTCTTTTATTTAAACTATTCCCTTCAAAAATTTAGCGTCCGTGATGTTGCAAGTGAGTATTATATTAGCCTTGATAAGCAAAGTATTTGCAAGACATAACGAATATGTGCTTCTCACTGCAACTAGCCAATGATCTAGCCCCATCGAAGAAAGTGACAGCAACATACCGAATGAAATGATATTGAACATTTCTTATTTTATCACCTAGCTTCTTCATACAGAGCTTGAGCTACGAATCATGTAAATTTTACATTCAAAGTATCTGATCACCATTCACACATTTTTATTTTTTATTTTTTTTGAAGAGTATCTGTTTACCATTCACCTTTAGATTTCAAGAATATATTAAAAAAGGCACTTGTATTGATCTCCAACCCACTGGGAGCTGAAGAACCTTGCAAAATACGAAAACTACCAACAATCTAAGACATCAATTATGGACTGTAACAAACCAAAGACATCCGCTTACTTTGACATAAATCTAAATTATAACACATGCATTCATAAAAAATTTGTACCACCCTACTACCTTTGCATTTCCAAGCTCAAGAAAAACAATCTTGAGAACTCTTTCGTGTTATGGTTAACTGTCACATCATCATCCCAAATGAAGACTGTTGGAGAAAATTAAATATTTAATGTCTATATTCATACGACCGCCATATCCAAGAGCTTAAGATGTTAGAGATGAGAGGCATTAACATTATATCTCCAACAAGCCCCGCGCATGTAGACGGACCCTTTTTTTTATTTTGTATCGAGTCTTGCATGTGAAACTCTTTTTCATAAATAGGTGGTCGTAAGATTATAGGGCAGGTTCTATTTTTTGGCCCGGCTATAATATCATATTCAATAACAGCCACATTAGAGTGAGGCTGCCACACCTACGTTCAAATCTCACCGCCAATAAACGATAGCAGTGAGATTCAGAAGACAGTAACTATTGTTTGGGCCAGATCTATCACCACATTGAACAAAGGCCACATCTAAAAGTGTCATTCAGTGTAATATTAGAGCCAGGCCAAAACAAAATTAGGACCTTTCTTCAAATCTTACCACCACACATTCATGAAAAAGAGTTTCAAATGCAAGGCTTGATACACAAAAAAGTCCACCTACCGTGGAGGGGCATGTTGTACATATTAAATATCTCATGTATCTGCTCTCTAATAGTTTAAGCTTCTAGATGAGGCAAAATCATTGTTGTGTACCCAGTGTGTGCAAGTTCTGAACACATAAAGAATCATCAAAGGCCAATAGTACTTATGAATCAAGCAGAGCCATAGTCTCTTACATTTGCAGTTGTTTCTCGAATGTTATTTAGTGTTCCAGTTATCTTGGCTTCAAGAGTCTCGGCATCATTGCAGCCTGGCAGCAGCTCCAACTTTCCAAATTTATAACTCTCTATATACTCAGTACAATGGCCGTACTCCTCATCAATTGTCACCTTCTTCTCCCTAGTTAGTACATCCCCAGGTGTAACATCATTGATTCCAATCGAGAATCCATGATTTCCTATCCATCGAGCACTATGACAACAGAAATAATCAAAAGTAAACTTCTACTTCTTTAATTCTTTCAAAAAATAAAGACTACACAAACACAAATTAGCAGAATCACGTAAGCCTCTGAGAAAAGAAACCAAAAAAAAAAAAAAAACACTGTTTTGCTTCAAAGATGCATAAAATCAATGAGAAATTTGGAATTCGTTTACGAGGAAAGCACATTAGTTAGAACTGGATACCGGATCGGTCTACACCTCTTAACAGTACCACCAGTAAAATCCTAATTTAAATAGACACATATTTCAACAACTAAGTAGCATGGAGCACTTATATAACAACCCACCCGCAAAGAAAACTATCCAAATTCAGATAAAATGAAACTAACATCGACAGCCGCACCATTTCACTAGCAATAACTAAGAACTGTGGATAACACCAAACAAAACTACAAATGCACCGAACCATGTTTACTGAACTGTACTAGCAAACTGTCACCAGGGCAAAGAGACAGATGTATGCACAATAAAATTGTTGATTCAGCTAATCAAAACTGCTATGATCTCACCTCAACTTTGCTAAACGATTCATGCAAGCAGCAGCAGCATGACCACTGTAATCCCTGAGAAGAATGGAGTAAAGACCGTCCTTATTCCCATTTCCTGTGGTTATTATTGGACAAATAAGTATATAACTTTACACCAGAAAGACAACATAAATCACTCCTAAGTTGCCAGTTCTTGATTCACATATTATCCATAACAAACTTACATATCTCCTCATCTTTCTTGACCAAAGAACTTCACCAATGCAATAAAGGGGAAATACAATAAGAAACCAGAGAAAAAACAAGCTATATGATTGAATTTTGAACTCTAAGATAGTAAATAATTATCTATTTGTTTAAAAAAAAAGACTAATACAAAGCAATTAACTGCCTGCATCACGAAATACTTTACGGTTTAAGAAATAGAAAAGAACACGATAGATGCCCTAGAATGACATCACAAAATTAAGCATTTTTGGGCAAAAAAAGGTAATCTAGTGTCTAGATCCAGTGACAGTAATTAATGACATCATATAGTTAAATATCAAGCATCCTTCATCAGTTACAACCTTCAGGGTTCATCACAATAAGATTAACTGGGAGATAATGGTGGGGACTGGGAGAAGTATGCAATAACTTCAATCCTCGGACCTTTCCTCCAGAACAAAGATTTTGGATGAATCTTCAGAGAAACCTTGGTATTGATTTGTGGGGTATCAGATTGGCAAGTGCTAATACAAAATAGAACAAACAATACATCTTGCAGTCCAAGAATCAGACAAAGACTTAATGCACATCAAATGACTATAGATTCAGGTTGCACACCATGTTCGTCTACTATATGGGACATGTTTATAGGATACAGATAACTCCGGTATACATGCATGTATTCAAAGACTGAAATGCACAACCCTTTACCCTTGATTCTGAGCATCTCAAAGAGACTATTGAACAGACACAGTTGCTGATAATCTCTGGCACTTACAAAAACAATCTTACATTTTCCAAAACAATTGCCAAAGAAGCCCCAATGCATTGCGAGGAACATAGATAAAACAGATATACATACAACTACCAAAAGAATAGATAGAATGGAGACTGACCTAAGGTGGCCTTGCCAAGTTGCCCACTAATTAGCTCACTATTACGAATATAAACAAATCCGTCCTTTGGGCACATTGTCTCTCTCGACATCGTATAACTCTTTTCTGCTAATGTAAGATTAACATATACTCTCATTTTTGCATGGGGACGCAATAGTACACTAAACAACTGTTTACCGGTCCAAAGCTCCACTGGCTGCAATAAGAGGAAAGACGAATTATACAATGACAATAATGAAAAAACTGAACGAAAATATGTACCAGCAACAAAGGATACACAACCAACAGAAACAACTTTCTAACACAAAGAATAAAGTAGCTCACTAACATCAACTGATTCTGACAAGCTGAAGAATCTTGGTGTACGCTTAGAAAGAAAATGCAATTAACAAAAAGACACCAGAAAGTCTTTTTTATCGTCACAAGATAAGGAATGCAACCATAATAAGTCCTACAAAAGAAGAGCTCCTAACTGTACACAGCATCACACATGATTATTATTGTATTTTATTTCTTCTATTCACATCTCTTGGGAAGTCTTTATGCCAACTCGTGTCTAACATTAATGTAGTAATATGTAGGTCCACTACTCTCCCTACAACTCCTCTACCATACTACTCTTTTTGGATAGAAGTATTTACTTATCATTACTTATCAAACAATCAAGAAGGGGAGGGGAGAGGGGGGGAGGGGTGGTGGGACCTAGTAATAGGAACTCATTGGGAATAAAAGGAGATTTTTCATGAAGCTGCCCCTACAACCCGAAGCATTGAGTCCCCACATTTAAGAGTGTTAAGAATCAAGAGTTAGTTCTTTCTATAATTACGATATATACACAATTAATTGACTGGGATATTGTTTGATTTGATTTAGAGCGATATCATCAACTTTCTATTTCTTCAAATGTGAGGTTCACCTATATGTCGATGTAACCTCATATTAAGAGAGAACAATATATTTAGCAGTTCAGGCATTCGTCACGTGGATGCAGGTTCAGTTGGCTGAACTAGACGTGTTCAAAAAAACTGAAACCGACCGAACTGACCGAAAACCGAAAAAACCAAACTGAACCTAACCGAAGCATGTTCGGTTTTAAAAAACCGAAAAAACCAAAAATTAAATATATATATATATCTTGTGTAATCTATGGAACAAAAATAAGAAACAAAAGCTCTTATCTTTTTTTTTTCCCGTACACTTTGTAGATATGTGTGTGTATGCATGCATCATTGCATTTTTACTTGTTCTTATTTTCCCATTTTACTTGTAACATTATTCATTTAAACATATGAAAAAATACAAAGTGCTCTAAATACAATTATATCAAGACCATCATGAATCAGCCATTAACTGAGTAAAGTCTATAAACGTAAAATACATATATGTGTGTGTATATATATATATATTTGTGTGTGTGTATAAGTATTGATACATATAGTGGTACCATGATTCATGAATATTCGATATATTATACTGGATTCCCTTGGCTTAAGTTTTGCAAAGTTCAAATATTAATCAATTCCAAGTAAATATAGATATGTAAAAGAATATACATACGTAACTACATAAACATATAATGTTTGTATACGTATTACTTATACACGTACATAACTTTGCAATATGCCGGCAAAAGAAGTCACCAACTATGCTCTTATTATTATTATTGTTTTTTTTAATTACAATTGTTCCGGTTTTTCGGTTTTATCCGAAAACCGAACCGAAAATTTTCAGTTAAAACCGAACAGAACACATTTCGGCTCGGTTTTCGGTTTTCATTTTGGAAAACCAAACATTTCGGTTAACCGAACCGAAAAAACCGAAATATGCAGTTTTAACCGAATGAACACCCCTAGGCTGAACCACATACTCCTTTTCTTTTCTCTTCACTTTCTAATCTACATTATCAAAAACTAAACAAAACTGATCTTCACTTTCGTGCTTGAAGAGGCACATTGTGTTGGAGCATCACAATAAACTCCTTTTGGCAGCACCACATTACACAGTTATATCCCTAGGCATTGGGAGCACAGGTAGCTCCAACTGGAAATATATCTCAGAAAGCATAGGCAGTATAACATCTCATCTTGAAAAGCAATTTCCATAGACACAACCTCATGAACCATCTATCATGATACCAACTGCAACCTTTATATAGGCCCAGACAACCTCACAAAGTGATACCAAAATAATAGAGACCTAAACTGTACCTTTAGTTTTGTCTGCTAATTTGCTACTTCATTTGAGGACTACCACTCTTAAGATCCAGCAAGGAAAGCAGAGAGAAGAAGTTCAAGTGAAAGAAGCAAGAAAGAATAGATCTTCATATTGGCATTAAGAAGAACCAACGCAAACCAAAAAATAAATGTACATGCATGCAACAAATTACGGACAACAAATCAGACACTTAAATGACCAACTAATCATTTAGGAAGACAAGTGAGGTATAATAGCATCCTGCGTTTCACCACACATCAGGCTATGCAACACTAATTTGATAATACCAAGAACCCTAATAACAGAGAGCATTGAAGAAAGAGAAGAAGAAAGGGAGGTGCATGCAGAAAGAAGTTGCCACAAAAATACAGAAAAGAAGACACCAGATGAACACCCACATGTATCAGTAAAACAGCATGATCAAAATTATTTTGTGCCCATAAAATGAGTGTGCTCCCTAAACCCACCTTAACTAATGCTGGTGTTGGCAAATCAATTTGCTCCATTGCATCACCCATATATGAACACAAAAGCGAAAAAGCAGAGCGATCGTAAAAGGTGTCTTTTCTTGTTATAAGAAAGGATGCCGTCAAAAAATCCTGCGTGGAGGCAACCAAGATTTCTCCATTCTTTGGGGTGCACAAGTTGTTTTGCACCTGCAGCAGTGTCGCCAACAATCAAAAGTGGAACCAGTGAAGTACCAAATGATAAAAGATATCCAGACGCAACACCTTTTACGCATACCTAGTAACTACAGTCTAAAATTTTTTTAAACGTTAAAAATCTGATGAAGAAAATTTTCTAGAAAATTGCGCCAAAATTTAACAGGCATAGACTGGTTTTGGGCAATTCTTGGAGCATTACATACACATGCTTTGTCAATTACTTTGGTTAAAATAAAAGAACTACCTCATCTGAAATGTCCCAGACATCAGAACTCAGAAGTCTTTAAGAACTTCTTGGCCTAAACCAATTTCAGGCATAACAGGAACTCATTGTCCAGCAGAAACAGCCGTAACATTACAGATAAATAGGAACTCAATCCCTTATTTTTCACTTTTTTTTGGACATCTCATGAAGAAATGGATGAGAAAGCCCCCAGGCACACACTGACCAATAGCTAACTACATATATAACATTCCAAGTTATAGAACTGATCAACATCAGACCTGGATAATCATCCTTGTCATTGAACATCTTTTGCATTACCATGAAGGGAATTTAAGCCTAGTACACTTTGCACAAACATTGCCATGTGCTTTCCTTGCAGGTAAATATAAGGAAACAGTAAAGGATGACAAGGATGGGGACAAAAGGCCAAGCCATATTATGAGCATAAAACACACCCACAGGCATACATATAAGTCAAATAACATTTACCCCCATTAACATAAGAGCCTCAGTACGAGCCTCTTCTGTTTGTGGTACATGCATATTCATCTCATCACCATCAAAATCAGCATTGTATGGGTTGCAAACTGACTCATTGAATCTCAGGGTGCGCCAAGGCATTATCCTTGCCTGAAAAAATCAATGATGCAAATCAAAAAATCTAATCACTACTCTATCGGACTTGTTTCATATGCAGTAGGTACCCGATGACACATGATTGACATTCGATGCAAACTTGGTTGTCTGTTAAATAAAACAATATCCCCATCTTGAAGATGACGATGCACAATGTAACCATAGTCCAACTCATCCGCATAACGATTCCTAAGAGGATGCGTTAACGATCTGCCACATAACAAATGAATAAAATTTGTGTTAAGCACACTGCAAAACGAAATACAGAAAAAATTACAGAAACACTTAATACTTACATCTCATTACCATCAGGCAGCCTAATAAACCTTGCGCCAGGATATTTTTCAGCACCATTACGAACACATTGCCGCAATTTCTCTATATTATGATGTGAAACAAGTTCAGGATAAGTTAAGATTCGAGCCATTTGGATAGGAATAGCAACCTGCCAAGGGGGGAAAGCACACTCATAAAAATGAAGTGAATCAGCTTGAACTCCATGCATAAGTAGAAGCACTCACCTCAGTAATCTTCAAGTTTGGGTCAGGAGATATTACTGTCCTGCCTGTATACTCTACACGCTTCCCTGATAAATTACCACGGAATCTTCCCTCCTTTCCCTTGAGGCGCTGCACAAAACCCCTTGCATTGGACGCAGTCATATTTTGTTTCTGTACACAGACATCACTATTGATATACTGCGCGACCTCGATCTGTAGAAGCTCCCACCATGTCTACCAGGTATAAATGACCAGCACTTAAGTAAGAAGACAGTTAAATTCTTCCAAAAGAAATTGACTGATTCGAAGAAACCTCAAGTACATGGTGCATTTAATATGTCAGTTCTACAAACACGATTCCATTGCTGGAATTTCAGTGGCCAACCATCCAGCACCAACACGTTATGCAATTTCACGCATCCATTGACACCCACCAACAAAATACTACTAATAATGATGAGTAGTCGAATCCAACTATTTAAGGCAAAGAAAAGGAGGTAAGAGAAGTGCAATATCACCACAAACTTTGGAAAGTGATGTCAGAAGTAACAAGAACTTAAATAAACATAGAAAACCACCGTATTGAACATGGAATATTAGAATGACTACAGAGTCACGAAACTAGTCTTCTTCATACCCGCCTGCATAGTTGCAAATAAATGCATATGGTAAAAATATTGAAGCGCTATGCAGGCTCTGGATTCAACATTTCACTAATCAATCTTCAGTTATTAGTAAGATTTCTAATTTTCAATAATCAAATCCAAACACATAACAAAGCTAATTTCTTATTTAATTATTGATATGCTTTTTCTAAAACCCTTAAATGATACCTCCATTCAAAAGTTCTCTCTCCATTGTGAAAACACGGTAGAAACAGTCATTTCCTTACAAAAATATTACGTTGTTGTGTGTACGCTCTCAAACTAGACACCCTGTTTATATGTACACACAATTTATACAACTCTAAAATAATTCTATGAATAACTTGCAATAAAGACCACGCATTACAATTGCATGTTTTTCATTTAACACCCATTTTAATAGGAAAAATGAGGCAGACAAGAATCCCGACATATCAGTTCGCATACATAGAGCAAAGGTTTTGTTGGTACCGCCCCAAATGGGGTCATTAGGATGACCAGGTTGTCCACTTTTTGTTATACAAATTGAAGAATTGTAACTCTACCTTGTTCTCAGCCCTGATTAAGGATAATTCAGAACAAATACACAAAATGTTTTGGCCCTCATAAGGTTGTCCTTGAACATTTAAACTTCTCTTGTCTATAAATGTTAATCTGTAAACTCAATCAACACCCATTAGAAACTTAGAGTACATCAAAATGTATGGCAGGAAACGTTTACCGACGGAAGGAGTTTTAACAAATTTCAAGATGATAATTCAAGATCTAAGCCACACTCATCCAAATTCATTTCAAAACTTTAATATTCTCAGTTATGTTTAGATACGAAGCTTATCTGGACGAGTTAATTGATTAGAGAATTTGGCCTTAGAAAAGCAGACCGTTTGAGGTCTCCAAGCTCAAAGCAATAGATTTAACTGCATTTAACTTCTTACAGAAATGACAGTATGTTTACAGTTTATGCCTCCAACACAATGTTGCTGGCTTCCCTTTATCTATAAAGCCTTGGGTACTCAAATCCCAACATATCCATGAAGCACATGATTAGATTGTACCTATGTATCTACCATTTGTTGCTCAAGCATGAACCATAGTTATCCAAACCATACACAGGAAAAGAGGGCCATAAATTAAACGAAGATATTAGACCAGAAAAAAATGTTAATGTTTAGACCAAACTGAAGCGTGCATGTTCCAAGAAAGAGATCACAAGAAAAAACTAAATTAAAACATCATACCGGGCTATCGTTGTAAAGTTTTGCTTCCAACATAACTTGGCGAAGTTTAGCATTCGCATGGATGATGCGTTGTAGCCTTACTGTAGTATCATTCTCATTGCTGCACCTGCCACAAAAAATACATACACATAAATTAAAAAGACAAATTAATAATAATAATAATAATAATAATAATAATAATAGTAATAATAAACAGAAAAACATCATGCGAGGTAACAATAGAGATGAATGAAGGGGGACCTCTTATAATGTATACAATACATATTTTTCATCCACTGTAAGAAATAGCATACCCAGCTGATACTGACACAATTCAAAGCATGAGAAAGCTTCGAAACAACTGATACGCTAATACATCTTTATCATTTTCAACTTAGTAGATTTAAATGAAAGTTGAGTTCATCAATTCATCTTCTCATGATAAAAAAAACAAAGCTGTTTGGGTAGCAGAGAATTGACTGTGTCATAGATAGGTATTATTCTGCAGATAAGAGAGATCAGACACGTATAAGGCATTCTGCACTTGAAGGTCAAAATTATTTAATCCACACTTTGTTGGTTACTACAGATTCTTTTCCTGGGTTTCACCAGTAGCTTGAAATGTTTTCAGTTCCTTACTTTTTGCAATAATAAAGCAAACGACTAAGCTCTTAAGAAGGCAACAAAACGCAAGTTGTCACATAATCCAAAATAAAAGACATTCACTCATGCTCATACATAATATTAGCAACTCTTTTACATCTCATGCTATGATGGTTAACATGAAGAGTATACAAATTACTCAACCCCAGACACTAAAGTCACTGAACTCTTTGCACATAACAAATGTCCTAACTGTATGATGGCGAATCAACATTGGCTAATCAGGACTATATCAGAAAACAGAAAACAGTAGAAAACAGAAATTTGAGCCAATAAGAATTATGAACATAAATCAAAAATATCTCTAATAAAATAAACAACAAGATATAGTGATAGTCAAGGGTGAATTACCTGTGTGTTCCACCATCCACAAAAACCGACGGACGTATGGCGATTGGCGGCACAAGAATAGTTGTGACAAGAAGTTTCTCAGGTCTATCACTTAGATAAAGCAATTCACAATCCTGAACCCAAAAATTTAGTGTAAAAGAGAATAAAAACAAGAACAAAAAAAAATGCAGTGAACCTAAAGAAATGTCATTGGAAAACACGCAAGAAAACTGTAACTAAAAAGAAAAGGTCCATAAATTTATAACTGAAGGGTGCCAGGTCCCAAAAAGTCCTGAAAAGCTTTCTTTGGAATTGTCCTAGGGTCGAAATATTGATGGAAGTCGAAATATTGATGGAAGTACCTCATCCCGCATATTGCTCAGTAGCTGGTAGACCATTTTAGGGTCAAGTGGTAAAAAATTGACTTTTTCTTTGAAGTCCTTTCTATGGGAAAGAGCAGACAGGCATTCATCCAAGTAATTGTCAACAATTTTCACACGAACATGCTGGATCTCCAAAGGTGGTTTCTTTTTAACCATGCCTGAAATAGATAATTGTTTGAAACATCACCATCACAAAAAAGAAGATAGAAACACGAGAGAAACCAAAAGAATCAAGAAACTCTGGTTCATTTTTTCAAGAGTAGCAAAAGCATTATCAAGCTATCAGCACAACGAGACTAAACCTTGTTTGCACATTTTTTTGTATTGTTGGTGTGGGCAACTGGGGAATGGGGATACTTCACAATTATAGTTTAAAAATCTATCTATCATACCCATGTACATCATCCAAAGAGTGAGCCATAGATAAATAATTCTGAAGCACTCTTCATTCGAGGAATGCAAAAATGCCTCTCAACAAAAGCACTATTTTTATCCTTTCCTATAAAAACTAAAGGACTCCTCTTTCCCAATAAGTTCCAAAACAGACAAAATGGAACCATATTAAAGGAACTTCATACCTGCAACAATATAACATCCGAGAAAGCCAAAAAAAAAAAAAAGTCACTGCACTTGAAATAAGATTGGGAGGGTAGGGGTTGTGGAGTGTGGGTGTGTGTGTGTGGGTGTGGAGCGCAGAGTCAGGGAGAGAACACCAACCCACAAGGAAAAATGCTTTCTCATGTCCAACATCCTAAGCAAGAAAGCTACTATCTTAATCACCCTAGTTTTCCAAATATGCTTTTATGTGAATAACATCATTGGCTCTTAGGCATAGGTCTATAAAATATTCTTATTGATTGCTGCTTCTAATGGTCCATGTTGCACACATGTTCCTCAATGTTCGATAATCTGTTATTTTTCATTTTCAGTAATGCTGTTTTCAATATCCTGTTAAAGTGCGGCCAAATTTTGATTCATGAAAAATTATTTGTGCAAAAAAACACACAGATTCAGCACCAAAATGGTCACGATGACTTCCAAAACGCTCCATTGCAGTATTATATTTTCCATAGTTAGGGTGCCTAACCATTTATATATCCACATCTTGAGCACTTCACCACTTTCTTACTTGCTGCTGCCATAGCATTACACTTCTTCACTACTTGTTTATGTACCTCGCTCTTCGCCAAAGGCTCTAATTTTGGATTTCTCATTTTCTTTAGAAACTTTTGAAGCTCTTTCTCCTCAAGAAGCACTCTGGAACATTTCTGTTAGTACAAAACGAGAATATCAAATAATTAATCTTTTGCAATCAGAATCATTACATAACATAGTATATCAGCTAAGATCTTTTAATTTAAATATGATATTGATAACAATGAAGAGACATAGGAAGACAAGACTGAACACACAATAAAAATATGGCAATGATGAAGACCACAATGGCATAATCATTATCACCATTAAGATGACAACAATAGCAACAGAGAAAAATATAAGCGGAAATGAACAAATAGTGGAACATAGAGGACAACTCCTTTACATATATCTATAAGCATCTGCATGTCAAATATCTATAAACGACTATATTTACACTTAAAATCAATTCTAGAATTTTCCCAGTTTAAGAGATGATGTATATTTCTGACCGAGCCACAGGTGATCTTCTCAATATGAAAATACTTGAGCACATTTGTAGTGCCTATCATAATTTCACAAAAGTAACGCAAAAGGCAGTTACCATGTTCGGTGAGCCTCCATGCCATTGGAAAAACAGTCATGTTTGACATTTTTTTTTCAATTAATCTATAATAAAAAGAACAAGTTTCATATTCAACAGTGATAAGAAGCAATGATGCAAATTGTGATACCTTGCAGATGCACTTCAATATATTCACTATGGTACTTAAATATCCAACATTATACACGGGAAGAGTGAGAACCAAATATCCGGAATGCCCTGGGCAATCTCGAAATTTTCCATTGCAGGTTTTACAATGCTTATTCTTGTTTGACGGCCCCTAAAAACAGAAGATGACATGTGAGACACATAGCAGAACTAAGCAGAACCCACAAAATAAATTATGCAAGTTCATTTCATTAGTAAATTTATACAACCAACTCAACAAAAGATGCCCTTTATGCTATGGCACCTAAGAAAGAATATATTCATTTCGACAAAAAAGCTCCGTAATCAAATGCATTTATGAGACAAGTAAGCTATTACCATAGTTATTAAGAGTGAAAAAAGCACAATAGCGCAAAGGCCTCCTGGGATGCAAAGTGCAGCGCGAAACATGCATTCTTTGAAGATAAAGAGTGCCATGTAAAAATAAATTAACATTTTTTATGATATAGCAATAAATTAATAAATTCCAAAATGCTAATGTATTGTGACAATATAAAGAACATAACCAACAAGACATCAAAAGATAACACCCTCATTCAGAATTATTAACCCTCAGAAGAGAATAACATGTTATTAACCCTCAACTAGAATTATTAACCCTCAAAAGAATTATTAGAATTACACACATTACGACCATAAAAACACAAAAAAAAAAAAAACAGAGAGGGTGAAAAAGATGACAAAGACAGGACCCAACACACCACAAACTATTGACATCTCATTATTCCTAGCATAACAAAAGGGGGGGCCACAAAGGAGGGGGAAACAACCAAAAAAACAAAACAAAATTCAACACACACATCAGAGACCGAAAAGAAAAAGGATCCATGTCAGCAGCACACTTGAGGGGGCAATGGTGGCGATTGGCAGGACGCTGACAGGCAGCGGTGGCAGGGAACTTGAGAGACTAAAGTGGACAGCCAACAGGAAGAGACTGGAAAGAAGAGTAACAGAAAGCATATTTCATTGTGACTCAGGTTGTTTATGGGTGTGCGGGGTCCAACAACAACAAAACAAGTACGTTTTATGTGACATAATTCGCACATTTTCCACCTCTCTGTTTAATATGTTCTTTGAGTTACATGGCAACCCCATTCCTCATCTCTCAAACTTGTGGAATTATTATTAAATTATAAGTTCTGTTTTTGGTTGGACCCATTTGTAACCTGCATCAACCCATCTAGTCCCCCAAACTTATTCAACCCATCAAAACCCAACCTACTTCAACCCATCTACAAAATTTTAAGAGTAAAACCAATACAAAACTAATTGGGTTGGGTTGGAAACATTGCAATAAGACAATTTTGCCACCACTAAAGTACATCAACCAATATGCCAACTTTTATGCATGATGAAACCTAAAGTACATTACAAGTTTCTTACAACTTTTATGGTGTACGAGGGTAGACAACCAAAATTGTTGTAGGACCTACGGATGCTACGTGCAATGATTCCATCACTCGTTGATAATCAAGATAAAAGCGCCACACACAGGAGTTCTTCTCTATTTTGGCTGTCACTTTATTTTCTACTCTCTCATACTCTCTCCTTTCC
The DNA here is from genome assembly GCA_026212405.1 of Petrea volubilis. Lineage (NCBI taxonomy): Eukaryota > Viridiplantae > Streptophyta > Magnoliopsida > Lamiales > Verbenaceae > Petrea > Petrea volubilis. The sequence goes on from CM047878.1 coordinate 8,950,938, forward strand.
CCCTCACTACTCATTCTTTATTCTTCTTCATTTTACTTTTTCAATCTCTCTTCTCTCCCCTCTCTCTCATGTCATACCCTTAAATATTTTTTAGCTCTCATATTGAATTATTTTTAATCCTATAATCTTGCCTTATTTAAATTTGGGATGATTACATCCACTACCCCTCGAAAGTTTCAAAACTACAATTGGTCCCCCAAAATTTTTCAATATTACAACCTCCTTCCATTGACGAAGTTAAAAATTACGTCTACCACCCATGTCAGCCGATTCCCAATCAAAAAGTGATGACGTCGGCGCATTTTTAAATGAAAACCCAAATATGCGCCATAATGTTTGTGCATTTTTTTTTCACGAATGCTCTTGTAATAAAATAAAATATAAGTGGTGGTTCTTGTAATATAAAAAGTAATACACAAATATACTCAAAATTATATATGTAATTTTTATAATCAATGTATAATACATCTACACAATTTATTCAAATAGATATATCTAAAAAATATTTAAAATAATCATCCTTATAAATATACGTATGTGTGTGCACTTTACTCAAGCATATATATTTCAAAATAGAATATATTTAAAAAAAATATCAAGTTCATATTAAAAATGTACAATACAAATACAACATATAATATATATAAAATACAAGTTCATATTCAAAATTAATTTATATGAAACTAATATATATGTGTATAATAGATATTTGTATAACATACATAAAACATATTCTCAATATAATATGTAAAATAGAGGGAAAAAAAACTTCAAATATAAAATCCGGAAGCCATAATGAAAAGAAGAAAAACAAAGGGGGGGAAATCACAAAAAAGAAGGGAACCAGAGCTTGCTCATTTCTCGACTCCACCACACTGCCCTGCCGTTAATTCAGCCAACACCGCCAAGAAAATCCCAAATCGAAGGTACTAAAAGCTTCATCTTGGTCAGTCCATTTTGGCACCATAATCCAACCACAATAATTTCTTGTTTCACCGAAACTGCCACCTCGCCGCGCCTCCCCAAACCGCATAAGCTGCTCCAACACCAACAGCCACCGTTTGTCAGGTCTGACCAATCAATCTGTTCCTCGCCTCGGGATTAAATATAGATCTTGAAGGGTTAATTTTCTTATGTGAAAGACTTTCTAATTATTCATTTTTTTTTCAAGGGGGGGTTCTAAATTAGTAAGTTTCATCAATTCATGGGATTTTGATGACTGGTTTTGATACTTGGACGTTGATGGTGGTGGATGAAGGCGAGTGGTCGATGGTGGTGAAAATCTACCAATTGATTGACACTTGAGGCAAAGGAGGAAGGGGAAGGGGTAAATTGTTGGGTTTTTTTTTTTGGTTGGGGGTGGGTGGTGTATTTTAATTAGACGTCGTATAATTAGAGGGGTAAAAGTGTCTTTATAAGTATTAGTCTTTCGATTTACCTTTTTTTTTATTTTTCACAGTTAAAAATTAGGGGTAAAACCGAAAGTTTTCGAAAAAATGATAGGAACACACTGACTAGGGGGTACATGTAACTTTTAACTTCATCAAGGAGGTTGTAATATTGAAAAATTTTGAAATTTTCAAGGGTTGGTGGATGTAATTATCCCTTCAAATTATTTTACTTTTCACTTATTTTAAAATTAATAAATATAAAAAAATTATTCATATAAAAAATTAAATATATATTTATAATTTGATGCCTGATAGCTAGTTCTAACTATTTTTCTACTGGAAGAAGCTATCAAAAGAAGCTAGTATAGACATCCTTCCAAATACAAGAAAAATAATAACTTCAAAAGAGAAAGGGCTAGAGGTATTACCATGTGAGGGTCCAACAAACCATTGTCAATAGGGCTTCCATTGCTGTCATAATAGGCACCATTTGAAACTTCAACTTCGGCAGCTTTTAACACTTCATTTCCAGACAATGTTGAAAATTGAATGCTTTCTCTGGAAAGATAGTAAGTACAGGATGACTAAATAACAGTCCAAAACATAATGAATTTCTTACAATAATATTATCATGGAAGTGAATTCCATAAAGATCCTGCTACCAACAACTAGTTGTAACTAACACATTGGATGTTTAGCTAGCAATAAGTTGTCCAGTGTACATCAAACAAATTTTGGTGCTCCACACAAATACTCTGGCTTCTAATGGTTCTTGATATCACCTCAACATAACTTAGAAGATAATTGATCATCATATCTTGGCATTTCTAATGAATAATTGTACATCAATAGAGCTTCTTTATCTCGCATACCCATATTCACTACTTTACCTACCCGAAAGACCACCATAGATATTCCATGAACACAATAGCATGACAGTGCCCTCAATTGCAGTAAGGCCTTTTGCCCTATTCTAGGCACACAAAGTACTGCCCAACAACATCAACTCATCCCCAAATGCAAAAGTGCAAATGGCTTCAACCTTAAAGCTCAACTATTTTAAATTTAATTTGAACACATGAACATATTGTACTTACATCCTTCGAGGGCAAACATCTTCGATGTACAACTGTTTGCTGAACTGTAAGGTGGCTTGAGCCTTCCTCATCTCCTAATAAAACCACCAAACCCCTAATCAAGTCACACAAATCACCTACACACACGGTATACTAGTTAGTGTACGAAACTTCATATTTAAAAATATTGCAACTTCACAATATTGGGTCACATTGCTTTTGAATGATAGATAACATTTTCCTCCACAGGTTAGGCCAAAATTACAAGTCTGATTGAAAGACTTCCTCCGAATTGTCAATCACCGGCATGTGATACCTTCATTATCTCAAAAGAAAAAAAGTTCAACAAGTGACTTTAATGTAGCAATGAATTACATAAGACTCCCACTTATTCCAACTAAATCAAAAAGAAGTTTCATGAGCATCAGCAATGAGTTACAAAAAATACACGTATTTAGACAATTCACTGGGACTTTGCATGCATTACCCATGATGCGTAATTGGACCCTGTACAATTTAATTGATACAAAAAAAAAAAAAAAACAAACAAACAAACATGAACCTACAACATATGCACCATAAATTCTGCACCCAACCCGTGTACACCACGCGACCACACGCCTAAAACACGAAGATGTATGCATTTTGACAAGTAAAATTGTCCTTCCATAAGTTGTCCGCTTCGTTTTCTTTTCTGTTGTTTTTCTTTCTCATGGGATCCTTCTTCTCCAACACCCTCAAGGCCTCTCCCTTGGCACCGCCCAGCCCCACCCCCCACCCCAATCAATCTTCTGACTTCTCCAACACACCAACGCACAAAATTGCACGCGTGCGTGCGCTCACACGGTTTACACAACACATAATACACATAGTTATATATATACACTCATGTGCACACACACCTCTGCACACAAAATCCAGCGCGTGGTGGCTTTTGAGGGCTGATTAGACGGTTACGTTGGCTGGTTGTTAAATTAAGCTGGAAAGTATCGAGGGACCAAGACGAGTTCAACTCTGCGAAGAATGGGGATATCCGGTGGTGGATGGCGGCTAAGGTAAATAAATGTGGGAAAATAGGGTTTGGACTATTGTTTTTGCGGATTGGACTACGGTCCGTTAATGAAAGTTGGGCTCCTTTTTTTGATTGGTGTAGTTGAATACATTGGTGGCATGTTTTGTGTATTGTTACCCACTTACCTTGGTTTGGTTGAGTTCGTTGGGCTGGACTAGCAGCAGAAATACCAAAATGCCCTCCCCAAAAAAAAGATTTTTTTTTTTCCGAACGGGAAAAAAGATTGAAGGAATTTTTACTTTACATCAATTTTAATCTCAAATTTTGAAAATAACTCACTTTCTAAAAAGTTTTTGAAAATATCCTTGATCGGCATTGGGAATCCCGTTTTACTGTTCATAATTTTCTGTGTTATTGCAAAAAGGTCCAAAATTCAACTTTTATTTCACTAAAATCCCTCCTAAAGTATTTTTGATCATTTTAGTTCTTTTTTCTTATAAAATCAATTTAAAAACATGTTTAAAAGGTCAAATCTTTCATGTGTTTCTTAAATATTAAAAGTCTTATTAATATTCAATATTTTTATTAAACTCATAAAGTAAATTAAGTAAAACCCCAATGTTAATGGTATCAGAGCCATAAAGATCAATAAAAAATTATAAAATTACAAATTATGAAATATTTAGAATTATTAAAATTGTCAATCACAAATCTTTTAATAATTAAAGAGCTATTTATTTATTTACAGGAAGTAAATTATAAAGAATTTAATGATGATCTAAATTTTGATTTATTATCTTGTGATTTCTCATGTGATGAAACTAATTGGCAGTTACCTTCACCATGAAAAGTCAACCGTTTCGACACACTAAAAGGTTCCCAAAGGTTGAAAAATATTACAAAATTCTGACGTCTCTAGAGAAAGCCGCCAAGGAACATAAAGATGCTAGAATAAGAGAACTGTACTATAGAAAGTTAAAGGCTTATAAAACACGTAGAGCAGTCATGATTCTACTTAGCAATGTCTAGTTATACACAACAAAGGCTTAGAGTAGAATTGTATAAATATCAAAAAGAGTTGGATATTTTATTATTGCGGAATCCAGCTTATCATAGAGGAGATACTTTTAGAATTTGTTTTTTGAGAACCAAAATACAACAAATAAATGAAGATCTTGACGTTTTAAATCGAGCATGAAAACAAATAAGCATCTTAAATGATGGATACAAAGTATAAATCTAGTTCTAAGTTTAAATATAATTCTCAATAAATATAATCGAGAATATGAACACATTAAAACAGAAGAGAATAAAGCAAAAATACAAAGTTGCAAACAAAAGATAAAAGATACTCAACAAAATACTCAAATACATTGGGATAGATATACAAAATACAAATGGATAAAATAAATAAAAATATTGAAGAATTAAATACAAGAATGAATAAAATGCTTGAATTACTCTATGTTCTAAGTCAAGAACTTAAAGAATTAAAAACAGAGGTTCAAATCTTAAAGATTTGTAATTCAAATATTGAAAATTTAATAAAGAATACCTGTCTTAAGAAAAATAAATTCGACAAGAAAATAAAAGAAAGAGAAATTATAAAAAGCCAATAAAAACTGTTAAAGAAACTGTACATCCAAATTCTTTTGATGTATATATGTTGAATGTTGAATTACCTAAAATAATAGCTGAAGAAGAAGCCCGTAAAAAAGAAGAAAAAGGTAAAGATATAGCTACATTATCTAATCCACCTAAAGAACAAAATTCTGAATCTGAGACAAATAAAGATGAATTAATTAATTGATCAATTTGAAAAAATAGATCTTTCTGAAATAGAGTAATGTGAAGTATTAGTTAATACAAATAATACAACTGGAGGCCCAAGTAGTACAATAAAACCAGAAGATATGAAAATAGATAAATCAGAGATGATGCCTATTCCTAAATATAGAAGGCAATATTATGATCATATAAAGAAAGATAGATATCATAAACAATTAGATAAATTTACTCCAGATAATAATTATAGTGAACCCATATATCATGGAGGTTCTAAATTAAATAGATTGCAAAGAAGACACTAAAAAAGTTATAATTTCATAGGCAAATACTATGAAAGTTTTCTTTTTATATAACGCTGATGATACATGGACATCAAATAGACAAATAGATTATTTAATCGCTACATTTGATGGATTTTATTTTTAATTGGTGGCAAGGATTAACTAAAAACACTAAAGCATTAATAAAAAGAAATGTATATACTAAATTAATAGATAATACAGAAAAAGGAATTGAAATTTTAGTTGCCTATCTTGCTGGTGAATTTCTAGGAGAAAATTGGCAAGATCCTGATAAAGAAAGTTCTAAAGAAAAAGAAGAAGCAAAAACAAATTTAATAAACCTTAGAATTTGTAGCATGAAGAATCTAAAACAATACACATGTGAATTTAAAGAATATTATTATACACAATACTATAGTAATGAAGATCAGAGTATATATCTCAATATGTACTTTTTAAAATTTCCACATCCTTGGAATAAATATATAATGAATAAATGGAAGGAAGAAAATAAAGATTCAATCTCAACTCTAGGAAGAAGAATTAGCTTCCTCTTTTCAGAGCTAAGTAAATTATGTAAATCTCAAGATTTATATAGAAGAACTAAAAAATTTTCACCCTTATATTGTAATGAATTTGAGGTACCCAATCAATGGGGATGCAATAAAGAGAGAATCAATAAAAAGAAAAGAATGTTTCATAAAACGAAGTATAAAAGATACAATAATTTCCAAAAGAAATATATAAAACCAAAAAGAAGATATTTTAAAAGAAAACCTAACTATAAAAGAAATAAAAATCATTCACAATGTCAATGTTGGAATTGTGGAGAAATTGGACATAAATCACCAGAGTGTAAAAAAACCTAAAAAGATTCGGAGTATTGAAGCCGAATTCATAGAATTACAAGATGAATTATCTGAAGTTTCAGATATAGAGAATTATATAGACAAAGAAATATACATTGAAAAGGAAGAATAGTCCAATAATTCTGAGAATGAATAAAGATATAATAGAAACTGAAGACTCTGATAAAGCAGTAGAAGTTTATGAAGGATCAGAAGGTTATGCTCAACGGATAACCTTTGATCAAGAAACTTTAGCAAAAATAAAAGGTTTAAGACTTGATGTAACAAATCCTACCAAAAGTATTTTTACAACTTTTGGTAATCTAATAAAAAGAGAAAAAATAAATATTTACGACTATCATACAGTTGAGAGATCCATAAATGTTGAACATAGGAAAGGGCAAATTAGATTAAATTTGCTTACTAAATCCTCAATAACTCAAGCTTTAAACAAAATAAAAAATACAGAAGTAAGAAAGAAGATAAAATATGTTTATCTTGGTAGGATTCAAATCCTAGTTAAAGCTTTATTTAGAGATGGAATAGATAGTCCTATGGTTATTTCACTTCATGACCAAAGGTTTAAAGACACTAGAAATAGTCATTTAGGAACAGTCGAAGGAAATTTAATATACTCACAATTTTGTTTTGATTGTTATCCTAAATATAGTGTTGATATAAATGATCCAAACATAAATGATACTTTAAGTCTACACTTTTAACTCTTAAAAGATTTAAAACCAAGAGATAAAAGTCAAGCATTTACCTTTTACTATAGAGCAATATATGCTTTTTTCCAATAGTAACTATGGTAAAATATATCAAGATAAACCTTATATAGAAATTGATGATGAATGTTGTAATATAACTACAATAAAGTTACCAATGATAGAGGAATAAAGTTACCAATGATAGAGGAAATTAAAGACTTAAGAGATTATGAAGTTAAAATAGATAGAAAGCCTATACTAGAATATGGATCTAGTAGTGGTTTAACTCCACAAATAGGTTTTGGAGAAAATACAATATCAAGAAGAAATGTTAGTAAGATACCTCTTACTAATGTAGAATTCACCAAACAAAATATAACCAATACAATGGTTATAAATGACAAATATTTTAATGGTCAAGAATATACTGAAGGACCAAATATAGTAATTGATACAGGAGCCAGTGGCAATCACCTTGCAAAACATAAAAATAAAGGATTAATTGCAAAAGTTGCTTCAACTATATTTCAATATAAAAATTTTGAAAGGTCATTTAATAACTTGTGATCAAGAGGTACAAGTTTCAATAATTTTTTATGATTTAAGAATAATTGTACCTTATTATATAAATAGTGATATGGCTGGAGACTATTACAATATAATTTTGGGTAATAGTTTCTTAAACCAGTGTGATTACTATAAAATAGAAAAACATAGGGTCACCCTCCAAATTAGAAATATAAAAATCTTTTGTAAAAAATATGAAGGGGATTAATTTTCCTCTTAGTGTCTTTGTACAGATAACAGTACAAGATACTAAAATAACAACATGTGCCTTAGTAGATAATGGTTCAAAAATAACTTTGTTTAAATCCTTTCTCTATACTAAATGGCAAGAGAATGGAAATATCAAGATAAAGGATGTTACGGGTCAAGCCGAACAAATTAATAAAAAGGACAGATAAAGTAAATGTTATATTAGGAAGTAAAATTGTTATAATAAATACCATTTATGAATATAACTCTCTTGAAACTGATATATTGTTAGGAAACGATTTCCTACAATAATTTCAGTTTTATTCACAGAATCTTTATTCTGTCATCCTAAAAACTAAATATAATCATTATTTAAAATTACCAAGAATAAATGAGCCATTCAGAGTTCAGCCAGCGAAGCTTGGTGGACCGTATGATAAAATTTTGATAAAAATACATAATATAAGAATAAAAAGGATAACTCTTGAAGATGCCATAAAACAGATAAAAGAAAATTATAATGGTCATCCTCTGGCTTTTTATAAAGAGTCGGATTTAAAGACAAAAATAGAATTAACTAAAAATATAGTAATCAAAGAAAGACCTATGTTATATACGAAAAAGGATAGAAAGGCTTCTGATGAACAAATAAATGAATTGTTACATAAAAATCCACCTTTAATTAGAAGGAGTAATAGTCCTTTTAATAGCCCAGCATTCATGGTTGAAAATGAAGCTGAGAAAAAACTGTGGAAAATCCAGAATGGTAATAAATTATAAAAGACTAAATCATTTCACTAGGCCAGATAGTTATTATCTTCCTAATAAAGAAGTTTTACTAAATTTTGTTAAAAGAAAGAAATATTATTCCAAATTTGATTGTACTTCAGGATTTTGACAAATAAAAATGGAACCTGAAAGTATCCAATATACAACATTTAGTTCTTCTCAAGGGCAGTTCGAATGGTTAGTTATGTCATTTGGATTAAAGAATACACCTTCTATATATCAAAGAAGAATGGATAAAATCTTTGATAAATATAAAGATTTTCTTGTTGTTTATGTTGACGACGTTTTAGTTACTTCTAATGACTTAGAAGAACATAAAACTCACCTACTTCAATTTTCTAAAGCTTGTAAAGATAATGGCATTGTTTTATCCGAGAGGAAAGCTATAATTTGTAAAGAAGAAATTGAATTTTTAGGGTTAAAACTAAATAAAGAAGAAATAAAACTTCAACCCCATATATCTAAGAAAATCTGTGAATTTCCTGACAAATTGGAAAATAGAAATCAAATTGAAAAATTTCTTGGTTGTTTAAATTATGCTGAGGGATTCATAATAAATCTTTCTAAAAAGAAGCATGAGATTCAAAAATTGCTTCGAAAAAATAACACTAAAGGATGGAGCAATCAACATACAGAGATTGTTAAAAACCTAATGGAAGAATGTAAAACATTGCCTGAATTAAAATTTCCTGATGAAAATGATAAATTAATTATACAAACGGATGCTTCAGATCTTTATTGGGCAGCTCTACTTAAAATCGATCTCAATGAGATATGCAGGTATACGAGTGGTACTTTCGGTCAAGCTGAAGTCAACTATACAACTCATGAGAAAGAACTTCTAGCCATCATAAAAGGAATTCAGAAATTCTCTCTCTTTCTATATCAAAGACTTTTTAAAGTCCTAACTGATAATACCCAGATAAAGTCCTTGGTTTTCAATAAATTATCAAATACAGCCCAATACAGAAGGCTACATAGATGGCAAGTTTTCCTGTCCTTTTAGTTTCAAAATAGAGTATATAAAAGGTTCAGAAAATTTTCTAGCCAATTTCTTTTCTGGAAACCCAGAATTCGGAATAGAATGAGTTCTCCAACTCTAAAATGGACGAGATGGGTGTGCATTTCCCTATAAATGCAAACAGAGTGATTGTATGCACTATACATACAGCTAGTCCACTATCTAATGGTTGGTGGTAAAGACTTCTCAAATCCATTGATGGGTGACAATTTCCTAAAATTTGTATTGATGATGCAGATCATTTTATAAATTCTTATTTTTCTGTAGGAATAAATTTATAAAAAAAAGATGGATCTGGAAGAGCTAAAGAATGAAATTGACGATATTGTCTTGGTCTGTCAAGACATTGTTGATAGCAATAAAGGTTTGAAAGATTTAATCAAATTGAATTTTAAAACAGTGATAAATATCTCTCAAGAAGGACTTAGAAGAGCCATTTTTCTTCGAGAAAGTTTAAATTTGTTTCTTGAAGCTAGAAATAAAGAAAAAGTAAAGAGTGATAATAAAAATGAGAGTGATAAAAAGGAGAGCAATAAAGGAAAAGATAAAGCAGAGTCTTTGGGAAGTCAAGATAATAAACCATTTTCTGATAAAAACTTTTTAGACTCTATGAAAAATAAAGAAAAAACTTCTAAATCTCAAGGTGATGCTGAAGTTATTGAGATAAAAATCAATAAATCTGGAAGCTTCAACAACAGGGGATCCAATGAAGAATTTGTTCCCACTAATCAATGGGAAAGAGAATATAAAGAAGTCGCTGAAGAAGCCTATAGATAGGAGAATTCTAGAACACTATTCTACTCTAAAGGATATAGTGTTCATCCACGAATCACTGTCCTATTTGGTGCTGAGCCTCATAAAGTATTTCAGCTTGCTAACTATGAATTTCTAGATTTGCTATATGTTGGAAAGGATCTAAATGAAATTTCAGAATTTGATGACTGCTTTAAATCCCAAGTCAGTCAAGTTTCTAGAAATAAAGAAGTCGTACTCAAGTTCTATTCTATAGCCCCAGAACCTGAGATGCGAATTTGGCATGAAGTCCAACATATGATCACTATAGATATAAACACAAACCTAAAGATTGAAACTGGTATAAAGAATTTTCGATCCTCCAAGTTCACCGGCTCATGGATCACAAAAAGAAGAGTCATGGGAATTAAAGCTATTCAATCCATTGCTGAGTCTCTTTGGGAGCGACAATATGAAACTCTCATGCAGGCCAATAACTGGATTTTATTGAGGAAATGAGGCCAAATAAAATCTCTACTTCTAAAGGAATTCCTCACTAAATTCATCAGACGTGATTTCTTTTGCACAGAGACTACTAGAAAGAAAGCTCGTAGAATGATTGGTTGTTGTAAATCATGATGTAAGTGCTTACGTCAGTGCAAGGAATAATGGGTGCCATGGCGTCATCATCCGCTAAAACATTGTGGCAAACAGTTGTGGGAGACAACTTTTAACTCCTGAAGATAAAGAAGAAGATAAAGATAAGGATTCCAGCGCATAAAGAATGGGACATCGAACGCTAAATAAAAATTTGAAGTCCGAATAGTTAGATTTTTATATCTATAAATTGAGCTAGGTTTTCATTTGTAAATCATCGAAAAAACTCAGTTTGGATTCTCACTCTGAAAATATTCATAGCATAGGAAACCAGCTTTTTATAAATTTTTGTAAACTCTTCCTAAAGCATGTTTGTGTAAATCCTTTTTGAAGGGAATAAAACCATTTTAGTTTTCATAAATTTCCAAGTGCTTGAAATCTTACTATAGAAACCTTTTAAGCTTATATTTCTCATATTTTTCCAAAATTCTCTAACCCTACGAAGGCCGTTGTGATAACACTGCTCAAGATAGCAGCCGTTTGGAATCGTAAGTCCCATGAAGCCAGGTGGGCGTTTGGGCAAAACCCAGTCAGGCTTGTCGAAGTGATTGAAGACGAGTCCAGAAGGAGGATTAAAGAATAGAAGACATTAAGGAGGTAATATACTTTTAAAAGATTTAGATATTAAGATTTCTCTACTTGATGTTATGAAAATGTATGGTCTTAGAGTACTTCATCATTGATTATGAGTTTTGTGCAAACATATTTTACTATTATTTGAGGATATAAAAAATGGGTAAAGATTTTGATATCATAAAAAATCAATTTAAAAGAAAAAACAATTATAAACATAAAATAACAATTTTAAAAGCACTAGAGGATTTACCTGAAGAGTTAAGAATTCTTATTGTAACATATAATAATAAAGAAGATTATGTTCTTGATTTTGTTAATAAAACTATAAACCAAGGAATTCTTAATAAATATGTTAGAGATCTAGAACAACTAGACAAAGAACTAAAAGAACTTTGGGAAGAAGATAGAACAATAGAAAATTATATTCTTATGACTTGTAAAAATCGAGAAAGAATAAATCTGATAAAATTCATATATCATCAAAAATGGGATCTATCTTACTTTTTCTAAATATAAGGTTTCGAATCTTAAACACACCTAAAGTTTAGGGCAATAAAGCAAATAAATAAACTTTCAATAGTGAAATTACTATTTAAATAGTGAAATTACTATTCAAAAGGGGTAGAATAAAAGAATATTATAAAGTAGGGTATTTTGAAAATAAAATTATAAAATTAGGATATTTTAAAAATAAATTCAAAAAAGATGTTAATACTACAAAAGATCCAGCAACAAAATCTTGTCTTTCTATGCAGCTCAAAATAGGCATCTACAGGTTCCTTTAAATAAAAGAAATAGTCCAGTACCTTAATCAAAATTGCAGCAATAAAGTACGGTAATCGCTTATCATATGAGCAAAAACTGCCTTTAAATATTTCGGGGTTGCCATTTCAAGCTTTCACAACCAGCATTGGTTAAATATATAATCACCCCGATAAATAATGATGGAAAAAAATCTTTTTTTGTTAAACATAATTTTTAGATATTTGAAAAGTAATATTTGGTGCACAACACAAATGACAGTTATGCAGAAAAAAAATTGGAAGCTACTGAAATTAAGACGGGAATTATTGTTTGATTATTACATGATTCAACTAATTGAACCACAAACAATTGAAAACTAACAAAAGTATACACAAGTTGCAGCACAAGTACTACTACGACAATCTTCTTTCTTTTAGGTGCGAGGGAAAGCCTATCAGATTTGTATCCTGGTTCAAGATTGAGAATAATTGGTCGATACGGCCCTTTGCGTTTTTATTTAAGAAACTAACCCTCAAATTAAATTTTCATTTTCTTTGGGCTAGAATTTTTTACATAGCCCTAATTAAGGTAAATAAGTGTACTCTTATACTAGGATTCAAATTATAATAACTTGACTTGTATGCGAGGCCAATTTGAAAATAAATTAAGTTACAAGAACGAGCATCACTACCATGTCGTGCTGGTTCAAAAGGTTGGGACGACCAATCGTTGTGTGACGACCCGGAAAATCCTTAATACTTAAATAATTGATTTAAAATCTTGTGCTTCTTGGAAATGTTATTATTACTTGTTGTTTTCAAATTGTAGTCTGCTTTTGAGATTAACTTACAATTTGAACGACAAAGTGCTAATTTTGGAATTTCGATTACCACTCTTGGAAAATTCATTTATTAAATACCTATGAGTTTTCAAAACAATATAAATAATTATTTTAGACTTTTTATGCATGGAGAAGATGCAATTTTGAATAAATTACATGATTTTCCAAATTTTAGGCGAGTTTGACATTCTAACACAATTTTCGAACTTTCTATGTCCTAAATTGCAAATTTTGAAAAGTTATATGTTAAATTTATAATTTCTGGGAAATATACATATAATTTCAGAGTTATAAAGATTAAATTTCATAATTTTGGAATTTTTCTAAATTAATTATGAATTTTCGGATTTTATGCCCTAAAACCCTAATTTTAGGTTTTTAAGAATAAATAAATACAAATTCGAATTTTTAATGAAATAAAGATATGATTTCAGATTTTATAAGATAAGGGCAATCAAAATCAGATTTTATAAGATTTTATTTGATTTTATTTGATTTTGTGTTAATATTTTATTAAAATATCCTACACTAATACAAGATCAATTTCTTCTAGAAATTATACACTTGTGTGGTCATATATCATCTAGCTTCATAACTCATGTGTTAGGGTTACACCAAGGCTAAAAATAGAGGAGGGAGGTGGAAGATTTCATTTAATTTGGCATTTAATTTTTAGCCTAGTTGGGAGATTTGAATTAAATGGGAAGGTTTGCATTAATTAAACCTTGGTCCCCAAGTCTTGCCTTCTACCCTCATTCTCCACTATAAATAGGACCTCCCACACACTTCCCCACCCCCAAAAACGTCCACACACATACACACACTATACTCTCTCTAGTTTCTTCCACAAACACACAAATCCCGCCTAGAAACATATCCCCACACTCACTCTACTCTCAATACCCAAAACACTTCCTATTTATAGCATATCTTCCACCCACACATATATATACACAAACCCTTCTATTTTCATCAATATATACCTGTTATCCTTTCATATAACCCTTTATACACCCTCTTTTTCCTAAAAACATTTGAAGATAGAATTATTACCTTTCTCATAAGTAGTTTAGGCAACATGATATTAGATTATTTTCATGAACAAGGTTTTAACTTGGATTTACCAAAATAATGGTAAAATACCAAGTAATTGCATATGTTCACATTTTTAAGATTTCATGTCTCACATTATTTGTTATACATGTTAACATCATGATAGTTGTTTTTGTGTTATTATGCTTTCATAAAGATATATGTATAAACAAGATATGTTTATTTATGCTTTGATAAAGATCTATGTGTTGTGAGAAATTATTTCTTAATTATGTGTTGGGCCCGAAATACTGTGGAATGGATGTGGTTGAGTTCCACCGGGACATTTTATTGGAGATGCCGGTAATAAGTGTTCCAACCCTCCATCTCCAAATCCCTCCTCATATGGACGGAGTGTTCCATGTTAGAGTGGGTCGTAGGAATTCGGCATATGCCCAGGATATGACCGCTGGTGTGACTCGGTTGGGATTGGTGGAATCGCGGAGTGACTCGGTTGGATTATTGATTGTTTGATCGTGGTGGGAGTTATAAGGTATTACATCACTGTATGTGACGAACAGGGAGTATTATGTGCTTTTACATGTCTATGTGCAATTTTTACACACTTGCACCTTATGTGATTGTGTAATAATTCTACTCAACCAGTTGTGTTGACGCCTTTTATGAACATTCTTTTAAGCAAAGAGGTTATATCAGAGTGTGCAGCGGAAGACCACCGGGCATTAAGACGTTTTTAAAGTTACTTTTGTATTATTTTCTAAATTGTAACTTTTGTATTTCGTAAAAATATTTGTGTAAATTATTCATGTTTAATAAAATATGAAAGGTATTTTCCGGGTCGTGACACGTTGTGCATAAATACGAAAAGTCAAACCATCCATGAACGTATGCCCATCACGCCAAATCTCTTGATGGATTAAAACACATCTCTTAATCAGTAGAATTTATATTTTTGAGCATTGACGCATTAACGACTAGGACATCCCATCGAAACGGCCGTTTTCTTACACTTCCCCACAAAAGGTTATATAAAATCGAACGGGATCCCCTACCCCAAAACAATGCCCCATCTCATGCCCCATCTCATGCCCCATGCTCTAAATTCATGACAAGTGTAAATCTTCAATATTTACTTAACGGTAGATTATTTAGTTATGTTAATTAGGTTTTACACTTGTCATGAATTTAGAGCATGGGGCATGAGCTGGGGCATCGTTTTGGGGTAGGGGATCCCGTCCGATATAAAATACCTTTCATCCTTCATGGTTATTACTAAAAGAAACGATGACCGAAACAACAAATCTCAGAAGGGACAGCCTATCTCTTAAGCAATAAAATTATTTTTTAGAATAGAAGCATTAACGACCGGGTCTTATTTAAAGCCACGGCTGTTGTTTTCCTCTTCCATGTAGGTATTATATAAAAGACCCTGTCAACCAACACAAGCATTACTTTTAAGCAGAAAGGAAGGTTGTGCACTAAAGTTTCTTTTAAGGGATACAACTAATCTCTTAAGTAGCATTACCATTTTTGAGAATAGACGCATTAACTTCGTGAACGTATGTAAAACCCGCGGCCGTTTGTTTCTCTTCCATTTAAGGATTATGTAAAAGACAACCCATCAATGACAAAACACCCATTAGCGCCAATCTCAAAAGCAAAAAAAATATCGTTTAAGGAGTAAACGACAAGGACATTTCGGCACATATTCGCATTAACAACCTTTTCCATTATGAGACACATACACCACTTAAAAGATCTGTATCAATTGTGCATGTTTTCAAGGCCCACACAGACAATCATTTTGAAACTAAAAGACTACCATTGCCTGCAAAGTGATGAAGCATCACATTATTTCTTCTTCTTCTCTTTACACAATTATTTTGGTTCTTCCATTCCTCCTTCAGCTGCTCGATCGTGCAAATCCAACGTACCATCCGTTTAGTCTCCTCCTTCGTCTATTATTCAAGTCTGGCTGCCTTCTTTAGTCTTTTCCTAAAAAGACTAGCAAAAACCCTAAAGCTTTTCCTGTGTCCAGTGCACACTAAATCAACAAGTTTAAGAACAAACTATGAGCATGGATAACCATAAAGACCAAGAATCAGCACAAGGTACGAGCAATGTGGTGGGTGATGCCATTACAAATCAGGTTATCACCATTGTACAAGAGATCAATGAATATTAAGCAAATGAAAAGCGGGGGAAAAAAAAAAAGCAAAGGCTGAAGATGCGGTAAGTTCTTGGTTTATGATATTTTTGTTATTGTAAAGTGTTTTGGCATGCATCCATTAAGAGATCTTTGTATCAATGACAATTTTTAGTTGTGTTTGCATATGAACCCATCAAATATGATTATTCTTTCTCATTATTTTTAGTAGCTTTTTTTAATGGTAACTATGAGGGATTTGTATGAGAACATTGACGGACATGGCCATGAGGACTTGGTATTGCAGTTTGAGGAAAAGCTATTTTGGATAAAGTATATAAACGCTTTGTTTTATAGGTGCAAGTGATGCTTGAATAATTTAATCAATAAACAATAGATCTGGCTTCAATTGCAGGATGATGACCTAGATGACCCAGAGGATCTTTCTATTCTTTCGAAGTTGGTAGTGTGACACCCCCTCGCTAAGATCTTCCTATACGAGTAGGCCTCACTCAACGGTATTACTGAGTGCTTATTTTTTTTCGAGTGGTACCCGATACTTGCATACTTATTCTGCCCAATAACATAATTGCAATAAAATAAACACGCAATTGACTTACATAGAATTATATGGTAATAATCTATCCAAGTACAACACTTTAAATAGTGATTTTCTGTTTCCCATTAAATTAGCAAATCTTTTATACAGAATAAAGGACTATATACTAATGACTTGCAACACACCGATCGCCTTAACCGAGTTCCCTCAACCTCTTTTCTTGAAACTGAGGGAATGAACAGAAAGAACTCGGGGTGGTAAGTCCAAATGACTTAGTGAGGCCCGAAATATACATATAGATATATTTGCAAGAAATAATATTCATAAAACCAATAAAGTAATAAATCACGAAAAAATGTGTTGTAGTATGAAGTGCGTACATACAAACTTGAACAAGATGGATAGTGAGCCATGAACGGAATCTCCAACCTTGTAACTACCCAAAACAGATAAACATAACAAAAAACCTTATGCCTCCCTCGTCAAGGAGCGACCTCGACATTAAACTGAATGGAGATGTATCATGCGTCCGTGCAATACATCACTCCAATCTCTACTACAGTCATCCTCCGGCTGTACGCAGAAATTGGTTTCACGGAATGGTATCATATAAAAGGTTCCATCGACAGTCCGTTCCGCCCTATAGAATTTCTCTTATAAGTACCTGGGCCCGACTTCCCAAGGGCGTCCCCCAGGGTAAACAGATATAACAGAACAAATATGGCTCACAAACTGTTGATAAAGTAATAACTTGTTTTTACACCCGGGATACATAAAAATATAACTAAAATATGATATCCCAAAGGTGTCAAAAAATCATTTCAGGACAGATATAATTGACAACATCAGAAATGCAAGACTTTTAGATATAACTTGACTTATAATTTGGAGAAACATTTTGTTGAAACTGCGAGGAGCAAGATATAGTTTCAGAAAGATCGGATAACAGAAATACGATAGGGTAGGCTATACAAATAATAATATTTATAGCATATAGTTAATTGCCCCAGCAAGGAATGTAAAAGGCACTCACCAAGGAGCTTATCAAGTTTATAGACTTGGTTTAACTAGATCGACTTGGTGCCCTTCTTCTCAAGAGTGTTTGAGGAAATAGGAGAATATATAGAAGGCTAATAGGTACATATGTATGTAAAAAGAAGGGTTTATGTGTATATATATATGGGTAGGAGATATTCTATAAATATGGAGTATTTTGTATGTTGAGAGCAAGGTTAGTGTTGGTGGGTGTGTCTTAGGCGGGATTTAGTGTGTGTTGTAGGATGAAAATGGGGTGCCAAGCTCCCCTATTTATAGCAATTGTTGCAACAAATAGGATTATTATATACTTTAAGTCATTTTCTAATTCTTATTATCTTATCCAAATCTTATCATAATCTTATCTAATCATATCCAATCTTATCATAATCTTATCTAATCATATCCAATCTTATCATAATCTTATCTAATCTTATCAAATCCTATCATAATCCTATCCAAATCTTATCTAATCTTATCTAAATCTTATCCAAATCTTTATCTAATTTTATCCAAATCTTATCTAATTTTATCTTAATCTTATCCAAATCTTTATTTAATCTTATCTAAATCTTATCCAAATCTTTATCTAATCTTATCTAAATCTTATCCAAATCTTTATTAAATCTTATCTAATTTTTATCCAAATCTTTATCTAATCTAATCTAAATCTTATCTTAAATTTTATAAATACAAGTATCCTAACACATGGAATAAAATAAAATAACCCTACTATATTATTATAATTAATTTCAAAATTAATTAATATATATATTCTATATTTATATTTTTGATCTTATATTTATGTATATAACACACAAAATTTCAATTTTTATATATAGAAATATAATTGTTTCAGTTTTTAGACACATATACTACAGAAGTTTGGTTTCTATGCATGTATTTCATAGGAAATGGTTTTTAGTTAGTATTATTGTACCTATTTCATATTTATAAAAATTGGGATGTTACAGGTACGGATTGATTTTTTGGTTTATGAGTTATGCATCCTCCTGCCCGACATAAATTACTTCCCAGCAAGGGTGACAATGAGATCTTCGTAGAATATATTTGATGCAATAAGGAATACCCTGAACCATCTTAAGTTGAAATATAAAAAGTTATTCTCGAATTCATGCTTCGATAATTTCTTTCCCATTGTTGATGCGTATGAACGGCCAGAGGTCTTTTGGGGCTAATTGTTCCACTATTTGATGCTTCATAGGGTGGAATGTGAGAAGAAATCAAAATTGTGGTTTCTTTTGAAAAGAGAGCTTGTTAGAATTTGTACGAACGAAATTGCAATCATAATAGGTCTTAATTATGGTCGTTTTCCCCCTGAAGCTGATGTGGTGAAAGCTTTGGAGAAAGGGAAAAACTTCTTGGGAAGGGTTTAAATGGTGCACCCAATTTTAAATGGTCTTATTTGAAGAAAAAACTGAAGGGAACGATCTACTCAGGTAAAGATAAACTAAGGATTTATCTTGTGTGGTTCATGAATGCAATTTTTGTGGCTGGGGATGAGAGCAAGTAGGTGAACAAGGACTAGATCATGATGAACCGTGATATAGTCTTCTTGAACTCCTATCCTTAGGGGATATTGTCATACCAGCTCACTTTGGATTACATTATCTAGACAGATATGATGAGAAAGTACTCCAAGATATTTGAGAAGCTATGTAAAGGCGAAAATAGAAAGGAAAAAAAAATCTAAATACAACATTTAAGGATTTTCATGGCTTACAATGGTAAGAACCAGTTCCTACTTAGGTTTTATAATTTTAATTTTGAGGCATACAAATTAAACTTAGATACATCTCATTCCATCTAATACTTCTATGCATAAGGCATGTGCTTATGAAGTTGTCCCACTTTTTGCAAGTTGTCTCCAATGGCTTAAATTATCGGAGAAATATCCCGTGCTCCCCTTTTCAGGAATGGTGAGACAGTTCCATAAAAAATCAACTCAACGATACCTGTAGACAATCGCCAACAAGATTGAAAGCGGAGAGGTTAGTTTTAAAATCTTGAATGTTTGTTTGCGTTAGTGATTCCTTAAACAACAACGAAAAAACATTAAGAGATCCAAAGCAGCGGTCAGACCATCAGTACTCCTATGCCCATTATTTGTTGATCTCTTGTTGTGTGTTTCTTTATCTCTTAAGGTTTGAGTGTTTTTTTGCACAATGCTTGTTCCAATATAGTTATTGCTTATTATTCTAAACAACAAAGAGACGGCATTTAGAGATCCACTATACGGTCAGACCGTGAATATACCAATGACCGTTAGTTTTCAATCTCTGGGAGTTTGTTTCTTAATCTCTTAAGTTTTAGGTGTTTCGTTTGCACGGCAGTTTTTTATTAGTTTGTTTGTTCCAATTAAGTTATTATTTACAATCCTTAAACAACAAGTGAAAGACATTAAGAGATCTTACTTCACAGTGGAAGACATTTAGAGATAAGTGCTAACGATCTGACTGTAACTTACCCCCATACCCGTTGGTTTGTTATCTATTGGGGTGTATTTATTTATCTCTTAATTTATTGTTCTTAATCCCTTAAATAAATATGTTGAAAACATTAAGAAATCAACGCCAACAGTCTGAGCATGACTTGTCATACACCGATTGGTCTGTTATATCGTGGTGTGCGTTTCTTTTTCTCTTAAGTTGCTTTTTGATCCCTTAGACAAGACGTGGAAGGCATTAAGAGATAAAGTGATAACAGTTTGACCGTAACTTACGCTTACTCCTGTTAGTTTGTTATCTCTTAGTGTGTGTTTCTTTATCTCTTAATTTATTGTTCTTGATCCCTTTAACTCTTAGTTTATGGTACCCATGTTTTAATAAATTTACTCTCACTGGTTTTTCTGATGCTGACTATGCTAGGTTGCAAAATTGATAAAGAAAAGTACCAGTGAAGTTGTCAATTGCTTGATAAATGTTTGGTTTCTTGGTCTTGTAAAAAGCAAAGTGTTGTTGCATTATCTACTACTGAAGCTGAATATATGACACTAGGAAGTTGTTGTGCTCAATTGTTGTGGATGAAAAGAGTACTATTTGACTTTGGTATCACACTACATGAAATTCCTATATTATGTGATAATACAAGTGTCATTTGCATCACTAAAAATCCGGTACATCATTCACGCACTAAGCACATTGAGATTAAGCATCATTTTATTCACGATCATGTGCAAAAAGGTGATGTTTACATTGAATTTATTGATACCGAGCATCAATTAGCTGATATTTTTACTAAGGTATTAAGTGAAGAAAGATTTTGAATGCTTAGAACTGCATTAGGGATAGTTGATTTTCCTAAAATTACATAATTTTCTAAATCGCATGTTCCCATGTAAACTACTCTATTGCTGGTATTTTGCTATTACCATGGATATTTCGCCCTATTTGATGATGAAGGGGGAGAGTAATTAGATTTGATTGCCTGAAATTATTTGCTCTTGCATTTTTTTTTTCTGATTGTTTGCTAGAGTTTCTTGTTTCCATACTCTAGAATTTATCTTGGTATCAATCCTCTATGTAAAAGAGGAAGTACATATTCAGGGGGAGTCATTTCAAAAATCTTTTCATAAATTTAGGGGGAGCTACGGTAAGTATTTATTTTCTAAATTACGTCAAATCTCTTGTCATCATAAAAAATGGGGAGATTGTTGACCTCTTTGGTACTACTAAGGTATGTTTTGATACTTCCAAGATATTTGATGTATTCTTGATTTTTGAATTCAAATGATTTCCTAACAAAATATTCTTTTCTTCTTTTCTATTAATATCTTTCCTTAATATCGAAAAGATAATTGATGTACTCTTGATTTCAAATTCACATGATTCCCTAACAAATATTATTTCCTTCCTTTATACTGTCACATGTTTGTTTGGAAAGAATAAGATTTGATTAATATCTTTTCTTAATATCAATTACCACATGTTCTAAATCTTGATGGAAGATTTAGATGGAAATTAACTCGTTGCTTTTCATATTATTATACTACATATCTTTATCATTTTGGTAAGGAATGATTTGACTATATCAATCACACTTGGAACTTGCCTAAGTTCAAATCCAGTTTCCATTCAGAACTTGATTTGTTCAGCTAGAATCAAGGCCACAATGGCTCCTTCCTTTTTCTCATCAATATAGCCGTTGAAATTGTGCCTATTTAAAGGAGAACTCTCTTCTCTTTGAAAGTGTGATTGAATGAGAGTCTTATAGTTGAAACGAGAGTTTTGAGTTCAATATCAAGATTATTACCGCCATATAATTCTTGTTTGCTTGTGTTTTCTTTTCTTGAGGGACTTTCGAGGTGAAGAGTGAGACTCCAAGCACAAGAATTCCTCGAGAGTAAGTTGAGTTGTGAAGTATTGCTGGGTCGTGGAGTTGGTGTTGCACTGGAAATTCCAGCTAAGTGTTTAGTGGACGTTTAAGCGTGCTACACTGAGGCCTTGGTAGAAGGGTTCAACTGCAAACTAACCGCCAGAACCAACCATACTATCTCGCATCAGGGGCCAGTTAAATAGTTAATCATTTCTCTCTTTATCGGGAGCTTTTAACTCTCGATTGATATTTACCTATTACACTGGAACTTATATTGTAATTGTACTAATACTATTTGTTGTTAACATGTTATCCTAAATGAAAACTTGAGGACTGGGCGTAGCCCAATTAGGTGAGCCAGAATAAATTTTTGTGTCGTTTTATTGCTTTGCATATATTATATCATTACTTGATTTGGTACTATCGTTGTTATTTCCAAAACTAATAACTTAGTTGCTTTGGTATTAATGTTAGTACTTACAGACAGTAATTATTTTTTAAGTAAAGTATTGATATTTAAAACCTTAAAGTTGCCGCTGCATTTTACAAAAATCTTAAAAAAGGTTTTAAGGCCTAATTCAACCCCTCCCCCCTTACTTAGGCACATCCTATTTGTTAGGTTGTTAAGTATTCCAACGATGATTGCTTCTGTTGTTTGTACTGGTAGAGTTTTGTGTGTTAGCTATGGAGGAATGAATTTGTAAAGACGAAAAAAAAAAGAAAAAAGAATAAACTAGATAGGGAGTAGGAAAAAAAAGTTCATTCATTTGAGTTAGGAGAGGTTCTGATACCATAAAGATGTATTGATATTAATCATTTTGAGGCAATTCACAATGCTACTAGTATATCCTTCCTATACAAAATTACAAAGTACTTTAAGAGTAAAAAAAGAGATGATATACATTTAGTACTCTAAGAAAAAAAGAAGACTATATACATTTAACAAAATAACAATGAGGTGCTAAATTTATGCGCATGATTGAATTGGTTGATAATTGTTCATCCCTTGATTATGGCACCATTGATGGGGTCATTATGATCAGGTTGTCTACTTTTTGTTGTATAATTTGAAGAATTGTAACTCTACCTTGTTCTCATCCTTGATTAAGGATAATTCAAAACAAATACACAAAATATTTTGGTCCTCTTAAGGTTGGCCCTGGTAAACTTTTGCTTCCAACATATCTTGGCAATGTTTAGCATTCACTTCGATGATGCGTTGTAGCCTTACTATAGTATCATTCTCATTATTTTTTTTAACAATTAGTTGAATTTATAATTTTTTTTATAATTAGCCGAACGTAAAATGATTCTTATTTTCAATAATATCAATTGGAATTACATCTCCTTCTATGCTCAAGTGCTTCTCTCTACACCACTATCAGTTTTTTCAAGGTACCACAAATGTACTGAACTCAAGTCCTTTATATGTAAGGACCTGATTTTCCCTTGCTTTTCAAATGTTATTTATATATATTATTTGATGTGTAAATATGTGTTACTTAAATGTCTATATGATTAATTTATGCCTATTATGTGACATTTTTCTTGCATTAAATCCTTTGTAAAATATTTTGAAATATATGCATAATTTATTTACAACATGCATAATTCTTGGAATTATTTTCTTATTTCATTTAGTGAGCATAAGACCCTAAATTTCAAACATACATATGTATGTATATATATATATATATATACATACACGAAAATAAATATATATTTAGGGTTAGTTTATTTTCCATAAGAATATCTTGTTACTCTCATTTTCACACTATAATAATTATTTTTTTAAATACTAGGTCATGACACTATGATATATATAAAACTATTTTTCACTTTAAATGAAAAAATGTATATGTTCGAAATTTATATATATAAATCTATAAAATTATATTTTATTTCTTTAGGTATTATTCTCGGTAAAATTAGAATAATTATACAAAAATATCCTATTTATAGAGTGGAAGGAGGGGGGGGGGGACGAATTTTGTGGCTATTTATTTATATATATATATATATACATGATAAATATATGGTGTATATTATTACTTGCTTTCCAATTCTCCGTGCATTAAATGAATATTCACACATGTAAGATTTCTTCTAAATATGTCTATACATGTAAGATTTAGATTAAACTAGATTATGAAGTGTGCATTTAGACTCACACTTAAGCTAGAATTAGGTACTGAGTTGAAAGATTTTTTTTATTATAACCCTGAGTAGTAACCTTAGGTGGAAAGATGATAATAATTAGAAAATGACTTAATTACTTAATAATCTTATCTCTTAGGACAACTACTATTAATAGGGGATAAGTTGAGGATTTAGCACTTCATTTTCATCATACAACACACACAAACACATCCACACACACATTAAATCCCGCCTAAGACACCCACACCCGCACTCACTTTGCTTTCAATATACAAAACATTCTATATTTATAGTATATCTTCTACGCCCCCCCCCCCCCACACACATATATATAAACCCTTATTTTTACATACCTACATACATTTTAGCCCTCTATACATCCTTGAAAAAGATAGAAGAATATTTAATTACAGTACGGTACCTTACTTAATTTCATAAGTAAAGGTTCTTACTTTAATTCATAGATATTATACCTTATAGAAGTGAATGCTTCCTATTTGATACCAAGTAGATTTCTTGCCTAGTGCATGAGATAGTTAGTTATATTGCTCTTTGTACGTCCATGCTAGATCCTAGGATGTAACTACAACTTAGTTATCATCTTGGTTCTAGTAGTGCACATATTGATCTAGTTGCATACATATTTGTATATTTATGAGATTTCATGTTTAGGAAGGTAGGGATATCCTTAAGTACATGAGTTAGTTGCATTGTGGTTCATTATGCTCTATTAAGTTCCTACAAATTGATAGAAATTATGTTTCTATATGAAGTTGTGCTTTATGATCATAGTATGCTTTATATTTATAGAAAGTATATTTAGTTAGTAGTTGTCAATATGTTTTATTTTGTATTATGGAAGGAAAAACATGCTGAAATTTCTGTTTTTGAAAGCTGGAATTTCTATTTTACAAAAGCTAAAAATTCTGTTTACATGAGCTGAAAATTCTATTTTTCGAAAGCTAGAAATTCTGTTTATACGAGTTGAAAATTCTGTTTTTTGAAAGCTAGAAATTCTATGTACAAAGGCTGGAAAATCTGCTTACATGAGATATCTTGCGATATAAAATGAAATTATGTGTGCTTGATGGGCCCAATCGTGATAGGGGTGGATGCGGTTGAGTTCGGTCAGGACAAGCTATTGAGCTTGTCGGTCTTAAAATAGTTCTCGACCCTCCATCGTTGCCTAATCCTACCTTGCATGGATGGAGTGTTTCATGTACTAAAATGGGTCGTAGGAAATTCGGCATATACCCAAAATGTGACCACTGACATGATTTTTGGTTGGGGTTGGTGGATTTTGGCGTGATTTTGGTTGGAAATCATGAATGACGATACGACAAGATAAGCTAGCCACACAGAGATGTGGAAAAGGTAGAAAATGTGAAAAGATGTGATAACATGCTTGGTTGATTACGTGATTACATGCTCGAGTGATTATGTGAAATATGCACGAATATCACACACGCACCTCATGTTACTATGCAAAATTTCTACTGAACATGTTTGTTGATGTTATGTTTATATGATGTTTTAGCCGAAAATGAGGTGGAACTTACTAGCGAGGAAGACAAAGAAAGGCAGTTCGAGGCTTTTAGTTAATTATGTGTAGTCGGGCTTTGTATCTATGAATAAGTGACTTTTATGTAAATTTTGGGTTTTCTTAATAAAATCGTTAGTTGTATGCTTTCGAGATAAAGTTTGGTAATTTTTATTAAAAATAGTTGGTTATATGTTTTCATGAAATTAGCTGGAAGTTTCGGGTCGTCATAGATGATATCAGAGCTTGGGTATAAGCCAAAGTTGTGCCGGGTAAGGATCCTTAGCGTGAGATTTCGGATTAGATAGGAGATAGGTTTGATCCTAGAAGGTTAATTAGGGATTTATTTTTCCTTGGGTGGTATTTGTCATACGGGGGGTGGCAGGTGTGGATGGAGCGGTCAACCAGTACATACTTTGTTCCCCTAAATGGTGAATATTTGCCCAATTTGGGAATAAGGCAAATTTTCTTGGGTAATAGCTCCAAATGACTACTGATGGAATTATGTGATTTAAGTTTCTACGTGTGTGAAATCCACCTCTTGAACCTATAGGAATCATCTCTAGAGTTCCACTACCCAGCAATTGATATTAGTATGTATGATTTTTGCTAAAACCTCTAGTGCATCTATTGGATTTCATATTGGATTGAATTATATTTTGCGAAAATGTATCTTTTAGTAGAATTAGTACTGAGAAAGGGATGTTGAGATTTAGAAATGTTAAAAAAAAATTAGTGCTAAAATAGGGACCTTGAGATTTGGGAAAGGTAGAAGCTATGTTAGCAAGATTCATACCGTACTTTGTTGAAATTAAGGAAAGAAATATTTGGAAGTTCGTGGTGGTCTAAGAATCGAAATCCAAGATAAGTTAGCCCCAGTTCAGATTCATATTTATACTATGTAGAAATGGTATTAAGAATTGAAAAGTACACTAGAGCAATTGAAAAATTAAGACACTTTGTAAGACCATAATCTAGGGGCAACCAACGCAAAAGGAACTCTAGAGGATATATCAAAGCTGCGAGGATGACTGTGCAAGGTAACCAAATGAACCTACAGTTATGGAAGGTACACAACTAGATAGTACAACTAGCAGTCCAAAAATATGTGTGAGGCTTTAAAACAGTACAATTGTAATAGACTGTGACAAGTCCAAGTAACTACGTAACAAAATGTAAGCGCTAAACTTGACATTTAGTTTTTTGCCCGTGTCAATCTTCGCTTGTTCCAGTGAGCTTAATCTGAGGCAAAGAATAGAAAGAATATGGGTTTTGAGTCCTAGTGACTTAGTGAGACCAGATATTTGTATATATACAAAAATGATGGAAAACAATTAACTAGGGGTGGCAATATTTGACCCAACACAATAACCCAAAACGAACCCAATACAAAAATAGTGGGTTAGGGTTGAAAGTTCATGGGTTGGGTTGAACCCAAAAGCGACTTGAAAAATCTAGGTTGGATTGGATTGACTCGTGGGTTATTCAGATAAGCCGAATCCTTTTATGGGTTAACCGACAACCCGATTCAACCCGACCCAAATCATTTTTTTAAATATTTTTTTTTTGGTCTCCTTTCTCTCTCGTTTAGAGAAAAATATATTATGTATAAATTGCAAATTATAATATTTTGATGGGTTATAATTAATCATTAGTAATATAATATAGGAAAAATTATAAAAAAGTGAATAGGGATTTTTTTAAAATTATTAAACACACCAAAACTTTTAGATATTTAAAGACAAGAGATCGTTAAATCTTTTAAATAAGTGAAAAGTCAATTTGAATGAAAAACTATAATTATGTTAGTTATCATCTTTTGCTTCCCTCCAAGAAAGTATATCTTCTTCCTTTAATTATTTATTTGCATTCATTGAAGTTTTATATTGATTTATTTTAATATTAAATGAAATTTTTTTATCAAACATTTTTACAGTATATTATAAATAAAATTTAAATAAACGAGGGTAGGAAATGAACTCATTAATTTCTAATATAAATTACAAACATGTATGATGTATATAGTTGACCATCACTACAAAAATATTTACTTTTAGTAAAGAACCAATTGCAAATTTAGTTTTCTATGCTAGATTTCATTTATAATAAAGTTGCTAGCAAATGTCTTGTTACTAACTATTTATTAAGTTCTATTTATATTGAAGTCTGTAATTAATCATCACATGTGTGATGATACTCTAAACTGCGAAAAAAACGTAAAAATCTCTCTATCACAAAATTTTCCATAGACTTAATGAAGGGGTGCTTTTTAATAGTACATACAAAATAAATGTATATATAGTATACTTAGCCAAATGAAAAATTGGGGGAAAAAAATCACATCAGCGTACTATATATGTGTAACTATCCATTGGCGTACGTGCAAGTGTTACATAGAAGTTTAATATAGTACTTGCACGTCACATATAATTTTTCAAGTTTATAATGATTTATTTTTTCAAACTTCTCATATTAAATTGCTAAAGTGCATGTTTAGCCCGCAGTCAGTTAATTTGTTGACGCACCTATTCTCTTTATAAAATTTAAAATGTATGCTCTTAATATATACTAGCTCAACATGGAATAATGGTAAAGTTATATAATTATTTTATTAGGGCCCATTTGCCTAATTTATTATTCGAAGACTCTTGAAATGGCTTTAGATCATAGGAAAGAGAACTATGTGAACCTATGCTGAAATATCTGCTCCAAACAATTCTAAAATGTCTTGTGTTTGCACGATGTTGTATATTTCTTCATTATCAATACTATTAGTTAGCAAATATTTTATTTTGCGAAGGGTCATTATTGTGTAGGCCATTTAAAGGGTGTTTGGCTAAGCTTATAAGCTCCTCAAAATATCTTATAAGATGGTGCAAAGTGTTTGATAAAAATTTTGGAGGTGGAGCTTATGAGCTCCTCAAATAAGATGTTTAAGAGCTTATAAGCTCTTTTTAAAAAAGTAAGGAGGTAGCAACTAATTTTTTAAGATCTACCAAGCTCCTTTATTTTCAACCAAATTAATTACAATATTATCATACTAACATCTTACAAGCTATACCCCTTCTTATTTATCCAAACACTTTAACAACTTATTTTTAAAATAAGATCCAACATCTTATAAGCTCCTAAAACATCTTATAAGATGTAGGAGCTTATAAGATGTTTTAAATAAGCTTAGCCAAACACCCTCTTAGTTTAATTTGATCAAAAAGAAAACAAAAAAAAAACTTCTCTTTTTATAATTATGACTTTTCGTAATTGAGAAAAATAATTATTGAGAATTAAAATGAAAATTAGTTTTGGTAGTTCTTGTCGTGTGTGGATATGGGTGTCTCTTCAATTATTTTTTCGTGATCTTTGAACTTCATGCAAAGGTTTTGATAGAGATGGATGCCTCTTTATTTAAAACGACGTTCAGTAGAAACTAAGTGTTGACAACCAGTTTTAATATTAATATGAAGTCACCAAAGAATAGGGACATTGTGATGACATCGCAAATCAAATGGGTATAACGAGACAAATGAATATAATTTATACAACACTATATCCCAATTCAAGCATGAATAATTAACCAACACAAATACCATATCACCTTCTGCATACATCTTTAGAGGGAGAACACTTGGACTCCTATTTGCGTTGATATGTTCAGGTGTGTAGATGTGATCAAGTCAGGAATTCAAGGATGAGTAGTATTTGAATATGACAATCCCTACATCAAACAGAAGGCTTATAACGTATAATTTCGTTTGAACTTTGTTAAATGTGTTTGTTGTTTGCATAAGATCCGCGTCGCAATAGCAACGGAATATGTTTTCACATAATAAATATGTATTAATTAAATTTTTATATTTCCGCTGCGTTAGCATCCCACAACCTATGCGAAACTAATAGTAACAAACCAATGACATCCGCTTACTTTGACATAAATCTCAATTATATCACATACATTCATCAAAAATTTGTACCACCCTACCACCTTTTATATTTGCAAACTCATAAAAAACAATCTTGAGAACTCTTTCGTGGTATGGTTAACCGTCACCTCGTCATCCCAAATGAAGACCGTTGGAGAATAAAATATTTAATGTCTATATTCATACAACTCCACATCCAAGAGCTTAAGTTGTTAGAAATGAGAGGCATTAACATTGTATCTCCAATAGGCCCCGCACATGTAGACGATCCTTTTTTTTATTTATATTTTGTATCTAGTCTTGCATGTGAAACTATTTTTCATATGACAGGTTCAATTTTTTGGCCAGACTATAATATCATATTCAATAACAGCCTCGTTAGAGTGAGACTGAAAGACCTATGTTCAAATCTCTCCGCCAATAAACTCTAGCGATGAGATTCAAAGACAGTAACTATTGTTTGGGCCAGATCTATCACATTATTGAATAAAAGCCACATCTAAAAGCGACGTTCGGTATAATATTAGAGTCAAGCCAAAACAAAATTAGATCCTTTCTTCAAATCTCACCACCACACATTCATGAGAAATAGTTTCAAATGCAAGGCTTGATGCACGAAAAAGTTTGCCTACCGTGGAGGGGCGTGTTGTACATATTAAATATTTCATGTATTCACTCTCTAAGAGTTTAAACTTTTAGATGAGGCAAAATCATTGTTGTGTAACCAGTATGTGAAGTTCTAAACACTTAATGAAGCATCCAAGGCCAATAGTACTCATGAATTAAGTAGAGCCATAATCTCTTACATTTGCAGTTGTTTCTCGAATGTTATTTAGTGTTCAAGTTATCTTGGCTTCAGGAGTCTTGGCATCATTGCAGCCTATCAGCAGCTCCAACTTTCCAAATTTATAACTCTTTATATAATAAGTAAAATGGCTGTGCTCCTCATCAATTGTCACCTTCGTCTCTCTAGCTAGTACATCCCAGGTGTAACATCATTAATTTCGAACGAGAATCCATGATTTTCTATCAATCGGGCACTATGACTAGGGGTGCAAACTGAATCGAGCCGATTCGCGAGCCTAACGAGTCGGTTCGACCCATGTTCAAGCTTGAGCTTGATTCGTATAGTTGTCGAGCCGAGCTCAAGCCTAGTGTTTCTTGTTCGTAAGCTCGCGAGCCGGTAGTATTTTAATATTTATTTATTTATGTATATATTATAATTATAAAAATATAATCATTTAAGGAACAAGTCAAGATAGGTTGACATTTGCAATGACCTATAAAAACTTGAATACATATATTCAAAATTTTTGGTGTGTAACTTGTATATACACTTTAGACTTGTAGCCAAAAAGGTTAAACTCTTAGTCGATCACTGTGTATACTGTGTGTTGTGGCCTTTTGGGTTTTCTTCCTTTATTTATTTATTTGTTTTACAGCTCGTGATGAGATAGAAAGTGTAAGAGATGCACAAAAGAGAGAGGTGAGTTTGTTTGGATTTGGGCTTGTGGGGTAGAAGCCTAGAAAGGCAGAGTTGTGTATTAGTTATTTGGTATGAAAAAGGAATAATAATAATAATAATAATCATTGTCATTGAATGCTGATTTTGACGTGGTCTTGTTTTACAATTATTGCTTCATTTGATTGCCCAAAATATTAATTTCAGTCATGTTGTTTGAGTAAAGATGGGTATTGGCACATCAGAACCTTTGGATTTAATGGGTATTTGAATAAAGATCATTTTATGCAGCACCTCTGGATTTCATGGGTATTTGAACTTTTCAGTGATGCATATAAGCTTTAAAAGTTGTCATTATAACATGTGTATTAGGTTGGTTCTATTACCTCTAACTTTTGAATGATTATTTTAGCTTTGCACTAAAAATTGACAACGATTATTTTATTGTAACAGGGAGTTGTAATTTCTCGTATTATGTCAACGTCATGTTCAAAAGTTGATTCTACAAGTCCCGCTGTAATGTCGGAAGGATTTGAATTTGAATATCAATTAGCATCTGATAATGAAATGATGAATGATGATCAAGCAAACAGAAACCGGTGATGATAATCCATTCAACGAACTGAAAAGGCAATTAACATTTAATGTTTGGTCGGTAAAGGAAAACGTACTAGATGAGCAAGGAAACACAACGAAGTATCAATGCAAGCATTACAATGCCTTTTTCTCAAAGACAAAGACGGGCACGATAACTTACATGAAACGGCACTTGAATAAATGTGCTAAGTATTTGGAGATTCAAAGAAAGAAAAATGAAGAAAATGCCAAACAGATGCAATTGGGGTTTGGTTCTGCAAGTATAAACCCTAATTCACTCCCTTCTCTTCAAGATGGAAAATTTGAAATGGAAACGATGAAAGAAGCAATTGCCATCTGGATAGTCATGCGTGGCCATCCCTTTACAACCGTAGAGGAGGAAGGATTCATTATGTTTTGTAAATGGGGAATGCCGGAATGGAAATCTATATTTTGAACCATTGCAAGAAAAAATTGTTTCATGGTATATGAAATGGAGAAAAGCAAAATGAGGGTTACAATGAATTCTGTCGAGAAGATCTGCATAACAACAGATTTGTGGAAGTCTAAACATCAAAAGATTGAGTACATGGTGATAATTGGGCATTGGATTGATTCAGGCTGGAAGTTAAACAAATGCGTTCTCAATTTTGTCAAGCTTACACCCCCAATGGCGGGATTCCAGTTGCATATGCAATATTGATATGTATAAGTGAGTGGGAAATTTAGAATAAGATATTTTTAGTCTCTGTTGATAATGCTAGCGCTAATGATGTTGCAATTGGCATTATGAGAAACTCTTTAGCTAGAACCAGTAGACTAAATGATGGGAAATTATTTCATGTCAGATGTACTGCACATATGTTGAATCTCATTGCACAGGATGGGCATAGTCAGATCAAGGATATTATTTCTTGCAATTGGGAGAGTGTTGATTTTATTAGGCGGACTGATGGTAGAATGATAGTGTTTACTAAGGTTGCAAAGCAACTGAAGTTATCGGATCGAAAATTGATTAATGATTGCAAACTAGATGGAATTCAACATATGAGATGTTGAATACATCAATGACTTTTAAAGAGGTTTCCCCAAGGTTCAAGGTACGAGAACCAACTTATAGTCATTGCCCTACTGAAGATGATTGGAAAAAGTTAGAAAAAGTGATTTCCATCTTGAGAGTTTTCTATGATGCAACAAAAATCATTTCTGGAAGTGACTATCTGACGTTTAATTATTTTTCAATGAGGTATTTGAGGTGAAACTGACGCTTGATGAGATGGCATTAGATGAAGATGCGTTTGTCCGGGACGTGGTAGAAAAAATGAAGCTTAAATTTCACAAGTATTGGGGAGAAACCAACATGTTGATGGCTATTGGTGCAATCTTAGATCCGAGAGTCAAGTTGAAAACAATTCAATTTTACTTTCCTTAGTCTTATCTCGAAGCAGAGGTTGATGCAAGAATTGATGATGTGAAGAAACTTTTGTATGAGTTTTACAATGAATACTTGACTAGTGATAAGCATACAAAGTATTCAGGATTTAAAAGAAAGTTCCAATCGAGTCATTCAAGTGGAGATTCTAGTGGAAGTTTTCAACTTCGTGGTTGGAATCGTTTGACCACTTTTGTCCAATCTAGTAAAACAACAGCACCCAAAAAAAATGAGTTGGATGTTTATCTTGAAGAAACAACGCATGAGTAGAATTCACAAGATGCAACTACTGAGTTTGATATATTGTCGTGGTGGAAATTGAACTCGTACAAGTTTTCGATACTATCATTAATGGCTAGAGACATTCTTTCCATTCCAATTGCGACCATAGCAACAGAGGCTACCTTTAGCACTAGACGTCGAGTGACTGACAAGTATCGTGCTAGATTAGCTCCAAAAACTGTGGAAATATTGTTGTGTGCGGGAGATTGGTGTTGAAAGCATTACGGGGTAAAGAAAAACTCTAAAATAAGTTTGTATTGAATTAAATAATAAAAGTACATGCATTTTATGTTAATTATTATTTAATTTATTAAATGGTTTATATGCAGGTTGATGAAGAGGCATTAGTGATTGAATTTCTTGATGTTTGAGGTAGTTCTTATTATTCCTAATTGTTATTGTTTATTACTTTGTTGTTGGTGTTTATTATAGGAGGATTTGTTCCGACTAAAATGATAGTGATGACCAAGAAGGTTACTGAAGAGAATCTGGCTTCATTTGATTCATGATAATACATGATAATATAAATTTTAATCCAGTGAATCAACCATATTTGATTCATCATATTGAGATGTACTGATATACTACAATCCATGATCACATGGATTGAATACATGTTTTTCATCAATATTGAGTCTCATGGGGGGTGTAACTAAGGTATGTAGATTTATTTGTGGAATATATTAATTATATATTTATATATTCTTGTGGTCTATATTTTTTTTTCAATTTTAAAATGAAGGGTTGATGGGACATTTCAATCCAATACAATCTAATATCATGAATCAAATTTGTGGATTAGTCCATAATATATACCTAAAAATGACAAATCAAATTGAGTATCTACCTCCAAAAATATAATTTAATATCATGAAATATATTTTTGGAAGTTGAATCCAATCCCCACAATCAAATGAAGCCTCTGTTTCTTTGGTTGATGAAGAGAATATTTTGTTGTGATAATGTTGTTGGAATTAATCTATTGCTGGAATCTGCTGTTAATTTGCTATTAGAGTGAATTTGTTGTTTGAATGAATCTGTTGTTAACAGAATTTGACAGTGTTATATATGTATTTGTGTAATTTGTAGTCTCTATTGGTACCACTAGAATCTAGATGGCTTATATTGTTGTAATTTGCGTAATTTGTAATTTGTAGTTTCTATTGACATGTGGTTAGTTTGTATTTAGGTAATTTGTAGTCTGTATTTGATTAGTTTTGGCTTTGAAAGGGGCAAAATTACAAGTTTATTTGATTAGTTTTGACTCTAAGATGGCAAATTTACAGGTTTAGTTGATTAGTTTAGGCTCTAAGATGGGTAAATTTCCAGGTTTAATTAATTAGTTTTGGCTCTAAGAAAGGCAAAAAATATCAAAGTTCTCAAGCTCGAGCTCGAGCTCGAGCCGAATCCGAACATATACCATTTCGAGCTCGAATCGAACCCAAACATTACTGTCGAGCTCGAATCGAGTTGAACGAGCCAGTCGAATTGAGCCAAACGAGCCAGTTGAATCGAGCTAAATTGAGCTTGAACATGTGTTCGAGCCGAGTTCAAGCCTCAAATTAGACAGCTCATCGAGCTTGAGTTAATTGGTTTGAGCTTGAGCTCGAGCCTTGAAAAAACACAATGCTCAGCTCGATTCACTTGCATCCCTAACTATGACAACAGAAATAATCAAAAGTAAACTTCTACTTCTTTAATTCTTTCAAAAAATAAAAACTGCACGAACACACATTAGCAGAATCACTTAAGCCTTCTAGAAAAGAAACCAAAAAAAAAACAAAAACCCTTTTTCTTCGAAGATGTTTAAAAACAATGAGAAATTTGGAATTCGTTAATAAGGAAAGCACATTAGTTAGAAGTGGATACTCGATTGGTCTGCACCTCTTAACAATACCACCAGTAAAATCCTAATTTAAATAGATGTATATTTCATCAACTAAGTAGCATGGAGTTCTTATATAACAACTAACCCTTTAAGAAAACTATCTAAATTAAGATAAAATAGAACTTACATCAACAGTCGCACCATTTCACTAGCAATAACTAAGAACAACGGGTAACACCAAACAAAACTACAAATATATCGACCCATATTTACTAAATTGTACTAGCAAACTATCACCACAGCAAAGAGACAGATTTATGTGCAATAAAATTGTTGATTTAGCCAATCAAAACTACTATGATCTCACCTCAACTTTGCTAAACGATTCATGCAGGTGGCAACAACTTGAGCACTGTAATCCCTAAGAAGAATGGAGGAAAGACCGTCCTTATTCCCATTCCCTATGGTTATTGTTGGACAAATAAGTATATAACTTTACACCAGAAAGACAACACAAATCACTCCTAAGTTGCCATTTCTTGATTCACATATTATCCATTACAAACTTACATATCTCTCATCTTTCTCATTGTTAATTAGCAACGAGTCCCTAGAACGATTTCAAAACATGAAACTGGTTATCAGAATATTTGGAGCATATGGTTTTGATTGGCCTTTTGTTAGGTGTCTCTTTGATCAAAGAATTTTACCAATGCAATAAAGGGGAAGTACTACTGGAAACCAGAGAAAAAACAAACTATATGATTGAATTTTGAACTCTAACGTAGTAAATAGTTATCTATTTTTTTTAAAAAAGAATAATACAAAGCAATTAACTGCCTGCATCACGAAATACTTTACGATTTAAGAAATAGAAAAGAACACGATAGATGCCCAAGAATGACATCACAAAATTAAGCATTTTTTGGCAAAAAAATAATCTAGTGTCCTAGATCTAGTGACAGTAATTAATGACATCATACAGTTAAAATATCAAGTATCCCTTCATCAGTTACAACCTTCAGAGTTTATCATAGTACGATTTACTAGGAGATAACGGTTGGGACTGGGAGAAGTATGCAATAATTCAGTCCTCTGACCTTTCCTCCAGAACAAAGATTTTGGATGAAGCTTCAGAGAAACCTTGGTATCGATTTGTGGGATATCAGATTAGCAAGTGCTAATACAAAATAGAACAAACAATACATCTTACTGTCCAAGAATCAGACAAAGACTTCATGCACATCAAATGACTATAGATTCAGGTTGCACACCATGTTGGTCTACTATATGGGACGTGTTTATAGGATACAGATAACTCCCGTATACATACATGTATTCAAAGACTGAAATGCACAACTCTTTACCCTCGATTCTGAGCATCTCAAAGAGACTATTGAACAGACACAGTTGCTGATAATCTTCGGCACTTACAAAAACAATGTTACATTTTCCAAAACAATTGCCAAAGAAGCCCCAATGCATTGCGAGGAACATAAATAAAACAGATATTCATACAACTAACAAAATAATAGATAGAATGGAGACTGACCTAATGTGGCCTTGCCAAGTTGCCCACTAATTAGCTCACTATTACGAATATAAACAAATCCATGCTTTGTCTCTCTCGACATTGTATAATCTTTTTTGCTAAAGTAAGATTAACATATACTCTCATTTTTGCTTGGAGATGCAATAGTACACTAAACAATTGTTTACCGGTCCAAAGCTCCACTTGCCACAATAAGAGGAAAGACGAATTATACAATAACAATAATGAAACAATTGGAGAATCTTGGTGTACGCTTAGAAAGGAAATGCAATTAACAAAAAGACACAAGAAAGTCATGTTTTTTTTTTTTTTTATCTTCACAAGATAAGGAATGCAATCATAATAAGTCCTACAAAAGAAGAGCTCCTAAATTTTAGCAGCATCACACATGATTATTATTGTATTTCATTTCTTCTATTCACATCTCTTGGGCAGTCTTTATGCTAACTCGTGTCTAACGTTAATGTAGTAATATATTGGTCCACTACTCTCCCTACAACCCTCTACCATACGTATCAAACAATCAAGAAGAATAGGTGGAAAAAACTTGCCACAAAAATGCCATTGGGAACAAAAGGAGATTTTTCATGAAGCTTCCCCTGTGACGACTCGAAGCTTTGAGTCCCCACATTTAAGAGTGTTAAGAATCACGAGTTGGTTCTTTACTATAATTACGATATACACATAATTAATTGATTAGATATTGTTTGATTTGATTTTGAGTAAATATCATGCACTTGCTATTTCTTCAAATGTGTGGTTCACCTATATGTCAATGTAACCTCAAATTAAGAGAGAACAATATATTTTGTAGTTCAGGTATTCATCCCGTATATGCAGGCTGAGTTGGCTGAACCACATAATACTTTTTTTTTTCTTCTTTTCTCTTCACTCTCTAATCTACATTATCAAAAACTAAACAAAACTGATCACCACTTTCTTGCTTGAAGAGGCACGTTATGTTGGAGCATCACAATAAACTCCTCATTTTGGTAGCACCACATTACATAGTTTAATCCCCAGGCATTGGGAGCATTAATAGCTCCATTTGGAAATATATCTCAGAAAGCATAGGCAGTGTAACATCTCATTTTGAAAAGCAATTTCCATAGACACCACCTTACGAACCATCTATCATGATACCAACTGCAACCTTTACATAGGCCCAGATAACCGCACAAAGTGATACCAAATGAATAGAGACCTAAACTGTACCTTTAGTTTTGTTTGCTAATTTGCTACTTCATTTGAGGACCACCACTCTTAAGATCCAGCAAGGAAAGCAAAGAGAAGAATTTCAAATAAAAGAAGCAAGAAAGAATACATCTTGATATTGACATTAAGAATAACCAACACAAATATATATATGCATGCAAAAAATTACAGACAAGAAATAAGACTCTTAAATGACCAACTAATCATTTAGGAAGACAAGTGAGGTACAATAGCACCCTGTATTTCACCACACATAAGGTTATGTAGCACTAATTTGATAATAATGTTTGGCAAGTGTACCAAGAACCCTAATAACAGAGAGCATAGAAGAAAGCAAAAAAGAAAACGAGGTGCATGCAGAAAGAAGTTGCCACAAAAATACAGAAAAGAAGACACCAGATGAACACCTACATGTATCAGCAAAACATCGTGATCAAAATTATTTTGTGCCTATAAAATGAGTAGTGCTCCCTAAACTCACCTTAACTAATGTTTGTGTTGGCAAATCAATTCGCTCTATTGCATCACCCATATATGAACAAAAAAGCAAAAAAGCAGAGCGATCGTAAAAGGTGTCTTTTCTTGTTATAAGAAAGGATGACGTCAAAAAATCCTGCGTTGAGGCAACCAAGATTTCTCTAGTCTTTGGGTTGCATAAATTGTTTTGCACATCAGCAGTCTTGCTAATAGTCAAAAGTGGAACCAGTGAAGTACCAAATGATAAAAAATATCTAGATGCAACACCTTTTACGCATACCTGGTAACTATAGTTGAAATTTTTTTGGACGTTAAAAATCTAATGAAAAATTTCTTGATAATTGCACCAAAATTTAACAGGCATAGATTGGTTTGGGCAATTCTTGGAGCATTACATACACATACTTTGTTAGTTACCTTGGTTAAAACAAAAGAACTACCTAGTTTGAAATGTCCCAGACATCAGGACCATGATTTTGGCTAAAGGCGCCCTGCCGCTATTTAAGGACTTCCTCCGCATGATTTTTTGGGTACTTTAGGCCGATTTTTCAAGAAGAGATTAAGGACGAACGCTCAAGAAGGGTGACAATTCAATGGTCAAGTTCCGCTATCCTTCAAGAATATCGCCTCAAGCTTAGTTTGCTTTTATAATTTCTGCTGGTCTCATCATGTTTTTGTGTTGTTTACCTTTATTATATCTAGCTAAATAAATTATAGGGTTCTAGGCCAGTTATTGATAAAACCCTTGTGATTATTGAACCCCTTTTGATTTTAAGTTACATACTTCTATCTATAATTCAAGTTTCTATTACTGGTAAATTTCTGATCAACTTTTACAAGCTTTGAGAGTTTATATTTGACTATGAAAGGGTGTTTATAAACTTTGACAATTTGTGTTATAGACATAAGGAATGCATAGGTTAGAAATAATCGTGTTCTTGTGCGATCAATTAGAATAATTGTTGAGAACTTTTTAACTAACACAGCTCTTATGCACAATGGGCCAAAAGATCCGTATGTGATCACGAAAGTAGAAACATAACATTCATTGGTACATTTATTTTACTTTCGAAAGGAAACTGCAAATATTCTCATGAGTTAGATCATAGAAAGGGGTATCAATTATAATCAAAGGGGGTTTAATTAATTATAAGACAAGATTAAATTGACGATGCCTAGGCCCTAGTTAGTTCTTATTTATTTTGCCACTTATCTTTATTTGCTTTCTTTTGCTTCATAAAACTTTCAATGACTTTTTGACGCTTAAACAATAGATAGTTTATAAGTTTGGTGCTTGGTGACTTGTTCCTTATGGGAACGATATGCTATTCACTTCTCTATTCCTTGAGCTACCCGTACATTTTTGAAAAAATTGCAACAAATATTTTCAAGGATTGGGTCTTGAATTTGGCCAAATCCGTACCAAACCCAACATATTGCCATCCATAGGGGTCTAACTTGACACCCTCGAGGAGCCATCTCGAGGACTATCCCATTGAAAACCCCTTGGGATGGCTCCCCTCAACGATTTTCCTCAGTGCCCCTCCTCAAAGTTTTCACTCTCAAGGAGACACCGTTAACTAGTGTGAAGACTTTCCCTCCGCTCAAATATGTCTCCTCAAAGAGCCACATATCCCGAAGAGACACATAATTTTCAGTTGTCTACTAATCAAGCAGCTTGATTGGGAAGATATTTGATATGGATGTATTCAAGGTCAATCCGCCATTAATGAACAACATGTTCACGTGCACTGGCTGTCACATTAGCCTGCAAAAGGCATGTCAACAGGACGTGCATTAATGATGTGTAAGAAGGATATCTTTTGCATTAAATGTATGGAAAGTTTCATCTCGTTATTGTCAAACACTATATCCTCCCTTGTCCCTTAGAATATCCATTGACCTACTAGAGCCCAAGCTTGGGTTTGATTAATTAGATCCTGCAAATTAGCAAGTCTCTCCCTTATAAACACCCTTTTGTTTAATGGGGCATGTAAGCTCATTTATCTATGCTGCTATTAAAGTGTGAATCTTTCTAAGTGTTTAGTCCTATTATGAAATGACTATTATGCCCTTTTATAAGTAGCTAGCTATCTAATTTTTATATTAATCAGTGTTTATTAAATTTAACAAAGCCCTCCAAACTCCCAATCCTATATAATTGTGATTTAGAAGAAGATAAACCTTGTGATCTTCCA
Source organism: Petrea volubilis (assembly GCA_026212405.1). NCBI lineage: Eukaryota > Viridiplantae > Streptophyta > Magnoliopsida > Lamiales > Verbenaceae > Petrea > Petrea volubilis. The sequence goes on from CM047878.1 coordinate 8,991,930, forward strand.
TATTATATTTATGGACTTAATTAAGAATAATTAAATAATTATTTTATAGCAATAAGAATTAGTTTTGAGTATAACTTATTAACAAGAATTATGCTTTGAAAAGCAGAGATATCTCTTTGGTAAATAATTTAAGCGGATTTTGACGTTATATATCTTGACAGGAAAATCAAATAGTTTTTAGGGGTAATGATTTTTTGCCATCCGAAGTAAGGCACTTTTTGGACTTTGCCACCTAATCTTTTTTTTTTGTCTCCGATTGCCACCTATAGTATACTTTCTTTTGAGTTTACTACCCGCGTTCTATTTCAGCCAAAAAAACCCGTCGGACATTAATACGTGACTTGCATGTGAGTTTCATAAGGGTATTTTCGACCTTGTAGAGGCACGCCCTTGTCACGTGATATATGCTAAACTCACTGCACAAATTAAACTCAGAAATGAAATCCCCAAAACAAGATTTAGGGTTTTTTTTTTCGATTTCTTCTCTTATATTCTCCCAACATCTCCATGAAGAAGTGTTCTTACAAGAGATTAGTTAAAATCGATCATTAAACACGAACTTTGGTTGGAGTAAGATGGTTTGGAACTTGCGAAGGGAGAGGTTACCTAATGGAAGACTAGCGCCCAAATACGGTATTGAAGGTTTTTCATGTTTTTTTGGGTTTTTTCGTATGGATCTTTAAATTTATGGTGAAAATTGTTGTTTTTTGGAGTTGGGTAGCATATATAAGTCAAACTTTGGAGGTTAGGGTTTGTGTGGTATTGTAGGTGAAACGAAGAGGTTTTTTGTTAGAGTTTTGTATAGGGTGTTGTTTGAGAGCTTTGTTGTGCTTTTATATGCATAGAGATATGAACACATTCACTTTGTGGTCCCAATTGATATTTTATATTGATTTTTGATGCTTTGTTGTATACCGATTGTTACATAATATAAAAGCTACTGTCCCCACATGTTTAAATATTTAGAAAGTTGTTGTCCCCATCTATATTTGAAGTTGATTTTAGTGCTATGGTAATGTTACTTTATGAAAATAAAAAATTTACCTTTCTCTGTACTTTGTCACTTGTACAGGTCCTCGCTAATTGAAATTTACCATTAGAATGTATCATTCTGGTAAATTTCTACATAATTTGGGAAAGACCATTTATTTTGGTGGAGATGTAAGTCATTTTGATGGTGATGCAATGAACTTGGTGAACTACGTTGATGAAAATAGAATGATTGGTGTCTTTGTTGACCATCAAAACATGGAAAAATCAAAGAGCATCTTCAAAAGTGAATCTCTTGTTGAAGTTAGTGTAGGTTTGCTAAGTGTAGGTGATGATGGTTGTCTGGGCGATATTACAAATACAGGCACACAAACTCAACGTAATTTCAATTATGTTGATGCATGTAACAATACTTACACGGAAGATGAGCAATCTATTGGTTCAGATAGTGACATTTTGGAAAAATTGTTTGATAGCGAAGGTGATGTCTCTGATGATGATGTCCTTTTTGAGAGAAACATTGACAAAGAAGCTGAGTGGGGTGGGATAAGTGAAGAAGTTTCAACAGTTAGGGAAACTTCTCAGCCTCAAAGAAGGAGATCAGAAAGATTGTCTGCAGATAAGGCTCAAGAACCTGCACAGGGAGACAAAGGCTATCCAATTTTCAATAAGAAGGTAGATTTAAGTGACCCAAAGTTTGAGCTGGGATTAACTTTCAATGATGTTGCTGAAGTAAGGTATGCAATTAGACAACATTCCATTAAGAATGGAAAGGATGTCTATTTTACATTGAATGAGAAATATAAAGTTCAAGGAAAGTGTAGTCATCCTTTGTGTCCTTGGTTAATATATGTATCTAGAGTTCAGAATGAAGACCCTATGCAAGTGAAGACATTCAATGGGAAACATCAGTGTCTAAGGGCTCATAAGGTTAAACATGCAAATGCTAGATGGCTTGTCAATCTGTACAAGGACAAAATATGGAGTGATCCTAAGTGGCCGGTGGACTCCATGATTGCAGTCATGCAAAAGGAGTTGAAATTAATTTTCAAGAAGCATCAAATGTATAACACAAAGAAGATTGCATTGTCAATGGGTAGTGGAACTGATAATGACTATGCTTTGCTTTGGTCATATGTTGAGGAAATTAAAAATTCAGATCCAAACACCACTGTTAAAATTAAATGCAAACTAGTTGGAGATATTTCACAGTTCAAAAGATTGTACATATGTTGGTCTGCATTAAGGAGGGGATTCTTAAAGGGGTGCAGACCAATTATTTGCGTGGATAGAAGCCATCTAAAATCTTCTAGTGGTGGCATCATTCTTTGTGCAGTTGGAATAGATGCAAATAATTGCATGTACCCCTTTGCATATGTTGTTGTGGAAAAAGAGAAAAGAAAATCATGGATTTGGTTTGTAGAGTTGTTTATCCGTGATTTAAGTATAACAAATAGCTATAGTTGGACAATAATGAGTGATGAACAAAAAGGGTTGGTTGAAGCTGTTGAGGAGTTGTTGCCACATGCAGAGCACTGTCTCTGTGTCATGCATCTCCTCAAAAATTTCAAGCAAGTCACAAAGGTTTAGCTTTGAAGACTCTCTTATGGAAGGTTGCTACAACAACACGAGTTGTGGACTTTGAAAATGCGATGGGTCAACTTAAGGAGAGAGATCAAGCAGCATTTTGGTGGCTTTTAGAAAGACCACCCGCACACTGGTCTAAGTCTCATTTTAGCACATTTTCTAAGTCTAACCTATTGTTGAACAACATAGCAGAAAGCTTCAATTCTCTAATCTTGAAAGCAAGAAGCAAGCCCATAATAAGCATGCTTGAGATGATTATGTTGACATTAATGAGAAGGATCCATATTAGAAGGGATCAAATGAGTAGCTACACCGGAGGTGATATTTATCCTAAAATAGTGAAGTTGCCAGATGTTTTGAAGAAAAAAAATCAGTGGAGTTTATTGCACATTAGAATGGGCTTGATCAATTTGAGATTGAAAATAGTTTTGGTCAAAAGTACAAATTGCATTTAGGAGAGCAAACGTGCAATTGCAGAAAATAGGATCTCACTGGAATCCCATGTGCACCTGCCATCTCTAGTATGTACTATTTGGGTTGTACTCTTGAAGAGTTCATTAGTGACAATTACAAGAGATCCACTTTCATCAAGACATACTCCCATTTGATGACAACACTTAATAGGTGTGATATGTGGCCGAAGACAGTTGCCATCCCAATTTTACCACCAAAAGTTTGCAAATTACTGGGTAGACCCAAATTGAGTAAAAGGAAGAAGGATGCTCTTGACGACACAAAAGACAAGCCTACAAAATAAAGACACAAATTGGATAAGAAGGGATTAACAATGTCTTGCTCCTTGTGTCGCAAACCCAATCACAATGCTCGCAGCTGCCCACTAAAGAAGCAAAATGAGGATGACCAAGGAGAGGTATGGATGTGCCACCACCAACAGAAGAAAGAGCACCCAAGGTGAAAAAGGTAACAACAAACTTTGTTTCCAAGCATCAAATTGTGTACTTCATATTTCCATTATTGTCATTTTTCTATATACTTTACAGATTAGAAAGACCAAAAAAATAATGTTGAGGTTAGTGTTGGGCAGTCTCGACATGTTACACAATCACCTCCACGGGTGACAAAATCTCAAGCAAAGTCAATTGGACAAATTGCACAATCACCCATGAGAGTGACAAGATCTCAAGTAACAATTGCACCGACAAGTGCACCAATAATTGCACCGACTACATTGCCAAAGACCAAAACTTTAGGAGTGAAGCAGAAACTGCCGGTAAGTATCAACACTTGTGTCTATATATTTACTTTGGCCATTGTCTTGAGTTTATTTGTCTTTGTTTTCTTTTATTTTTTTATAATTTGAATAATAATGTGAAAAGGAAACCCACCACAAGCTCAGCACCACAAACTATTGCAATTGAACCACCACCTCTTAGCACAAAAAGTGTTGTCACTATTAAGCCCATTGCACTATCTACAAGTACAATGCCAGTTAAGAAGGGAAAAATGTAGCAACTACTGATCAAGTAGGTCTAGGCACACAGAAATCTACTACGCTAACCAAGCCATGGGGGCCAAATGAAGATCTCTTACTGATACAATAAGATTCAGCACTCATACAAGAGGAGTTCAAGTAGACAGTCTCAAATACACGAGCATTCAGGAGGAATGCACTATGATGTAGAAGTGTAGGGCCTATTGTATCTATTTTTGTCAATGTCAAAAGTGTTGTCTTTGTTGTCTAGCTTTGTTCACTTGATAGGGACAACAACTTGATCTTTTTTGATGGGGTGGAACAATACAACCCCTTTTTGGTGTGGTTGATTACATACTTTGATGTTATGGCTTTTTGGATGGAACAGAACAAAGGATGCTCTTTTGAATAGTATGTTAAATATATTTGGGAGTGTTTGAATGGTGTTTACAAGCTCTTTATGCCACTTTTTTGGAACCTCATTTTTTTAGACCTTTTTCATGTGTTTTAGCTTCAATCAAACAAAAGAAAACAAAGTCAGTAAATGTTTCACTAAGCCAAACTCCATAATACTAACACTTTCATTAACCAAAATGAAACGAACATACATAAAGATATATCCTTTTGGATCATGCAAAATTCACATCATTGGAAAATCGAATTTTGTCGTGACCCACTACATTCTTTATGGTCCTAACTTAATATAACTACATCACATAGTACACACAAAACACATAAGTGCACAACCAAGTTAGCACCAATGCACCCCAAAGCCATTTTATCATCGATCTCTTTCTCTTTAATTCATCTTGTAGCCTCTCGTTACGCCTACGAAGTCCCGGAATTATCTACTTCGCTTGAGCACAAATTGGAGGGTCAATCCATGTAAGGTATTTACACCCTCCAAGCACCTGCTATTTTGTACAAAATAAGGGGAAAAAAATTGCCAAACATCAGTAAAAGAATAAAGGAAAAAAACCAGTGACAAATCAACCAAATCGGGAAAAAAATAGGTATCTTATCAAAAAATAAAATAAGTAAAAAGAAAAAAAACCCATATTTTGAATACGAGGTATAACGTCTTCCCAGGTTCAGATCATTCCATGATGCCCTCCTTACAGCACGCCTCCCACAGTGGCAGAAATCATCCAAAAAAACCTCAACTATTTGCTCCCACATTTTTACGGAGAGATGAAAGTAGTTTTGGATAAAAATCTATAGGAAAGAGACAAAAGTAGGTTTGAACCCTCAATTTTGCTGGGTTGAAGGGTACAAGTACCCCTTTTTCCTCGTTTTTGGTGAGAAAGGTCAAAAATACCCTTATGAAACTCACGTGATTAATATGTGGCGTGTTTTTTGGCTGGAAGTAGCACGCAGGTGGTAAACTCAAAAAATCATATACTATAGGTGGCAATCGGAAACAAAAAAAAGATTAGGTGGCAAAGTCCAAAAAGTGTCATACTTCGGATGACAAAAAATTTTATCCCCTAGTTTTTAAGTTTTCTTTGAGATAACATCTTCCGTTTTTTTTTTTCAATTTAAAAATCAGATTGTGCTCCGCAATATTGAAGTTTTTGTCTTATTTCTTACGTCAATTCATTAGTTATTAAATTTACGAAGCTTTTCTAAACTTCAAACTATGTATATTAATAAGAGAAATGAATACAAGTCTTTTAAACTTTATTTTATATTTATTGAATTCATGAAAATAAGTCACTAAATTAGGCCTATTAATAAAATACTTTTTATTTGACAATCTGTAAAAAATGCGAAGTTTAAATGGCAAACATCAATTTAAAAAAATTTAGATGACAAAGTCTAAAAATACACATAATTCGGAGGGCAAAAGATTTTTACCCCTAAAATTTAGAAACATTATAACTTTTGTTCAATGAGTAAGAATACAAAAGTAGTTGTACTTAGGTCATTTATAATGTTCCTAAAGGTCATGAAATGATTTTGCGTAAATGTATACAATTGCTTGCAAAAAAGTCCGCTCTTTCATAAATTGAATATTAGGATAACTAAACACATGAAGTTAATAACTGTATATATATTGAGATTCTACATTAAGAAATTTAATTATTCTATTTGAAAAATAAAGGTAAATATAAATACATCATTTGCTATGTGTAACTCACTTCTTTATTTATATTAGTATAGGTGTAACATAAAATCTTAAAATAGTTTTCCTTTACATAAAATAATTTTCAACTTTATGATAATTTTTTCAAACTTTTCACATTATTCTTATATTAAACTACTGCAAAGGATACTATGCTCATTGAAACTTAATTTGCTAGTGCACCCATGCACATTGCACAAAATTAAATTCACTAAATTGTGAGAAACCCCTATACATTCAAATTGCAAAATGTCATTAGTTTATCCAATTTGGATACGGATTTTTATCCAATTTTACGAGTGAATATTATGTCAAGAGAAACACAATCAATTATTCATAAACATCTCTTCGAATCAAATCATAAAAAGCTCATTATATTTTTCTAGAAAAAGACTTTTTTTTTTTTGTCTAATCTAGATATACATTAATTTAAATTTTGTGTAGTAAATAGAAAAGTATAGATATTAACAAATACAAAAACAAAAGTATATAATAATTTCCTAAAATAATATAGAAACAACAACTAAATTTTGGGGGTACAATACATAGCAGAATTATGATAATATGAATTTAAGAATGTTTCATGTTTTATCCATCACATTAATATTTTTTAAGAATCTATTTTTAAAAAGCATGCAAATTTATAAAAAGACAACATAACTTATTGACAGAATAATTAAAATTACTAAATAGGAAAAGAAAGGGGCAATGGAAGTTTGGGGGGAATAGTTGTCTTTAGAAAATGTTAAATATTTCTTAAGATATAGAAGGTCGTTATAAATAACCAACCAACTAATTGAATTTCTTTCCTTTCTATAGGTCACACTTGCCTATAATCTTAATGCAAGTTTTCGTGACTTGCTATTTGTTGTTCACATACAAACTTCAATTTTAATTACATGTGCAAGGTCCATTAAATTAAATCCATCAGATCGATTCATCATTTAACTTTCGTTTTAGAAATTTTATCATATATATTTTAACATTTGATCTATCAACAAACATAATAACATGTAAGTGCATTTTTAACATGCGAATTTCAATAACAAATATTACAAATTATATTAATTTCAGCAAATCTCTTACTGCAATGCGGTATTTTTTTTATTAAAATATTACCAAAAGAATTGATTGCTTTTTAAAAATATTAAATTGATGCTTAAAATATATTTTAGAATCAAAATTAAATTGATGCTTAAAATAATATATTCATCTCTTAATTATAACTCTAATACTACTTATGTATCTCCTTAATTTTATTTTTGTTCAATATTCCACATCACTATTCATCATTCGTTCATTTATGTTGATTCGATAAAATTATAATTAAAACTCTTTCACTCCCTTAAATCAATAATTTGTATAATATTTGACTTATATTGATCACACTGTAAATTTGCATAATTCTTTTGATCGTTATTTGGTCCTTGTCAAATAACTTTTTGGAATATTTATCAGTGTAGGATTAATGTTAATATTTTTCTAGGATAACAACTGATGAGGCATTTTCTTTTAATAGATAATTAAGTGCACAAATATTGTCATCTTATTACTAAGAGCAATTGCTGATGAGGCCTAATACGACTGGCGAAATTGAGACCCCAAAACTACAAGGTTTTGGGTTCGATTCTCCACTAAAACATGTGGATCTTTATTCTAATTTAATACTAGTCTTTATTCTACTTTTATAGTAGTTTGGTTAGTTATTCATAATTGTAATAATTGATGATGTTGGTTGACGTTGATTGATATTTATGGTGTAATTGATGATAATTGATAATCATGTAATGATATTATCAATGATGTACTCACAAAAATATATTGAGAGCAATTTGTTTAATTTGATAATAACACAGAAAATCAAGCTTAACCTAATTAAGTAGTTAAACCACTTTTTAATAATATATAATTTAATCTTTTGTAATGCCCATTCTATAAATATCATTCTTGATGCCATCTTAATCACATTAATTTTGTCACATGAATCCAATGTATATTGATATAGTTCATTAACTAGTAATTATGCTATATTTTCAAATCAATACATAATTTAGCAAAAATGTTTAAATCGAAACATTGTTAAGGTGAATTGTGAATTCAATAACGTCAATATATGATAGAATGATATTAATAAAAAAAAAATCAAAAAACATGGGTCATGGCTAAAAACTTTTTTGTTTAGGAAATCATGAGACGATTTGTAATAGTACTTTTAAGATTTTTTTATTTTAAATAATTAAACAAAGATCACACAATAATACTTAATTTATTTAATTGAGTATAGAAATATTTTATAATGATAACTATGAATATATACTAATATGGACCATCTTTGAAATTGTGGTTTAGAAAATTAAATTATTAATATAGATATTTAATATTATTAATTTGGTAGTTTATTTATTTACAAATTTCATCATAATAATATTTATTTATCGTGTCTATAAAAGAAAAAGAAGAGGGAGACGGGAAAAAAATTATCAACTTTTCTATTTATTAGGATTCTCGCCTTGTTAATCCCTTAAATTAAGGACGTTAGAAAAAGATAAATACCATAGTTTTGATAATTCAAGATAAGTTATTGTAAATTACTAAGGAATTTATAGGTTATATATATATATATATATAAACTTGTTCAAATTAAATTTATATACACATAGCAATTAATTAAGGCTATACCTAATGTTAGGGTGATACACACTTTGCACCCTGAAAACACCTTAGATAGCCACTTTCCACTTTCAAAAAGAAAAAAATAACATATTGTACTCTAGAAAACTTTTAGTTTTGATGTTAATGTACCCTCACTATTTTTAGGCTAAAAAATCCATCGAGTTTGGCTTCTTATGAAGGCAAAATTGTTGGCCTAAAAGAATCAAATCTCTCTTAAAATCCTAAACGTGAAAAATTTATTTGAAGTATTTTATCTTTTCATTAAATGGAAAAACACAATAATAATCTCCACAACAAAACTAGCTAGGGTTTTTTTTTTTTTTTTTGCAACTAAAACTCTTCCTTTTTCAATTAAAATTTGGGAAAACTTTCAAAAGCAAATTCACAGGTTCATGTGCAATAACAACAATGGTATGGAAATTAAGAAAAGTACACCAAAGTCCTTCATTTATTCTACATGGTTGTTAGGCTTCTTATTATGGCAAGAAGAAAATTTATTTGCAATTTATTGTATTGAATATTTTTTTTTGAAAAGTTTTGTTCAGACATAGTGAATAATAGTTGCGTTAATCTATATTCAAATGCCAAATGATGAATTTTTCGAGATGAATTTTTCGAGACGATTAACATGAATTTGAAATATATTGCCTCATTTGCTAGTGATTGTAGTCCTATGTTTTGTTTTTCCTCCTTCACTAATTTCACCTATTTTTTTAGGAATTTTTTCCATTTATATTTTAACTACAAATATTCTTTCTTAAAAATAGTAATCTAGTTTAAAAATTATCATGTTATTGTAAAAGAATAAACTTTAATAGACAAAGTTCGTATTTTTAATATATTGAAAAGATTTGGTGTTTATTACTCGTTTCATGTCAAATATTGGAGTTAAGAGCAAAAATATATTTATTTTTTAGACTGACAATTTTATCCTCATTAAACATCAACTTCAATGGATTTTTTGGTTTGAAAAAGGTGAGGGTGCATTGATTCAATACTAAAGGTTTTTTAGGGTACAATATGCTATTTTTTTTTTCTTTTAAGGGTGATAAGTTGTTATTTAATGTGTTTTTAGGGTGTAAAGTGTAAATTGCCCCCTCATGTTGGGTAGCAAAAAGCTACCTTTTATTAGAAGCCTCCTTAAAAGTAATATTTATCCATTACTTTATTATTTGAAGGTGTGGATCCTAAAAGTGCTTCTTTCAATTATAAAAATACTAGAGACTCCCTATTACACATAATATTAAAGAGAGAGAGAGAGAGAGAGGAGGAGGAGGAGGAGGAGGAGGAGGAGGAGAAGAAGTGGCCATATTGTTGAATTGTTTGAAATAAAGTGATTTCTGATAAGTTATAATTGATTGGTAATTAGTAAAAAAAATTTGATAACTAATTGGTAATTAGTAAATTTACAAACTTATATAGTAATCTAACCCAACCACTTTCCCATTTAAAGTAGTCTATTTATCTCCAATATATTATAAATTAATGTTTTGATCTCTTTAGTTGCTTTTATGCATTTCGTGTGGTAGATGTCATAGCCTTAGACAACAAATTTAGGTGATTTATTCAATCTTTGGTTACATAGTTCTCCTATCACACTGGCCGCTCTCACACACAGTACTCGAATTGACGAATTGAGTGTTCGGTTCTCGTTTTAAGACGACTTAAGATTTATTAATCCTCGCATTAAGTGTTACTAGCCGTGCACTTGACATAATAATTAAAAATGCTAAAGGTTTGATATTCCCTCGATAAATAAACTCTTCCAACTATCTTTTTGATATAGCCTCTTGAGAAAAATTAATGTATAACTGAACTAAATGTTGTATAAATAAACTTCTACTGATGTAATTAGTATCTAGTAATTTTAATTGCTAGATGGTATGTAACGCCCCGAAACCTCTAGCTAATTATAAAACATCTATTCGTAACCATCTCATTAAACGTGCTAACATATAGCGTAACGAACCCAAACAAGCGTATTATTATTCAAAAGGAACGTTTACATAAGTCGCTTATACAACGTATACACAAGTTTAACTATCAAGTTTCTAGCACAACATAGATAATTAACTAAATGCCTCGAAGCGTCCTCCTACATCTTCCTTGTTCCTATCTTCAGGGGTCTCAAATCCGGCTAAAACATAATAGAAAACGATGTCAACATATACACATGTTGAGTAGAAATTCGCATACAACATGAGGTGTTCGTGTGAATTTGCATATTGTTATAAAAGCACATAAAACTACACATTAAACCATATAAATTTCAGTTCTGATCAAATCACATAAATTTCAGCTCACAAGAGCAACACAATCCAACACATTGTTACCATTTTCCACCTCGATGGGCGGCTACCTTATCTCGCCATGCCGTAATGCAATCACAATATTTGCACCAATTCCAACCAATCTTGGTGCCCAACCAAACACTCCAGTGGTCATATCCCGGGCATATGCCGAATTCCTACGACCCACAACCAATACATGAAACACTCCGTCCATGCAAGATGGGAATAGGCATGGATGGCGAGAACTGTTTTAAGACCGGCAAGCCCATTGCCGCCCGGCCGAACTCTAGCCCCATCCACACCGAAATCATATAGGGCCCTTACACACATAATTTCAACACATTTGAATCACAATTTCAGCATAACACAAACCATTTCAGTAGCTAGTGCACAAATTTCAGCATGAAGTAACACAATTTCCGATTTATGCGAAACTGACATTAACTCATGTAATCAGAAATTTCAAGCCTCCAAACTTCATGAAACTCTTCACATATATGTATAAGGTTGTAAAATAGACATTTATTTGGAAAAATACCGAGATTTCAGCTTACGAGAGCTAGAATTTGCAGACTGCAACGCAAAACACTTTTAGCGCGCAACCGCTGAAATTTCCAGTTCTCGTAACCCAAACCTCCAGCTTTTCAAAACCTGTTTCTACAGCTTATTCTACACAGAATTTAAAGTATATAAACCAGGTTTTTGGTTGGAAATTTTCGGATTTTCCAGCTGTGCAAAAATCGAACCTTTCAGCTTCGAAAACCAAAGTTTCTGTATGAACAGTGATTTCAGCATGTGTACACCTCAAAATTTCCAGCTTTGAACCCTTAAAATTTTAACTACTAGCACATAAATAAGACTATAAGAAGGCATAAAATATGATAACATAGAACTCAAGCATCACTTAAGCATAGGTTCAACAAATTTCAGCATGTGTATTCAAAGATTGTAACCTAACATGCATCATAAACACATATATAACTAACACATGTTGTATCCCCTTGGACCCAAGATGGAAACCAACTTGTGGTCACCTCCTAGGCCTAATTGGGAAGATAAAATACTAAGAGTTTGATAAATTCTAACCCTAACTCATGCCATAGGCCAATTTCTACCTTGATATGTCTTCTTCCTCTTCTTGTAGGGTTTGAAGTAGGGAGAGTGTTTGAAGGGGTGAGAGGGTTTCAAGACTTGAAGGATATGAGGAAAATTGAATGAAAACAAGAGGAATGAAGTGTGTGTGTGTGTGTGGTCGGATTTTAGGGTGTGTGTGTGGTGGTTTTGGTATTTTTCCAAGTAATTTTACATATATACTAATAACAAGACATAGCATTAAAATAGCATTAAGTCCTTGTCTAATTATTATCCTAATTGGCCAAGTATTTGGGTCTAAGTAGCTTAAGTGTTGCTCTACTTTAACATGAGCCAAGCATGTGTTCTTGTATCTTGAAGGTATTGGCCAAGTGTATAAATACATTGTATCTAGCAACTTGGAGGGCAAGACTTAATACAAGCCAAGTATTTACTCTTTTATAATTTTATCTCCCAAAACCCCTCCAAAAATTCGTCCCCCTCCCTTAAAATATCTGAAAAAATAATTTATTTCTTGTATATTATATAAAATTATTCATATTAGGAAAGAAAAATAATATCTAGGGGTAGAAAATACAATTTACCTATACTTTAGGGGTTTTTAGGGCATAAAATCCGAAAATTCATAAATAATTTAGAAAAATTCCAAAATCATGAAATTTAAACTTTATAAACCTGAAATTATATGTATATTTCCCAGAAATTAAAAATGTTTTAGTTATATTTTCGAAAATTTCAATTTATGACATAAAATTTCGAAAATTGAGTTTGAATGTCAAATGCCTCTAAAATTTGAAAATTATGGAATGTATTCAAAATTGTATCTTCTCCATGCATAAAAATCTAGAATACTTATTTATATTATTTTTGAAAACTCATAAGTATTTAATAGAATTTTCCAAGAGTGGTAATCGAAATTTGAAAATTAGCACTTTAGCTTTTAATGAATCCTAAAAATCAGGCTAAAATGTGAAACAAAAAGTAAAAATGACATTTTTAAGACCATAAGAGTTTATATCAATTATTTGCATAATAGGAATTACGGGATCGTTACATGGTAAGTATATCAGGACAATAAACTATATTTTTTTAGTATACTCGGGCGACTAGCTTTTGTGTATAAATTAAGCATTCGTCTGAAAAGAATTTTAGGTTGTAAGAAAAATTGACAAATTTAGTCAACAACATTAAATTATCATTGTTATAATTGAAGTGTAACATTTAATAAAAATTATTTGTGCTTATACTGTCTCTTCAAATGTATTTTTCATTGAATATATAATTTAGAATAATATATAACATAATTTTTTTATTAGATGCTTTAAAGCGCTTTCACACTCAATTTTTCTTCATGTTTACGCTCTCGCTCATGTGCACTCGCTCACGCACTCACACACAGGCTCGCTTTATGTGACCTAGATTCCATCTCAAATACAATAACATGAAGTCATTCATGTTGTCTTATGACTACTTTGTGAGGATTAAAGTTTAGATATTTATTAAAATATTTTGGTAAGATAAATTTCTTGTACAGTTTTTATTGTTTCAGGGTTTAGATAGACCCTTAAAATAATGATGAGAAAGATGAGTTGATGAGCGAGAAATTGGCAATCACTAAATCAAAGATTTCGGAAAGATTAAAGCTTCAAATGTTTTGGCTAATGAGATTGGGAGAATGACATGGGAGATGGGTTGGACTTATCTATTTAGAGCACAAGTTTAAAACAATGGATATCTTACTTAGACAAAACAAAAATATTGCAAATAAAAAAAATATTATTTTGTCTGATTTAAAATTTAATGTACCTTATCCCCCCCGTTTTTTAGTATAGGTTGATCTATTTTATCCCACATATTGGACAAATGGGATAAATATGAATAAAATAAAAATAGTATAATTTATACGTGGCAAAATAAAATTATACGAGGCTATCCACATATGTATATATGGGGTACTTACTTGCAAATCCACTATATCCTCAAAAATAGTTGTGCAAGTAGCATCTCAACAAGATAGGCAGCAACGAGCAAGGAAAATGAGTCAAAAACAAGTTAGACATAATGAGACAGGCCATAATTGAATATTGTTAGAAAAATTAGTTATACAAGTTGGTAAGTGACCAATTTTGACTAATGATTTGATAAAACTCCAATTATTGTTTTGAAAAACAAGTTGATTATTCGTAATCTATATCACGAGTAGATACGAAAAATATATTTAATTACTCAAAACCAATTTAAGGTGAATGAGAAATTAAATGCACAAGATGGCTAGATGAGAACTAAAAATGGAGTGTTAAGTTATGGTATGTGGTTGTCCCACATAGGAAAAAGAATACAAGAAAGTCTTGTATTTAAGTGGCTAGTTGAAAGTAAGGGTTGGTCCCTTGGAGGTTCACAAGTGTGTAACGGAGAGAGGACCTACGAGTTTATAGGCTCGAAACAAACCCACACGCGCGCTGCCGTTGTTCATCCATCCGACTCGGCAAGGCGTGGCCAGGCGGGCTGGCCGGGCTTGGGTGCGGGTTCAGGCTCAATATAATATATTTCTTTGCAACCTAAGAGTTGCAACCTTTTGTCTTTTCAACTACAACTCTTCAAGTATTATAAATACCCCCCTTGTATTTGTCATTTCATTCACAATAAACATCCGAATTCATTTCTCTCTTTTGTGAATTTCAATACCTAAATATTCAAGTGAGTTCTAAATACCTTTAAGTTCGTTGTTTCTCAAAAATTGGAGTGCTCCTTTTTCGAGAAGTTAGTTTTTGTATCTTGGAAGACGATTGCTGGTTCCATTAGCACCAGTGCGGGGCAATCTCGTCTTAAAGACAAAGAGTCCAACTGTTGCCTCGACTAAACACCATAGCCTAATCACGCCCTTATAAAGCGCTAACATCCAACAAATATCATAGTCAAAAGATGCTAGCCTAGAGTGCATATGTTCAAACAACCTAGTGCAAAAGGGAAAAATAACAGGATATCAAACGAAAGCCAATAAAAAGGATAAGGTCACAGAGGTGGCTGTGGGGATGCATGTTGTGGGTGACGAAGCTCCTCAAGGATGGCAATTTACATGTCCTAAAGCTAGGTCAATTGAGCCTCAACGCCTCTAACTCACTCAACAATATGGGCCATCTCCATGGCCGGCACAGGAGCTGGTTTTGGCTAGGGCTCATTGCGCTTAGCCTGTGGGGATCGTTGGGCCGTTCTTTTTGGTTTTGCAAAAGACTGGAAAGACAGTGGCACTAGAGGAGGTATCCAATCAATATCATCCCTAAGATGATAGGAATGCACATCTTTCATGAAAATGTCCATATGGTCAAGTGTCTCATAGGATATCTCATCATCCCCCTGGGGTGCTATCATACGTAGTGGAATAGTCGTCCTAGTGACTCGAACGATCGTTGTGATACACCCACCAAAGCTTATAGAAGATGATGGCTTGTTACAGTGCAATAGAAAATATTTGATCACCACATGAGCTACATTAATCCGCGTGCCCATGCACATAGCCCATAATATAAAGCTTTCGCCCTGATTCATATTTCATCACTTTCCTTGCGACCAAAAAGTCCCCGACTAAGACAACGGAAGGTGTATCTCAACACAAAGTTTTTCAGGTGTGTTGACTTCACGGTGCTTGAACAGTATGGTACGTTGGACCCCTCTGAAATTACTCGCTATTGTTCTTCTACAATAACTCCCCATGGAACTTGGAAGAATTCGTATATAGGAAAGCTAAGGTCTCTGCCAAGAGTAAAATATCACACGTGTACGGCGCATTGAGCTAACACTACAGGAAAACTATTGGATTCTGGCGAAATATTCCGTTGAAGTATGTCCGGGGGAATTCCGGCAAAAAGGGACAAATGCTCATTCTGATAGAAATTTTCGCCAGACACGGCGGCCAAGATTGGAACGAGAATCTCCAGGAGATATCCAGCAAAATATTCCATCGGATAATAAAATTTAAAAAAAAATAAAGTCCGCTAGACAAAGGGTCAACTTTTGTCTGTCGTTCTCCAGCAAAAATATCTGTCGGAATTCCGCCAAAATACAGGGGGGTTTTCCCGCTAGAAAGATTTTGAATTTTTTTAAAATTCCATGAAATTGCGGGGAAAATTTTCATTGTAATTTTTTATGAATTTTTTTAAAAAATATTTTCGGGGAAAAATAGAGGGAAATTTCCCCCTATTTTGTTTTTTCAATTTTTTATTTTAATGTTTTCCCCACTTTCCCCCCCAATTTTTCAACTAAGACTCTTCCATGTCTTTTTTTTCCCTCCACTTTCCTTCTCCTCCTCCTCTACTTTCTCGTAAATCTACAAAGTCTCCATCCCCGACGCCGCCACCAGCCACTATCCCGCCGCCTCCGCCCCCTGTCTTGATTTTTTTAATTTTTTTTTACATTTTTTTGTTTTTGTTTTATACAATACACTATTAGAAAAAAGGCATTTAGCCACGGATTTTAGCCACGGATTTGGCAAAAAATCCGTGGCCAAGGAGATTAGCCACGGATTGGCCACGGATTAGCCACGGAAAAAATCCGTGGCTAAAAGTGGCGTGGCTAACCTTCGCCACGGCTTTTTAGCCACGGCTGGGGTTAGCCACGGCCAAGCCGTGGCCAAGCCGTGGCTAATAGCCACGGGCAAACCGTGGCCAAGTTTGGCCACTTTTTTCTAGAAATGGCCTAGCCGTGGCTAAGGGCCACGGATTAGCCACGGCCGGGCCGTGGCCAATCCGTGGCTAACAGCCACGGATTAGCCACGGTTTGGCCGTGGCTAATCCGTGGCCACTGGAAAAAAAAAAAAAAAAAAAGGTAATTAAACCCAAACCCGCGCCCCAAGCCGGACCCGCGCCCCAACGCGGACCTGAAACCCGCGCCCCAACCCAAGCTTTTTTTTTTGCGCTTAAGGAGATTCGAATACGGGACATCAATGTTATAAATGGAGCATGTAACCGTTGCGCCAAGGGAGTTCTTTGGTTATTGATTGATTTTTTTTATACTTAAACTATATTGTTACAATATTTTAAACTAAAATTATCTAATAAATTTCATTAGTTTTATCAATTTTTTTAATTTAATTTTAGTAATTTTTATAAATTATTAACCAATTATTTTTTTTAAAAAAATAAAGATATTTACCTTTGACTTTATCGTTCAATATTCAACTTTTTTTTATGACAAATATTTAATAAACTAATATATCAAAACAAAAATTATAACAAAAGTCTATTTATATAATTTATATTTAGATAATAGCAACTTTAATTCGTGATAATTTGTCAATATCCGTGGCTAATTATTTTTTTTCATTTTTTTTTTTGCACCACAGATAAATTTATATATATATATATATATATATATATTGATACATATGTAAATTTATATTGATACATATATTTATATATCCAAGTATATATGTACCAATATATATATATATATATATATTTGTGACTAATCCATGGCTATATTTATATATATATATATATCATGTATATATATACATATGTTCAAGTATATATATATCAATATATGTGTATATATATATTTCCAAGTATATATATCATATATACATATATCAATATACGTATATATCAATGTGTATCTCATATATATTAATATATTATATGTACATTCTAATCCTCTATATAGTCTATATGATATAAGTATATATCTATATAGAACATATCTAATATATGTTATAAATGTAGTGTACGTATATATAGATCCAATATATATATATATATATATATATCTAATCATATGTACTATATATGATCAATCATCTATATGAAATAAACATATATTAGTGTATTATATATCTAATATATGTTATATATGTACTTATACATCTAATATATATACAGCTAATTATATATAAATACACATATATAAGTATATCTAATCTTATACGTATGTAATATATCGAATCATTTATTATATATATCAATATATATAATATAATATATATATATATATATATATTACTTAAGTATAGCAAAAATTAATTATTAAACAAAAAGTTAAAGTGGTGTAGTGGTTTAATGCTCTAACTTTAACTAACAGGTCAAGAGTTCAAATCATATTTGTTGCAAAAAAAAAATAAAAAATTTTAGCCACGATTTAGCCACGGTCTAGCCGTGGCTGGCTTAGCCACGGTCAGGCCGTGGCTAATCCGTGGCCCTTAGCCACGGCCTGGCCGTGGCTAATCCAGCCACGGCTAGGCCGTGGCTAGACCGTGGCTAAGGGCCACGGCTTAGCCACGGTCTGGCCGTGGCCAAATTAGCCACGGCTAGGCCGTGGCCAAGCCGTGGCTAACCATTGGCGGCAAAACTGGCGCCAAATTCAGCCACGACATTTAGCCACGGCTTGGCCGTGGCTAAATCAGCCACGGGTAATCCGTGGCCAATCCGTGGCTAAAGCTCAAAATTTTTTTTCACCGAAAACCGTTGCTAATCCGTGGCTAATAGCCACGGATTAGCCATGGATTTTTCCCGTGGCTAAAATCCGTGGCTATTTGCTCTTTTTCTAGTAGTGATAATAGTTATATATTTTGAACAAATTGTGTGTGTTTTTGTGTATTTTTAAATGTTTTGTAAATTATATGTTGTGAAATTTCTTGCGTAACATGTTGTAAATTTGAGGAATTTTTATGTTGTAGAATTTAGTTGATATGTAATGTTGAAGAATTTTTTACAACATGCAATATTGTGCAATTTAGTTCATATGTAAAGTTGAGGAATTTTGTATAACATGCAATATTGTGCAATTTAATTGATACGTGTAATTGAGAAAATTTATATAACATACATTATTGTATAATTATGTGAAATTTTTTTACTAAAACTTAGTTAAAAATTTTGTTGGTTTTTAATTGATATAAATTATTAAAATACTATCTTAATTTATTTTCTCATTTTTTTTAAATCGTAGGTATTTCTCTTGTAGGACTTGATTTGCTGAGCATTGTAGATTTGGGATAACATTGAAAAGGTATGTGTGGCTAACCTTTAATAATATTTAATTCAATATAAGCCATTGCTTGGCTATGCTTAGTTATAATTAAGTATGTGTGTGTATATATATGTGTGTAATTAGTAAGTCTATAGTTATTAAGTTAGTCTGAGATGTGGAGATGGTGGATGGGATTTGGGGGAAAAGGTGGGGCCTTTCTATTGTTTGTTATGGTTTATACGCGATTGCATGTTGTAGCGAAATAAAGAGGTGGTATGTATTTTATGACAATATATATTTAGTAAATAATATATAGGGTGAAATGTTTGTGTGCTTTTTGTAATATGTTGTTTGTGTTTTAATTTTGATATAGTCCAAGTTATAGGGGAGACTCTATCAAATTTTTGTAAGATTCCTAATAATGAAAAGTTAGAGGATATAATAATTAATTAATCGGTAATATGTAGATGGATATAGCCTTGCATAGGATGTGGATGTTTAGAAGGATTGAAGTGAATTGTCCAGGGCTTTTAAAATCATTTATTGATGGAGTTGACCAATTTATAGAACATGTTAAAAGTTGCGAAAAGTTTGTAAAGTTTCAAATGATTCGATATCCGTGAGCGAAATGCATTAAAAAGTGGGTTGTTCTAGAACTATTTAAGGTTAGGGAATATCTTCTCCGTTTTGGTTTTAAAGCAAACTATTGGTTTTGGGTAGACCATGGTGAAGTAAGACCCAAGCGAACGAATACATCATGTGATCAACCAAGTTCATCCAGAAATTTGGACAATAATCCCCTACAAAGATATGCAGATATGTGATTTGATATCGCAAGGGAATATGTTATTGTAGACGATATATTTGGTACCAAAAATGACGCTCAACAATAATAAGTCTGTAATAATACTTACACTCCTAGAAAACACCGAAATAGCCACGAATTTTTAGCTATGGAAAAAATCGGTTGCTAATAGCTATGGATCTAGCCACAGATATTAAAAGATCACGAAAACATCTAGCCACGAATTTTTCCTTAGCTAAATATGAAAAAATCCATGGCTATATATATATTTTTTAAATATTAATAGTTTTAGCCACGGTTTTATCCATGGCTAAAATTGAAGATTTTTTTTTTGACCTTGGCCACGGATAAAACCGTGGCTATAAAATAATTTAATTTTTTTTAAAAAAATTGCATGCCTGAGCCCGGTTTTATCCGTGGATAAACCTCAAAAGAAAAAAAAAAATTCATCTTGGCCATAGATAAAACCGTAGCTAGAAAATATTTTAATTTTTTTTTTAAAAAGGATACCTTAGCCACGGTTTTATCCGTGGCTAATATTAAAGAAATTTTTTTTTTGATCTTGGCCATGAATAAAACCATGGCTAGAAAATAATGTATTTTTTTTAAATACATACCTTAGCCATGGTTTTATCCATGGCTAAACCTAAAAAAAAAAAGATTTTTTTCATTGTGGCCACGGATAAATCTGTGGCTAGACAATATTTTAAAATTTTTCTTAAAAACGATACCTTAGCCACGATTTTATCCGTGGCTAAACCTCAAAAAGAAAAATTATCTTGACCACGGATAAAATCATGGTTAGAAAATATTTTAAATTTTTAAAAAAAAAAATGTATATATGAGCCACGGTTTTATCCGTGGCGAATAAAAAAATTTATTCAATTTTTAATTTAAACAACTCACTTATATCGTTCAATCCAATATTTTGGTAGTTAAAAAAGTTTAATCCATTTCAAAATCATATTGTTTTCGTCATGATTATTATATTTTTTTTTGTATTTTATGAATCAAATATTACAATTTCTTTCAAAAATATGTTTTTTCTTTTTCAGCGATATATGTGAATGACTTCGTAGTTCGGTCAATGTATACTAACGTTAGTTAACTTGTCACAAATTATAAAAAAATTGACTTTATTTGGTATTTCAAGTATATTGATTTAGTTTTCAAATTTTATTACTCCAATTGTATGGTTACGTCTAAATTAATTAACGAAAGCGCCCGATTCGGAAAAAGGTCAACTTAAAATATTGACTTTTGGCCATGGAAGAATCCGTGGCTAGAAAATAATTTTTTTTAAAAAAAAAGGGCCCCTAGCATCTGTTTTGTCTGTGGCTAAGTATTAATTTTTTTTTTTAAAAATCGCCTTGCTTAGCCACGGATTTTTCTATGGCTAAGATACAAATTTAATTTTTTTTGTTTATTTTAAATAGCTCACTTATATTGCTCGATCCGACATTTCGAGACTTAAAAAGGTTCGAACCATTTCAAAATCATATTGTTTTCATCGTGATTATTATACTTTTGCATTTTATGAGTTAAATATTACAGTTCGTTTTAAGAAAATACGTTTTTCCCTTTCAGTGATATACATGAATGACTTCGTAGTTCGTTAACAATGTATGCTAACGTCAATTAACTTGTCACAAATTATCAAAAAATTGACATTATTTGGTAGTTCAAGTATGTTGATTTAGTTTTCAAGTTGTATTACTTCAATCGTATAGTTATGTCTAAACTAATTGACGAAAACACCCGATTCGAAAAAAAAGTCAACTTATAATTTTGACCTTTTGCCATGGAAAAATCCGTGGTCAAAAAATAATTTAGTTATTTTTTAAAAAAATGGGCCCTTAGCCACGATTTTATCCGTGGCTAAGTATTAAATTTTTTTTTTAAAAAATCGCCTTGCTTAATTCATGGCTAGGATACAAATTTAATTTTTTTTTATTTTAAATGGCTCAGTTATATCGGTCGATCCGACATTTCGGGATTTAGAAAGGTTTGAACAATTTCAAAATTATATTATTTTCATGATGATTATTATGTTTTTTCATTTTATGAGTTAAATATTACAGTTTGTTTGAAGAAAATACATTTTTCGCTTTCAATAATATATATGAATGACTTCATAGTTCGGTAACAATGTATGCTAACGTCAGTTAACTTATCACAAATTATCAAAAAATGGACTTTATTTGGTAGTTCAAGTATATTGATTTAGTTTTCAAGTTTTATTACTCCAATCATACGGTTACGTCTAAACAAATTGACGAAAACGCCCGATTAGAAAAAAAGTCAGCTTATAATTTTGACTTTTGGCCACGGAAAAATCCGTGGCTAGAAAATAATTTATTTTTTTTAAAAAAATGGCCCTTAGCCATAGTTTTATCAATGGCTAAGTATTAATTTTTTTTTTAAAAAAATCGCCTTGCTTAGCCATGGATTTTTCAACGGCAAAAATACAAATTTAATTTTTTTTATTTTAAATGGCTCACTTATATCGCTCGATCCGACATTTCGGGACTTAAAAAGGTTTGAACCATTTCAAAATCATATTGTTTTCATTGTGATTATTGTACTTTTGCATTTTATGAGTTAAATATTACAGTTCGTTTTAAGAAAATACGTTTTTCCCTTTCAGTGATATACATGAATGACTTCGTAGTTCGTTAACAATGTATGCTAACGTCAATTAACTTGTAACAAATTATCAAAAAATTGACATTATTTGGTAGTTCAAGTATATTGATTTAGTTTTCAAGTTGTATTACTCTAATCGTATGGTTACGTCTAAACTAATTGACGAAAGCGCCCGATTTAGAAAAAATCACTTTATAATTTTAACTTTTGCCCACGAAAAAATTCGTGGCCAGAAAATAATTTTTTTTTAAAAGTGGGCCCTTGGCCACGATTTTATCCATTGCTAAGTATTGATTTTTTTTAAAATAATCGCCTTGCTTAATCCGTGGCTACAATACAAATTTAATTTTTTTTTATTTTAAATGGCTCAGTTATATCAGTCGATCCGACATTTCAGGATTTAAAAAGGTTTGAACCATTTGAAAATCATATTATTTTCATGATGATTATTATATTTTTGCATTTTATGAGTTAAATTTTACAGTTTGTTTCAAGAAAAAACGTTTTTCGCTTTCAGTGATATATATGAATGAATTCGTAGTTCGGTAACAATGTATGCTAACGTCAGTTAACTTGTCACGAATTATCAAAAAATTGACTTTATTTGGTAGTTCAGGTATATTGATTTAGTTTTCAAATTGTATTACTTCAATCGTACGGTTACGTCTAAACTAATTGACGAAAACGCCCGATTCGAAAAATGTCAACTTATAATTTTGACTTTTGGCCACAGAAAAATCCATGGCCAGAAAATAATTTATTTTTTTTAAAAAGAGAAGGGCCCTTATCCATGGTTTTATCTGTGGCTAAGTATTAATTTTTTTAAAAAAAATCGCCTTTCTTAGCCACGGATTTTTGTGTGGCTAAGATACAAATTTAATTTTTTTTTTAATTTTAAATGGCTCACTTATATCGGTTGATCTAACATTTCGAGACTTAAAAAGGTTTGAACCATTTCAAAATCATATTATTTTCATGATGATTATTATATTGTTTCATTTTATGAGTTAAATATTACAGTTTGTTTCAAGAAAATACGTTTTTCCCTTTGAGTGATATGTATGAATGATTTCGTAGTTCAGTAACACTGTATGCTAACGTCAATTAACTTGTCACAATTTGTAAAAAAATTGACTTTATTTTGTAGTTCAAGTATATTGATTTAGTTTTCAAGTTGTATTAGTCCAATTGTATGGTTACGTCTAAGCTACGTAACGAAAACCGCCGATTCAAAAAAAGTCAACTTATAATTTTAACTTTTGGCCACGGAAAAATCCGTGGCTAGAAAATAATTTATTATTATTTTTTTAAAAAGGGGCCCTTAGGCATGGTTTTTTCCGTGGCTAAGTATTAATTTTTGTTTATTTTAAAATTGTTTTGCTTAATCCGTAGCTAAGATACAAATGTAACTTTTTTTTATTTATTTTAAAGTCTTAGCCACGGTTTTTTCCGTGGCTAAATATTACAATTTTTTTTTTAAAAAAATCGCCTTGCTTAGCCATGGATTTTTCCGTGGCTAAGTATTACAATTTTTTTTTTAAAAAAAAATCGCCTTGTTTAGCCACGAATTTTTCCGTGGCTAAGTGTTACAATTTTTTTTTTTAAAAAAAATCGCCTTGCTTAGCCATCGATTTTTCCGTGTCTAAGTCCAAATAATCCGTGGCCAAGTGCTTATATATAAACAACACTTAGCTATTTTTTAGATCTAGTTTTTCTCCTCCTCCCCCCCCCCCACCCGTCCTCTTTCGCCGCCGCCGCTGTCCGTCCCCCCGCCGAGAGCCACCACCTGCTCCCACCCTCCCTCCCCCTTCCCTCCCCACTAGTGTCGCCCCGCTACCCTAGGCCCCCACCCTCTCATTCCCAGCCCCCCCAACCCCTCCTTTCCTGCCCCCAAAGACACACACACATTCTTGTTATTTTTAGCTTTTTATTTTTATTTTATTTGTTGAGATTAAATTTTAATTTTGTTTGTTGTTTTGGTTTATTTGGCAATTTTTGTAGGTGAATATTATATACACAATTTGTGGAGGTGAAGTTTGAGCAAGGTATGAATTGTTATGATTTTTGTTGAGGTAATTTTATTTTGAACAATTTTGGATTATGAATTGTTATAAACAAGTTTGTTTGGATTAGCCATTGTTATGAACATGTTTGGATTATGGATTGTTGTGAAAAAAATTGTTTGGATTATGAATTGTTATGTACAAGTTTGTTTGGATTATGGAATGTTATGAACAATTTTGTTTGGATTATGAATTATTATAAACAATTTTGTTTGGATTATGAATTGTTATGAACAATTTTGTTTAGATTGTGGATTGTTATGAACAATTTATGTTGGGGTGAATTTTGTTGTTGAGGTGGGGTAAAAATTGGATGATTATGGATTGTTATGAACAAATTTGAATAATATTATTTGATTATCAAATAGAGCATATAATTTTTTGTTCGGTTGAATTTGGTTGTTGAGGTGGGGAAAAAATTGGGTGAAATATGTTTGATCGGAAGCATGTTGAATAATGTGTGAAATAATTTGCTTTGTTTTAAGTCTTTATGGATTGTGCTTGTTCTAGTTAGAAAGGCAGAAAGCATACTAGTCTACAAATATGAATGACAAAATTAACAAATATTAATGACAAACTTGTTCTATCTAGATATGAAGTATAGCAGTGATATTAACTTCACCTTCGTTTTATGTCTACAAAACATAGATATACGGAAAATTGGAGGTTGGATGTATAATAGGTTAACTATTGAAAGAAAAAATTACACCAAACAATTTATGAATAGTCTTAATCATTTTATTCAATTCGCAACTATACAACCGCAGTATATAGCTGATAAAGGCCTTATTAGGTGTCCGTGTTCAAAGTGTACTAACAGGAAATATAAGGATACTAGTAATGTACTGTTGCGATTTGATGAAATTTGGGTTTCAACCTGAGTATTGGTATTGGACTTCACATGGCAAGTTAGCTCCAGAAACTCCAAACGTGGAGCTCGGTGGTGCTAGTTCTTCAAATCAGGCTAATTTTTTGTATGGATTCAATAATTACGAGAATTTGGTATATGATGCTATGGGTGTGAATTCATTGCACTATGGTATGCATTATTGTCCCGATTCGAATGTCAAAGTGAGTCATTATACTGAGATTGAGCGAACCAATGAACAATCTCCTAATATGCAAGCTCAATAATTTTATGACATACTACAGGCTGCGCGTCGACCATTATGGCCAGGTTGTGATACTCAGATGGACTTATCAATGACTCTTCAAATGATGTCAATAAAATCCGATTACAATTTATCTCAAGGTTGTTTTGATCGAATGGCAGAACTTGTGAAGTCGCCAAATCCACTGGATAATCATGTTCCTAACAACTATTATGAAGCAAAACAAAAAAACGTTAAGAAGTTATGTTTAACATCGTTGAAGATTGATTGTTGCATCGAGGGGTGTATGTTGTATTACAGTAAAGATTCATGTTTAGAGGAATGTAAGTTTTGTAGGTATCCAATATTTAAACCATCTAGAGGAGGTAGTAGAAATCGTGTTTCTTACAGAAAGATCCACTACATACCTCTTATTCCAAGATTGAAAAGTTTGTATGCTTCTTCAAAATCAGCTGATCAAATGAGGTGACATCATGAGCACAGAGGAGAGCCTGGTGTTCTTTGTCATCCATCCGATAGTCTGGCGTGGAAACTTTCAATGAAAAGCATTCTGGCTTTGCTGCCAAGTCACGAAACATTAGGCTTGGATTATGTGCCGATATATTTAATCCATTTAATCATACTTCGTCGAAGTAATACACGTGTTGGCCTGCGATTGTTACTCCATACAACTTGCCGCCAGAATTATAAATGACTACACCATACATGTTTTTGACGTGCTTGATTTTGGGGCCACGTAACTTGAAAGAAAGAATTGATGTGTACTTGCAGCCTCTAATTGACGAGCTAAAAGTTTTGTGGTTAGAAGGAGTTGAAACATATGACATTTCCAAAAGGTAGAATTTTCGATTACGGGCCACCTTAATGTGGACAATTAATGACTTTCCTGCGTGTGGGATATTGTCGTGATGGATGACATCGGGTCGATTGGCTTGTCCTCTATGTATGCAACAAACAAAGGCATTCAGACTGAAAAATAGTGGAAAGATATCTTGGTTCGATTGTCATCGTCAATTTTTGCTTGAGAATCATCCATTTAGACAAAACAAAGATGCATTTTTCAAAGGAGCAGTGAACGATCAAACCCTCTGTCAGTAATGACAAGAGATCAAACGTGGGAAGAAGTGTGTGGAATGCCGAAAGTTACCGATATACCAGTCAAGCATCCAAAATTGCAAGGATATAGCGTGCATCATAATTGGACCAAACAAAGCATTTTTTGGGAGTTGCCGTATTGGAAAGACAATGTGGTACGCCATACTTTGGATGTAATGCATATCAAATTTTTTTTTTGGACAACATACTCAACATTGTCATGGATATCAAAGACAAGACAAAGGATAATAAGAAGACAAGATTGGACTTAGTTGAGTATTGCAGGTGTCACGACCCGAAAAAAATTAACCTTCATATTTTATTAAAATAAATAATAATTTTCACATAAAATTTGTACAAAATAATTGAGTTACAATTTTCAAAAAGAAATACAAAAGTAACTTTATTGAGTAAAAGGCTTCAAAACATCCGTTGTTTCCACTGCGCCCCTCAAATGCCTCTGCTCATTTCTGTCTAAAAAGTATTGGAAAAGAGGAGTCAACGCGACGGTTGAGTAGAAATATCATTCAACCCCATAAGGTGCGTGTGTGTTTTAATAGGTGCACGTAGACACATAATTTCACATAATACTATAATGGAAATGAAAGCATTAAATATCTAAGATTTACAAGATACTTAAATTCCGACTTTACTCATGAAGTTAAATAATACTCCTACCTTTCAAAGGGGTACCTTCTTCTTTATAAGTATAAACTGTAGAGTGTATATATAGATATATAGAAAGGTTAATATGTATATATATATATTTAGAAGAGGGGTAACTATATATATATATATGTATATAAAAAGGTATATTAATGATATTGTGTGATACATATATTGATAGTGCAAGATTTTGTGTGTGTGGGTCTTATAGGCAGGATTTTGTGTTGAGTGTGTGGAAAATGAAGACATTGAACCCTTTATATAGAGTTTAGGGCAAGACATAGCATTATTTAATTATTAATGATGAAAATGACATTTTGGATAAGGATAACATTTTGGATAAGGATGACACTTTGGATAAAGATACCATTTTTGATAGGGATAAGATTTTGGATAAAGACGAGATTTGGATAAGGATGACATTTGGATAAAGATGACATTTTGGATAGGGATAAGATTTTGGATAAGGATGACATTTTCATAACTTGGTTTTTATATGAAAATATCCAATCCTATTATATATATATATATATATGTAATTCGAAATTTGCATATATATATATGTATATACATTTTTGAAAATTTTGTATTTTATGATCAATTAATGAATAGGAAAGAAAATAATTTCAATTGTTATAAGTATGCAAACATATGCATGTATCACAAAGTGCTTATTACAAGAAAGATTTCACATAATATAATGATCACATGAAACATGAAATCATATAAAATTGATTTTAAAATACTAGGAAGTGCCAGGGCGTTACAGCAGGCAGCCTGAGTTGTATTTACAAATGATGGCCAATGGTAAGGTGTTAAAATCAAAAGTTAGCTACACTTTGACGACTGAACAAAAACACAATTTATGCACATTTGTTCAAGTTTTGAAGATGCCTGATGGTTATACATCGAACTTGGGAGCTTGTGTTGATCAATTGGGACTCCAGTTGTATGGTATGAAGGGTCATGATTGTCATGTGTTCATGCAACGTTTACTCCCAATAGCATTTAGCGCCCTCCCACAAAATGTTTGGAAGCCTCTAACTGAAATAAGCCAGTTCTTTAGAGATTTGTGTTGCATAGAGCTTCGCAAGGAAAGTTTGTCGCATTTTGATAGGAATATCCCTTCAATTTTGTCCAAATTGGAATGCATTTTTCCTCCAGTATTTTTTGATTCAATGGAATACTTGCCCATACACTTGCCTTTTGAAGCGGCGATGTGTGGACCTGTTCAATATAGGCGGATGTATCCATTCGAGAGGTAAATATTTTTTTAAAGATTTGCCTACGTGTAATTTTTTTTTGTGATCCCAAATGAATTAGTAACTTTGTTGTACAAAATACAATTATAGGTTCCTACATGACTTGAAAGGTATGGTGAACAATCGAGTAAAGATAGAGGGCTCAATATGCGAGGTGTACTTAAATCAAGAATCATCATACTTCACATCGTATTATTTTAAGCCACATTCAGTCGAAGAGTACAAGAGTTAGGCGCAATGAGAATGATGAAAGTGCTGAAGAAATACCCCACGCATTGTTTATCTGGAATCAAGCTGGTAAGCCCTGTGGTAAACGTGCCTAGCGATTTTTGAGTGATGATGAGTTGAGAAAGTTCGCATTACATGTTCTTATTAATTGCGACGAGGTCGTGCCTATTATCGAGTAAGTATTTAATGACTGATATAAATTTGTTAATAATTTTATTAAATTTTAACTCCTAAAATGTTTATTTAAATATGTAGAATGTATAGGTTGTCAGTTCGGTACCATTGGCCAAATTTAACCGACCGAGAGGTTGAGGAGTTTGTCGAGGAGAATTTTGTAGAATGGTTTGAACAATATATAAGTACTTTATTAATTAAAACAAAAAATGTATATATAAACATTTGTTATAAATATTATGACAGTATAGTTATATGTGTAGGTTCCTGATCCCAAAAATAATATTGCTAATCAAAATTTACATGATTTGGCATGGGGACCATATCGTAAGACTAAGACATGGCAAAGATACATTGTGAATGTATATGCCTTTCATGTAGATGAGACCACACAACGTATGAACACTTATAATGTTGGTGTTTGTGTTCGAGGGGACAGGTCCACAGATTTCTATGGCATACTTCAAGAAGTGATTCAGTTAGAATATCCCGATGTACCTGAAAAAAAGATTGTCTTGTTGAAATGTCATTGGTTTGACTCCGTTTCTAAGAGGGGTATGAAGATACACTCGCAATATAGCATTGTAGAGTTCAAATTTAATGAGAGATACCCAAAAGATGATCCGTTCATTATTGCACAACATGTATCTCAGGTATATTATGTACCGTATCTGGGCACAAGTAGGGATAAATTGAATTGGCATTTTGTAATTAAAACCAGACCACGAAGTAGAGTAGCCAATCAACAAATTGTTATTGATGCTCCATTGCAAGAATCTTTACCTATTGCAAATTCTACATTTGATAATGAACCTACGGGTCTTTTGGTAGATGCTGATTGCCACGTAGAAGAGGTGAATTTTGACAATAATGCATTTCATAATGAACTTGAAGATGATGAGATACGAGATGATGCGAACGAATATAATGATGATAAGGAGGATGAATTTGATAATGAACTTGATGATGACAATGACGAAGGAGATGATGCAATCGAATATGACGATGATGATGAAGATGAAGTTGATGAGAATGAAGATGATGATGAATATGATTCATATTTCAATTGTTGATGTAGTTGATGTTTGCGATTTATTGTCATGAATCCTTGTGAATTGTTATTATGTAGTTGATGCTTGTGAATTGTTATTATCTATTTATTCATAATTGATGTGTGATCAATTGTTGTGCATTGTTAACATTTTATTAATTTTCTCGATTATTTGTTGAGAATTCTGAAACAGATGGTCGGGAGATTGAAAAAAGGCAAAGAGGAAGTATCAGACACAGGGTCTAATCGGCATATGCCTCCACCGACTAATCTGAACATCAATTTATGTAGCTCGAGATCAGAGTCTCCATCTCCTGCCTTAGGGTCCACCCCATCAACGCCAATGAATGAAGGTCGATCCACCGATATGTCTCAAAATAGTAATACCGGTGGACATCAGATTCTAACAATACCACAAGAAAAATAGTAAGTGAATTGATTTATATAACTTTGTTATTTTATCAATAAATATGTATCTATTCTATATATTTTATGTGTATTGTCACGCCCCGAATCCGGGACGCAACACGGCGATGCCCCTAAGCCGGAAGAACTCAGAGACACAAAGCCACGGAAATCAGAACATACTAAAAACCATTAAATATTCATTCAAAAACCTTAGTTTCGCAGCGGATAAAATAATAATCATAGCTATTACATCTTTAGTTCTAAAACATAAATTGTAAACCAATCTATAATAGTCTTAATGGATAGTCATAAAAGAAAACCTCAAAACAAATGACTATAACTAAAGTCTCTACGCAAGGACTCCATCAGTCCACTCACCAACCCCAAAATTGTTCCTCGTCACCTTTCTCGGCACTATCCTCTGCAAAAAGATTATTAGTGGTGTGAGCCCACTTCGCCCAGTAAGGGATCTCTTGACCTTTTATCGAATTTGAGCAAGTTACACATATATATATATCATTAAAATCACACTTTGCACACATAGAGAATATTCAGAAATTAATATTTTCCACTTTTCAAGTAACGGAACAGATAACAAAACAGAATCATACAAATTCATTTATATATCCATGCTCGTGAACATTCGAAATCTCTATTGGCCAACTTGATCAAGCCCTAACTATAACCCCGTTAGGTGAGTTCGGACACTACTATTATTATCCGTAGGAGGGCCTTAACTACAACCCCGTTAAGTGGGTTCGAACTCTACTATTATTACCCGTAGGAGGGCCTTAACTACAACCCCATTAAGTGGGTTCGGAAACTACTATTATTACCCGTAGGAGGGCCTTAACTACAACCCCGTTAAGTGGGTTCGGAAATTGCTACTGTACCCCGTAACTCGGTCGGAAATTTCAGAACTCGTTCCTACTAATAGTATCCCAGGTGCTCGGAGCATGTTCGTATATACACATATAGCACAACACAAAACAATTTTAGTTTTTCATATAGAAAATTCGTAAAATAGCATGCTCAAATCCCCTTTTTATATATGAAAATAACTTTTTCAACGAAAACATAAAATTATGGAAAACTTATTTTTATAAAATAAATAGAGAGAAGAAGCCACTTACCTTAATCTATATGAATTCCTATGATATCCAAGATTTTACGGGTCGGGTACTAAGCGTGATCGTATGAACCTAATAATATAAAAATATGAATATAAGCTATCGTATAATATTTTATCAAAGTGGAATAACTCATAACAATTGAAATCCTATCATAGTGCTACTCTAAAAACCAACATCTAGGTGATAATAATTGTCATTAAATTTTAATTATTGTTAATTGGTTCTATGTTTACGGTGACACACTAATTGTCAAATGTTTCTACACAAATGTCATTAATTGTCTACAACAACAACAACTTGAAATATTAATTCTTGTGGACAAATATATATAGGTTATAATTACCCTATATATATATATAGATACGTACATATATATATATTCCTCCTCATAACTCAAGGACAAATACATTGATAAGATTATTAATGCATGAATTCTGAGAAAATAAAGCCGCACACTGCAAATTAATTGCAATAATTTTAGATCACTATAATCATAACTACAATTATAACTAGTATCCTATATTGTAATCATAGCAATCCTAAATCAAAGACATTTGGTTGAATCATGTTTCATGTTATCGAATTGTGGACCTATTGCTATCATAATTTAATTTATAGCAGTATTATTTGTGGAATTAAAAACACAAGAAGATTTGAAGAAAGTCAATTTTTACGGCTTAACTTGTTCAATTATGATAGCAAATCTGATTGGGCAATTAAAACATGAACAAATTTTATTACTTACAAGGCAAAGTGACCTCTGTCCGAATATCAGTCTCGATCGTTAATCCTGTGTTGCTGATGACGGCCGAATATTGTCTCTATTTTCTCTCCCTCTCATCTAGTCAGCATAATCTTTGATTGTGTGTATATATATGTAATTCAAATTCCAAACCCTAAAAGGCTTAGTCCAATAGTTCCAAATTTAATAGAGTAAGCCTAGTAAACCTAAGCCCAATCATGATAGTAATATAAATTCAATAATCCTAGGCTTAATAAGATAGCCCAATATCCCTAATTGCAATAGGATTTAACTAATATTAATAATATTAATGATAGCAATAATAATGAAAAAAAAATAAAATAAAATAAAATTATAATCCCAATAGTACTAGTAATAATAATAATAACAAAGACAATATTAATACTACAATAATAATGATAACAACAGTAATAATAGTAATCCTAAACACAATAGGATTAATAAATAACAATAATAATAATAATAATAATAATAATAATAATAATACGGTAATATGGCTGGGGTTTTACATTCTCCCCCCCTTATAAAAAGTTTCGACCCTGAAACTTGGCGTACCTTAGGTTTCGAAAAGGTGAGGGTAGCGGTTGCGAAAACTCTCCTCCAACTCCCATGTTGCTTCACGTTCTGTGTGATTTGACCATTGAACTTTGACATGCGGTATGGTCCGACGTCGTAGGACTTGCTCCTTGCGATCCACTATCCTCAGTGGGAACTCTTCATAACTCAAATCTTCTTTGACTAGTAGAGGCTCGGGCTCTAGTATGTGACTCGGGTCTGTAAGATATTTCCTTAATTGAGACACATGAAACACATTGTGAACTCTAGATAGCTCCGGAGGTAGTGTAAGCCGGTACGCTACTTCTCCGACTCTATCTAGTACTTCGTATGACCCCATATACCGTGGACTTAACTTGCCACTCTTCCCGAAGCGCCTAACCCCATGTGTCGGTGACACCTTTAGATACACTTTCTCTCCTTTTTGAAATTCCAAGGGTCTTCTTTTGTTGTCAGCCCAACTCTTCTGCCGATCTTGAGCTATTTTAAGTTTCTCACGGATTATAGCAATTTTCTCTACTGTTAGCTGGACCAACTCAGGCCCCGTGATTCTCTTCTCTCCCACTTCATCCCAACAAAGTGGTGATCTACACTTTCTCCCATACAGAGCTTCATAAGGGGCCATGCCAATGCCACTGTGGTAGCTATTGTTATATGAGAACTCTACAAGGGTTAAGTAATCACCCCAATTGCCTTTAAATTCCAGAACACAAGCTCTAAGCATATCTTCCAATGTTTGGATCGTTCTCTCAGATTGTCCATCAGTTTGCGGGTGGTACGCCGTACTAAGCTCCACTTTAGTCCCCATAGCTTGCTGAAAACTTTTCCAAAATCGTGATGTAAATCGGGGATCACGATCTGACACAATACTCACTAGAATGCCATGTAGTTTAACTATGTTCTCCAAATACAGTGATGCTAGCTTATCTAAGGTATAAGTGGAGCGAATTTGGAGAAAATGTGCAGACTTGGTAAGCCGGTCAACAATCACCCAAATAGTATCACAACCCTGTCGAGTTCGTGGCAATCCCACCACAAAGTCCATTGTAATATGCTCCCATTTCCACTCTGGAATCTCTAAAGGTTGTAGCAATCCTCCTGGTCTCTGGTGCTCGGCTTTAACCTTTTGGCACACAAGGCATCTCGCCACATATTCAGCCACTTCTCTCTTCATGCCACTCCACCAGAAACTCTTCTTTATATCTTGATACATTTTTGTGCTCCCAGGGTGTATGGAGAATTTGGAATTATAGGCTTCCGATAGAATCTCCTTCTTGAGTTCATCATCCTTAGGGACACACAACCTTTCCCTCATATATAGGGTCTCATTCGCCCCAACTTGAAAGTCAGGTAGTATCCCAGCCTTGGCCTTTTCCTTAATTACTTTTAGCTCAGGGTCAGCCTCTTGGGCGTGCTTAACCCTCTCAATGATAGGTGGTCTAATGCTTAGAGCTGCCAAAACTTCATCAGTGGATTCCACTATTTCTAATTCCAATGCCTCAAATTGCCTTGCAAGCATGGTGGCTAATACCCCGCTTGCCCTTCTACTTAGAGCATCAGCTACTCGGTTTGCTCTCCCCGGGTGGTAATGTATACTCAAATCATAATCCTTGATTAACTCTAGCCATCTCCTTTGCCTCATGTTCAACTCTTTCTACGTAAAGAGATACTTAAGGCTTTTGTGGTCAGTGTATACATCACACTTTTCTCAGTAAAGATAATGCCTCCAGATTTTCAAAGCAAAGACGACGGCTGCTAATTCCAAATCGTGAGTAGGGTAATTCTGCTCATACATCTTTGTTGTCTTGACGCGTATGCAATTACTTTGTCATTTTGCATCAAGACACAACCTAGCCCACTTTTTGATGCATCACTATATATCGTAAATTGGCCAGCTTCTAAGGGTAGTGCTAAAATAGGGGCTGATGCAAGTCTTTGTTTAAGCTCGTTGAAGCTCTCATCACAGCTCGCGTCCCACTTGAATTTTGATCTCTTTTGTGTAAGCTTGGTCATAGGCATTGCTATGATAATAGCCCGCTAATCCTAGGAAGCTCCTTACTTCAGTCACATTGGTTGGTTGGGGCCAGTCCTTTATAGCTTCCACCTTCTTGGGATCCACTGCTATGCCTTCCTCGGATATTACATGCCCTAGAAATGCTACACTTTTTAGCCAAAATTCACACTTGCTGAACTTTGCATAGAGCTTTTTGTCCCTTAAAGTCTGTAAAACAATCCTCAAATGCTCCTCATGTTCTTCTTTGCTAGAGGAGTAGACCAGTATGTCGTCTATGAACACGACTACAAACTTATCTAGGTATGGCTTGAATACCCTGTTCATCAGGTCCATAAAAGCTGCGGGAGCATTCGTTAACCCAAAAGGCATCACCAAGAACTCATAGTGTCCATATCTTGTTCTAAAAGCAGTCTTAGATATGTCCTCTGCTTTTATCTTAAGTTGGTGATAACCAGATCTCAAATCTATCTTCGAAAATACCTTAGCCCCCTTTAACTGGTCGAATAGATCATCAATTCTAGGTAATGGGTACTTATTCTTGATAGTGATCTTATTCAGCTCCCTATAATCGATGCATAATCTCAAGCTTCCATCTTTTTTCTTCACAAATAATACTGGAGCTCCCCATGGTGATACGCTTGGCCTGATTTGCCCCTTGTCTAACAGCTCTTGTAACTGTGTTTTTAGTTCTCTCAACTCAGCCGGGGCCATCCGGTATAGTGCTTTTGAAATTGGTGCTGATCCGGGCATTAGATTAATCTCAAATTCGATCTCCCGATCTGGGGGAGGTCCTGGTAGGTCATTAGGGAAGACGTCGAAGAATTCACTCACTACCGGCATATCTTTAACATCCATGACCTTCTCCCTTGTATCAGTAATAAAAGTAATGTAGGCATCACATCCTTTTCTAATGGCTCTTCTAGCTTGTGCAGCTGAGAGTAAGAAACTTGCGCTCTTATATGGATGTTTTCTATCCCCACAAAATATATAGCGGTCTCCTTCTGGTGGTCGAAAGTTTATCAGTTTACCCCTGCAGTCCA
Organism: Petrea volubilis; assembly: GCA_026212405.1. NCBI lineage: Eukaryota > Viridiplantae > Streptophyta > Magnoliopsida > Lamiales > Verbenaceae > Petrea > Petrea volubilis. The sequence continues at coordinate 9,028,095 of CM047878.1, forward strand.
TGTGTGTATAGTTGTTTGCTAACCAATCCATTTCCAAAATTATGTCGAATTCAGTCATGTTGATTTGCACTAGATCAGCTTTAAGTTCAACCTTGTCAAGCCCTATGGTGATATTCTTGTATACTAGATTTGAGACTAGAGTCTTATTCGCAGGGGTGGCTACTCTATAAGGTTCGTCAAGTATCATAGGTTTGTCACTTAAAAGTCTAGCAAACTTTTTAGCCACAAAAGAATGGGTAGCGCCACAATCAAACAATGCATAAGCACTCATATTATTAACTTCAATCATACCTGTCACTACATCCTCAGCATTGTTGGCTTCCTCCTCAGTCAATGCAAACACTCTTGCATTCCCCTTTGGCTTTTGAGTAGTACCTGCTGGTTTAGCATTGAGGTTTCCAACTGTCCGGGTGTCTGGTTGTGGGCATTCAGATATTTCATGGCCCTGTTGGCCGCAACGAAAACATGCTCCATTCTTCCATCTGCACTCCCCTACATGCCTCCTAAAGTAGTATTGGCATATTTCTCCTTCGGGTGGTGGCTGCTTGGGAGGGATTGGTTTCTTGTTAGACTGAGTAAATAGTGGTCGTTTAGGAGGCCCTCGGTTCGAATTCATCTCAACTCTAGGCCTCTTCAACTTATTCTCCTCATCTCTTCTCTTGATGTCGGCCTCTGCTCTGATGGCTGCCCCCAGAAGTTCGTCAAAACTCCTTGGCTCATACACTGCGAGTGTTGACTGGATTCGACTCTTCAAGCCCTTGATAAACTTATGAATTTTGAGTTGCATATCTGCCAATATGGTAGGTGAGTACTTCCCCAGAGAATGAAACTTTGCTGAATACTCTACCACTGTCATGTTTGGTAGTTGCACTAAGTTGTCAAACTCTGCCATCTTCTGAAGTCGAACGGCACTAGGGAAGAAATGTTTAAGATAAGCATCTCGAAATTGTGCCCATGTAATAGGTCCCTCTGCTAGCATTGGAGGTGACACACCTTCCCACCATCTTGCTGCTTCGCCCACTAGGAAGGGTATCACGACTCTGGGCCTGATTTCTAAAGGAACCTCCATTAACTCGAAGTTATCCTCTATCTCCTTAAGCCATTTTTGGACTACCTCTGGATCATGAGAACCGTCAAAGGTTGGCACATGGGCTCTTCTCAACGCCTCATAATGATACTTTGTCCCCATCACAGCAGGTGGTTGGTTCGCAATTGGAGCCTGTTACTGATTTTGGGCTTGCATTGCTTGGGCTACGGCGGTAGCAATAGCTACCAAGTCTTCTTGGCGAATTCCCGTTTGTGGTGCCGGGGGTGGATTGTGTTGGTTGTCCTGCGGTTGCTCGTTATGTTCCTTTGGGTTAGTGGCATAACGAGGGTTTTGGTTATAACGTCTTGGTCTACCAGCCATGTCCTATATAAGGATTTGTCGTTCGTTAGCACCAGTTTTGGAAATAAGGGACTCCCTAATTGACTATTGATAAATATACCTTTACATATGTATATTACGTTAATCCAAAAATTTGAAAGAAATGAAAAACATATGAAACACTTCTATTCAAACTCAAGAAGAACCCATAGATGGCATCACAATAAGTTATAGCTTATCACATACGTTTTAGTGAGATTTCTAGGTTAAACCACGAGAATCTAAGTACACCTAGACTAGTTGATATAATCCATAATTCATTTTCTCTGCAAACTCTTAAATTCTTGATTTATTGCCTATGCAAACTATTATATCCCTCACTTGCCATCAAGTCTAATCGATAGAATTCCAAAGATCATAACCTAGGTTCTGATACCACTTACTGTCACGCCCCGAATCCGGGACGCAACACGGCGATGCCCCTAAGCCCAAAGAACTCAGAGACACCAAGCCACGGAAATCAGAACATACTAAAAACCATTAAATATTCATTCAAAAACCTTAGTTTCGCAGCGGATAAAATAATAATCATAGCTATTACATCTTTAGTTCTAAAACATAAATCGTAAACCAATCTATAATAGTCTTAATGGATAGTCATAAAAGAAAACCTCAAAACAAATGACTATAACTAAAGTCTCTACGCAAGGACTCCATCAGTCCACTCACCAACCCCAAAATTGATCCACGTTACCTTTCTCGGCACTATCCTCTGCAAAAAGATTATTAGTGGTGTGAGCGCACTCGCCCAGTAAGGGATCTCTTGACCCTCTATCGAATTTGAGCAAGTTACATACATATATATATATATATATCATTAAAATCACACTTTGCACACATAGAGAATATTCAGAAATTAATATTTTCCACCTTTCAAGTAACGGAACAGATAACAAATCAGAATCAGACAAAATCATTTATATATCCATGCTCGTGAACATTCAAAATCTCTATTGGCCAACTTGATCAAGCCCTAACTATAACCCCGTTAGGTGGGTTCGGACACTACTATTATTACCCGTAGGAGGGCCTTAACTACAACCCCGTTAAGTGGGTTCAGACTCTACTATTATTACCCGTAGGAGGGCCTTAACTACAACCCCGTTAAGTGGGTTCGGAAACTACTATTATTACCCGTAGGAGGGCCTTAACTACAACCCCGTTAAGTGGGTTCGGAAATTGCTACTGTACCCCGTAGCTCGGTCGGAAATTTCAGAACTCGTTCCTACTAATAGTATCCCAGGTGCTCGGAGCATGTTCGTATATACACATATAGCACAACACAAAACAATTTTAGTTTTTCATATAGAAAATTCATAAAATAGCATGCTCAAATCCCCTTTTTATATATGAAAATAACTTTTTCAACGAAAACATAAAATTATGGAAAACTTATTTTTATAAAATAAATAGAGAGAAGAAGTCACTTACCTTAATCTATATGAATTCCTATGATATCCAAGATTTTACGGGTCGGGTACTAAGCGTGATCGTATGAACCTAATAATATAAAAATATGAATATAAGCTATCATATAATATTTTATCAAAGTGGAATAACTCATAACAATTGAAATCCTATCATAGTGCTACTCTAAAAACCAACATCTAGGTGATAATAATTGTCATTAAATTTTAATTATTGTTAATTGGTTCTATGTTTACAGTGACACACTAATTGTCAAATGTTTCTACACAAATGTCATTAATTGTCTACAACAACAACAACTGGAAATATTAATTCTTGTGGACAAATATATATAGGTTATAATTACCCTATATATATATATAGATACGTACATATATATATATTCCTCCTCATAACTCAAGGACAAATACATTGATAAGATTATTAATGCATGAATTCTGAGAAAATAAAGCCGCACACTGCAAATTAATTGCAATAATTTTAGATCACTATAATCATAACTACAATTATAACTAGTATCCTATATTGTAATCATAGCAATCCTAAATCAAAGACATTTGGTTGAATCATGTTTCATGTTATCGAATTGTGGACCTATTGCTATCATAATTTAATTTATAGCAGTATTATTTGTGGAATTAAAAACACAAGAAGATTTGAAGAAAGTCAATTTTTACGGCTTAACTTGTTCAATTATGATAGCAAATCTGATTGGGCAATTAAAACATGAACAAATTTTATTACTTACAAGGCAAAGTGACCTCTGTCCGAATATCAGTCTCGATCGTTAATCCTGTGTTGCTGATGACGGCCGAATATTGTCTCTATTTTCTCTCCCTCTCGTCTAGTCAGTATAATCTTTGATTGTGTGTATATATATGTAATTCAAATTCCAAACCCTAAAAGGCTTAGTCCAATAGTTCCAAATTTAATAGAATAAGCCTAATAAACCTAAGCCCAATCATGATAGTAATATAAATTCAATAATCCTAGGCTTAATAATATAGCCCAATATCCCTAATTGCAATAGGATTTAACTAATATTAATAATATTAATGATAGCAATAATAATGGACAAAAAAAATAAAATAAAATAAAATTATAATCCCAATAGTACTAGTAATAATAATAATAACAAAGACAATATTAATACTACAATAATAATGATAACAACAGTAATAATAGTAATCCTAAACACAATAGGATTAATAAATAACAATAATAATAATAATAATAATAATAATAATAATAATACGGTAATATGGCTCGGGTTTTACATGTATTGTAATGTATAATTTTATTTTTCCCACTTGTACAATTGGATTGACATTAGTTGGATAATTGAGAATGGTTTTAAGAGACCATGGCCTATTTAGAAGAAGGTCTCGATAGAAACTCGTGAGATGTGGTTTGTCTAGTTTAAGATATGTGTATTTATCTACTTTAATTGAGATTTGATTATTACTATAACTTGTTCATATATGATTTTTTTTGGATTTTTTTCAGAAAAAATTATTTTGGCGACCTGATCATTTGAACCGAATTTGGAAGAATTTCGAACATAAACGTTTAGAGATCTTGAAAAATAGGCTGGCTAAGGCTCATAAGGATAACCAAATGCCTAATTGGATAGGTGAAGAATCTTGGAATGTTTTACGGGTCATATGGGGCACCCCAGAATTCCAGGGGATAAGCCAGCAGAATAGGGCAAACCGAGCATTGACTTGTGACGGAAAGGCATTCCCTGGCCATCGACTTGTTGCAAGGTCATTTAGTGGGTAATTACTTTTTCTTTGTACTTTATTTAATTAATTGAAGCGGTGTTGATTTTTATGGTTTTATCCCATTGTTGTCCTTAATTCTATATTTTAAAAAGTTTTTAATTCATGTTTATTGCAGACAGAAAAATATGGACATCGGCCTTCTGTTGACGAAATATTTGAGGCTCTCCATTATTCGAGAGACGAGGATGGAACCGAGCATTATGTGGATGATTGAGCAAAGACTACTTTGGTAGTTTAATATATTTATTTATCTTCACATGTTATTGCTAAGTACGCTTTTATAACAATTATGTATGTTTTTTTTTTTTTTGCAGGAGAGCTTCAGAGCTAATTATGACGAACCTTGTTCCAGAGCCATCGAGAATGCACAAGGAGGGCCTATTCAGCAGCCTGACAAGTTGGAGGTAACATAAAAAAGAGTATTTTTTAGATATATACACTTATTAAAAAATATATATACTTTATTAAAAAATATGTACAAGATAAAGCTCTAAATATTTTCTCTTTACATTTTAGATTTGAAAGCAGACAGTCGGCGGTCCAAAGAAGGTTCGGTGGTATGGTGTTGTCGGTGGACCCTCTACCGTGACTGTTGAGTCTTCCGGCTCATGGATTAACTTGAATAATTGGGTTGACCCCAAGACAGAGGAGCTAGCACAAAAAATGAGCAATCTAGAGGAGAAGCACAGTCAGAAGATGACCGAGATGGAAGAAAAGCATAGTCGAGAGATCTCCGGCCTTCAAAAGACCATGTCCCTAACGGCAACCAACCTCAAAAAACTCACGCGTCGATTAGCTCCGCGGTTTAAGAAGGGCTCTACTTCGTATGCTCCTATTGCTCGTAATGAAAATGAAGGTGACGATGACGACAATGACAATGATAATGATGAGGAGGATCATGGAGACGATAATGTTCCTACATTTGACATTTAGATACTGTTATATGCGTATTGTTGTATTAAATTAGTAGAATAAGATATTATTAATTATCTATATGATAGAATATACATTGTGGATTATTAATATTACATTGATATATACTTTGTTGGTATTCTTGTTTGTTAGTATTTTGATTTTTGAAAAAAAAAATCCATATTTTCGGGAGTATTAAAACAAAATTAATTATGAAAAAAACTGTCAGATTAGCGACGGATTTTTCCGTGGCTAAATTTAATTTTTTTTAAATATTTATTTTTAGCCACGGATTTATTCGTGGCTATAATTATTTTTTTAAACTATTTATTTTTGGCAACGGATTTTTCCGTAGCTATATTTAAGTTTTTAAAAAAATATTAAATTCGTGGCTAGATTTAATTTTTTTTAAAAATATTTATTAATGGCCACGGATTTCTCCGTGGCTAGATTTAATTTTTTCAAAAAAATATATTTATTTTTGGCCACGGATTTATCCGTGGATATATTTAATTTTTTTCAAAAAATATTTATTATTGGCAATGAATAAATCTGTGGCTAACTTAAAAAAAATTTAAAAAATAAAATAGATTGGCCACGGATTTGTCCTTGGCTAAATTTAATTTTCTTTTTAAATTCAACAAATCCATGGCCAGAAATCCTGGCCAAAGTCCGTGACTACTTTTAGCCACGCCAAAATTGGCTACAGAAAAATTCCGTGGCCAGATCCGTAGACAACTTTTTGGGTCATGGATTTTTGTCAAAATCTGTGGCCAAATCCGTGGCTAAATTCCTATTTTCTAGTTGTGTAATTTTGGTGTTTATGTCATCGGACATGTCATATATTTTTGCCTATTCGAGCTTTATTGTGCATAAATTTGAGTTCAACTATTGTTTTGCGTGTTAGAAAGGAAAAATGCCATGAAGGACATGAAAATTGAAGTCAGAAGTTGAGTATGTACGCAAGACATTTGAGTATCTACCTAATCAAGGTATCCGGAGGAGAAACAAATCTGTAAGAATGTGAATGTATGCAAGAAATTTTGAGTACTTACCTAAAGTCAGCTATCTCAAGGGAAAATAAATCTATAAGTTTGCATATGTAAATAAAATATTATGCGTACCTATGCAAAGTCCGCCAACAGCAGTTACAACTTACCTTTCCTAGGCGAGATTCTGATTTGGAAAAGAAGCTTTGCATAAATTCTCCCCTTTTTAAGTCCAGATGAACGCACACATTAGATGATGTCTTTTTGGCTAGGATTTAGAGATTAGAAAATTACTCTTTCAATTTTTATCTAGTTTTTTTTTTTTAATCTTTTGAAGACAAAGATTGTATGAACACCATTGGAGGGAGTTTCATAACTGAATTCTCTACCAATCTAGTTTTATTTCTTTCCCTTTATGAACTCCTTACATACTTCATTCTTGTATTTATATTCAACATGAACTAATCTATTTGCCAAGTGTAAGAAATGTTGTGAATGATTTCTAGTGTTTTATGTGTGAATCTTGTTAATGATCGTAATGCTTGATTAGGGTTTGACCACCCCTAATTATTGAAATTGAGAATCTATGATGCTATTGAAAGACAATTCATGATTGTTGCTCTGATTAAACAAGATCAATTGATACTCAAATCGAATGAGAATTGGTTTAATATTAATTGAGTCTTAAGGTTATGTCGAATTTTATGCAAATAGTTCTTGTATTGATTGAGCGAGAACTAGTTGTTTAGGCCTAGAGAGGATTGTATGAGACAATTATGTGATGCTCGAGAGAGATTATGAATATATTTGTTCTTCGCTTCACACAATAATGAAATCATTTAGTCTAGGGATTGGAATGGAAAAAGGATTAGGTTGATGAACCTACCCTGCACTTGAGTTTAGTCATATTGAACATTTGTTAGACTTTTGAAATACTAGAGTTAATTTATCTATTTAGCATTTGATTTGATGCTAGTTTTAAGTTAGAAAACAATCCACTCCATAATCGGTCAAGTTAGCTAAGTAACACAAATCACTTTCATGGGTTAAATCACAATCCCTATGGGATCGATACTAAACTCATCATTTATTACTTGTGTGATTGCAAGCACTTGCGCAACTCCAACAAATGACATGTTGTGGAAGAGGTGCCAAACAGTGAAAACTCAAAAATGTTTTGATCTTTTGAGTAAGTTTAACAAACCAATTTGGCCTGGGTGCAAAGACCCTTCGTCGTTATCTGTTGCGGCAATGTTAATAAGCATCAAAACTTATTATAATATCGCACAAAACGGTGTTGATGAAATCATAAAGTTAATATTTGAAATAATGCCTACCCCGCATGACCTTCTAACCATTTTTTAGGAGGCGCATATACTTGTTAAAAATTGGGTTTGGTTAGCTATAAGATTAATTGTTGTGTAAATGATTGCATGTTGTATTATAAAAATGATTGTGATGCGACAGATTGCTAATTTTGTAGTGCCCTTAGATATCGCAAAATTCTTGCTGGAAGTAACAGTTTATGTAAACATGTTCGTGTTAAGCGGATACATTACCTACCCTAATTCCACGATTAAAATGAGATGGCATGTAGAGCATTGCCGACCTGAAGGGGTTATGTGTCCCCTAGTTGATGGGAATTCATGGAAAAATTTCAATGAAGTTTATCCCGATTTCGCTGCTGAACCTAGAAATGTCAATTTGCATTGCCCTATTCATGTTGGCCGGTAACTGTAACGCTATCTAATTTGCCACATGAGATGTGTATGTCAATGCCTGACATGTTTTTCACATGCATTATTCCAGGCCCAAAAAATGCAAAAGCCAACATGGATATGTATTTACAACCACTTATTGATGAGTTGAAAGAACTTTGGAAAGTTGGTGTTGACACATATGATGCATCAATAAAGCAGAATTTTACTGTGAGAGCTGCGTTGATATGGACTCAATGATTTTCCAGCTTATGGGATGTTGTCTAGTTGGATGATTGTTGGTAAATTGACATGTCCATATTATATGGGTTGTAGTAAGGAACAAATTGAATTTCAAGAAGAATAAGGTTGAGTTCGACATGCCACCACCGAAAGTTGATGGTCGTCAATTGTGGGAACTTATACAATGGTTGCCGAAAATTACTAAGCAACCGCATATGGATAAGTTTTCAGGGTATGATATGATGTACAACTAGACAAAACAAAGTATATTTTGGGAATTGCCATGTTGGAAAGATGTTTTAATTCGACAGAACCTGGATGTTATGCATTTTGAAAAAATGTGTTCGATAATATTTATAACACAGTCATGGACATCAAAGAAAAAACTAAAGACAATGCAGACACACGATGGATATGGCATAGCTCTATAGGCAGCGTGAGTTAGAATTGGTACAGAAGTCGAACGAATAGTGGGAGAGGCCAAAAGCTAAGTACACCTTCGCGCTAGACTAGAAGAGGGCAATATGTGAGTGGATTAAACAACTTAAAATACCAGATGGATATTCCTCAAATTTAAGTCATTGTGTAGACACACAAGCAGCAAAAATCCATGGGATGAAGAGTCATGATTGTTATATATTTATGAAACAATTTTGGCCATTGCATTCAAGGAATTGCCCGATGATATATGGAAGCCATTAGCTGAATTGAGTAAATTTTTTAAAGACTTGTATTCAAGTACTTTGAGACATGACGATCTTGAAAAAATGGAGAAAAATATTCCAATAATTTTATGTAAATTAAAACCAATTTTTTCTCAGGCGTTCTTCAATGTAATGGAGCACTTGTTCAATTGAACAAGATGCTCGTAATGGTGGTCTAGTTCAATTTAGATGGATGTATCCATTTGAAAGGGTGGTAAATATATTTTTGTGTGTAAATTCAATAATTTAGTTTACTAAATTAATTTTTATTTATAATAAAAACTTTTGTTAATATTGTTATAGGTATCTCGATAAGATCAAAAAAATAGTTAAACAAAAGACTCAAGCAGAGGGTCTATTTGTGAGGCCTATATCTGATGTGAGACTTCAAATTTTTGCTCTTTCTACTATAATTCCCATGTGCGGTCAATAAAGATGCGTTTATCACGAAACGACGATGGTGGTATTGACAATTCGGTTCCACCAACATTGTTCGTTTTCAATCAACTAGATCGTCCACTTGGAGCATGTAAGGAATGTTATTTTGAGAATTTGCAAGAGTATAATTCCGCCAAACTATATGTGTTGTTGAACTATGATGAAGTCAAAATTTATATCAAGTAAGTATCCTTACTAATAAATTTAATATAGTTTATAAATTGTGAATGATCAATAAAAATATTCTTGAAGCTAATCTTGTCAAGTGTAGTTACTTTCGACAATACTATAGAATCACAGAAGTTAACGCAAGTGGGTAAATAGAAAATGAATTCACAGATTGGTTCAATTCACACGTAAGTTTGAATTTACGTAAAAATAAATTAGTTAAACAATCATGTATTTAACAATAAATATTATTTTGACAGTTTATATGTATTGTTCCCTATATAAGTTCATGAACCCAATAATGGAATCAACAATATATTTTTGAAACAACTAGCATTAGGTCCTAATTTCTCTATGAGGACGTATCCAATATACAATGCCAATGGTTTTGGATTTCACACATGATCATAGAGTGAAGGTAACAAAACAATGAATTGTGGGGTATTAGTGAAAGGAGTTTATGATGGTGGTTCCGATGAAGATGATTACTATAACATTTTGAATGAAATTCTTGAGTTAGAGTATATGGGAGAACCACTAAAGAGAGTGGTATTGTTCCAGTGTGATTGGTTTGACCCTACTCCATACAAAGAAACACGCGTTGCACTCTTGAAATGTGGTATATCGAGGTGAAACAAATGAGCAAATATAAAAAAATATGATCCTTTCATAATGGCCTAACAAGCGCGTCAAGTTTATTTTGTTGTATACCCTGGCCATATTCCGGAGATGGCTCGATGGTTCGTTGTGATTAAAAGTAAAGCTAAAGGTAGAGTTGACACTTCCGGTGAATTAGAGGAGGCTTACCAAAATGATTTGCATCAGATTATGAACACTAAATTGATGATAATGTACTCGTTTTTTACGTGATCAAGATGTTAGCTTAGATCCTGTTCAGCAAGTGGAACTTAATGTCCACGAGCAGAATGATGATGTCTCGAAAAATAGAGAACATAGTGACAATGATAAGGGTAATGAGGAAGACTTGGAATTAGTGAACGATGACAACAGTAATTAGGATAGTGACTAGGGTTGATTTTGTTTTTAATCATTGATTGTTAATAATTGAATTTATTGTATATTTCATACTTATTTGATTATGTGTATTTCTAACAGAGTGTGCAATTGTTCTATTATTTTATGTTAACGACCAAAAAAATTAAAACATGATGCAACCATGAAAATGTTCCGGTTCGCGTAATTCCATATGGGATAAATCTAGATCATCTTCACAATCATATGTCCCCGATACCGCACATTTTTCACATGATTCAAATAATCCTCCTAATGTCAATGAACAAATGAACACTACATCATACCATCATCTTGCATCGGTTCTACTTCAATTCATGCCTACCACGTCCGTAGGTGGACATAGTCCACTAATTATTTCACTACCCTTATCCACTCATGAAGCGTATAGCATGCCGGATCCTCCTCCCACAGAAGAAGCTGCAGAGAAGATCTTATTGGAACCAACTCCAAATAGGTGAGTGACGTAATAATTGATTAAGTTCAAATGTATTGAAAATTCAAATTCAATAGATGTGATTTATTAGTAATTTCTATGTGTAGTAGCTTTATTCCCTTCAATCTTGGAGCCAGTGCTATAGGTAGTGTGTTGAAGAGCTAAATAACTGAGGTAGTGCCTACATTCAAATACACTAGCCCGCAGCTTTTTGAGATGGGGTTTTAGGAGTGGAAGGTTGGTATATTTGTTTATTCATTATATTTAATACATCACACTTATAAATTTGTATGCATTTTCTAATTTTCTAAATATAACCTATTCAGAAATATGTGGAGTAGGATCCTGTGAATGAGCATCATATGAGGAAAGCTTTTCGAATCAATGGTTCGAGAAAATTTTTGCAGCTGCACTAGCATGTAAGGTTCGTTGGGGACCGACAGGTGTGGATAGTGTCCCAAATATGGGAAGGGTTGTGCGTTTATCGAGCTTCTGAAAAATTCAAAAAGCAAAGCATACAAAATAGAAAGAATAGAAAATGGGTGGTAGAGTATCTTATGATGGTGGGCCGAAGTCGATGGCAACAAAAAAGCGTGAAATGGTATGTTAATTATCATCATCATCATCATGATTATTATTATTATTATCATTATTATAATCACCATCATCATCATCATCATCATCATCGTCGTCGTCGTCGTCGTCATCATGTATTACAATTTTATTTTTCCAATTATTCAGGAAGCTAGGTCCCAAAGCTTTTTAGGGTTGCATGAGGTGGTTGAAAAGTGCTATACGAGACTACATAGACCTAGCGAGGTTGTTGAAGGAGAGGAAGAGGAAGGGAGCACGACCAATAACTTGGTTTGGTTAAATTCAAAAGGCAAACAAGTTCACGAACATAATATAATTTATTAATTTACTTGTTTAGTTCATTAATTATAAACTTAAAATAATTAATATGTGTTTAATATAATTTCTTTTCTTCCATTTAGAAGAACGTCCAACATTTGTTGCACGATCCAACTACACAGCAACCCAGACGTGAGTTGTATTTGTAGGTAGTTGGGCCATCGAATAGAAAGGGTTGCTAGCTTGGGATGAACTTTATTCCTCAAGAAGGGGAGGAGAGGGGGCAGCACTTGCATCTAGCCAAGCGTCACATAGTCATTCTATTTTGGGAGGGACAGAGGTACAGACTCAGTTGTTGCAACTTAAATATGATCTTCAAAGTTAAATAAAGCCTATAAGGAGGAGATGCCCCATTTGAGAATGAGACAATTATGTCAATGAAGTATCAAGTGTACAACCTTATAGCCAAACACCCCTCCTCCTTTGGAGCAGCTCTCCAACCATCTCGCTGTAATCGTTGGGGCAACATGTCCCGCGACATCGCTCATGCTCCCCGTCAAGGACATCACGCTCCACAGATGTTTCCGCCGCAACCATATGTAAATCCCACCGATGTTAGAGGTGATGACGAAGATGATTACGATTGCTTTGATGATGATGATTAGTATTTAGACATTTTTATTTGTGGTGTGAACAACAATTTTTCTTTTTTGTTGTTTGTTTATTGATATTATGTATTTTACATTTGAATTGTGTTTGGAAGAATATGAGATATTAAAATAATATGATATATATATATTATTACATATTTATCAATTCATTTAGCTTTTCATATTTGTATGTGTAAACAAATATATATTAAAATTACATTTACTTTTAACAAAAATTAAATTTTCAAAAAAAATTAAAAATTCGAGGAAAAAATGGGGAATATTTGCTAGAAAGTTTTCCAATGGAATATTCTACAAGAATCATTTCGAGGAAATATTCCCTCGGTTTTCCCCCATAATATTCAAGGGAATTATCCGCCGACTTCCCGCCAGATGCCTTTTCAACGAAATATTTTGCTAGAATTTTCCCGAACGCGATTCCGATGGAATTTCGGCAGAAATGGCTCCCACCCAATCTATTAGAAGTAATATATGACTCAATTGTATTTTCCCAGTTGGCGGAGACATCACTAGCTCAAGTACCGTGTTTGCTCGATTTTTTGGCCAAGGGATCACAAATACTTTTGTCGGTAGCCTTCATGCAGAAACTCTTGACCAGGAGGAATGTGGGCCGCGAGCTCTTCCAAATTTGGAGTGATGATATCGGCGGGGCTGTGGTGGTGGCCCTAGCTCATTTTCATCTTTAATATCGGGCAATGCAACATCTTCTTGAGGGTCCTGAATGGTCAATTATTGATGTGGTGCCTCCTCGTCAGAGTCAGTATCTACAAGACCTTGATAATGGCGTGTGCATCGGGCCACATCATGGGATGACTTTAGAATATCCTAAGGGGGTCTGTGCCCTCTTGTATTTTGCCTTGAGCATCGTGCTGCATCACTTCTTCGTGTCATATTCACCTTGTTGAGAGTTAATGAGTGGGTATGAGTGTAGGGAGGAGGTTGCCAACTCGATTTGGTGGCTGGCGGCCGCGGTCCTCGGTAGTCTGGTGAGGGAGAAGAGAAAAGAGGGAAAAATGAGGGGAAGAGAAAAGAAAGATAGAGGGAGAAAAGGGGTAGGAAGATGGGAAACCATTTCTAAGTTTTAAAACAGACTTACTTAGGCCCAATTGCATGATGAAAGGGCTTGAATAGTTTCGTAATGTACAGGTTGTGTTCTTTGGCTACAACCATAATAGCTTTAGCCGTTTTCCTTGCCCAAGCATGTGTTTTTTTTATTCAAACAAAAAGGAAAATAAAGGATAGATGATGTATTTTTCATCAAGTGTGTGTTTGTTTAAATCAAAATTTCTTAAACAACTGGAACTGAAAGGGAGATAAAGGATATTGAAATAATTCTAAGTTACAGTCGTTAACTTGACTCTTTTATAGTGTCTTTCAATTATAAAGAGAGCTTGCGGGGGGCATTGTTTGGGCCCAAAATTAAATTTTTGAAATTAGATTCGGAGTGGGCTGATTTTGGTCTTTTTTGGCCACGCCGGAATAAATTAATAAGGCCCAGGCCATTTCGGCGCATCCACAATAGCCCGTGTTGGAAGCCCAGGACGGAATGGAGTCACGGCCCATGGCCCAGTTGGTCAAAAGTGTAAAATAGGAGAATAAAATAAAATAGAATAATAAATTCAAATTCAAATCCCCTACTTCTAGGGGTTGTTAGATGGAGAATAACCGAATGGCTAAAAATGGGCATTGTTATGCCTGCATATGCCTAAATAAAGGCCATGTGATGTTAATATTTGAAATTTAAATAAGATGGCAACAACTGCCACCTCTAGGAATAAGGACGGCCATTCATTTTGGCCATGTTTGAATAAATAATTCCAGCTCCAAGAATAACGGGATGCAGTTGCAGCTTGAGGACTATAAAGGGAGCTGGATTCTTCATTTCAAAGGACACAACGGCAATCAATCAAAGAGGAATGTTAGAATCACTCTGAGTGACAGATCCACATTACGGGATGAACTTGCGCAGCATGGCGGCAAGAATGGATAACATTCCCCCAGTGAGAGAACTTCCACGACGAAATGAGGCCGGACAGCACAGGCCTGACTTTGCCGATACACGGCCACAACGATTGAACATTGGAAGTAACGATCACCGTGGAAGGTACCCCAATGTGGACACTGGTAAGAGAGTGGTGTTTGAATCTAGGGGAGTACTCTTGGAAGGAGAAGGATCGGGGTCAAAGAATCATCCCAACAGGCTTGAAGTCCCCTACACAATGCCACATATGGCAGAAAGACCCCAACCTGCCATCAATCGAAATGACAACACAGTCGTGTCTCGACAAGAGATATAGGAAATGTTGCGACAGGAACTAGCGAAGCATAAACGGTCAGCCTCGCCGCCTAGGTATTCTCGTCCCTATCCCCCCCATATTGACATGATTCCTTTTCCCCCAGGTTTTAGGGTCCCAGTCTTTACTTTGTTTAACGGGGATGGGTCACAGACCACAATTGAACATATTGCTAAATTTACCACTCAGTGTGGTGAGATCGGAATGGACGGTAACCTAAAACTACGTTTATTTCCAATTCCCTAACGGGAGAAGCCTTTTTGTGGTACATTAGGCTCAGACCTGGGTCTGTTCCCCACTGGCCAACTATGGAGAATCTTTTCCATAGTCATTTCTATCGACTACCCTCCGAGGTATCCATATCGGAGTTAACCAATATGAGACAAATGCCCGGGGAGTCAGCCGAAGAATACATGGGAAGATTCCTCCGGGCCAGACACTTTGGCCCAGTGATTATGGCCGAAGAAAGTTATATAAGTTTGGCCATAGGAGGCATGCACCTCGAATTAAAAAAGAAAATGTTTGGCCAACAATTTGCATCGATTTTTGACTTAATCAGGCATGTCACTGAGTACGAGAAATTGTTAAGAGAACCGAAGAAGTCATCACAGCAAGGCCACTCATTATCAAGTAGGCCTAGCCGAGGTCCAAGATGACTTAGCTAATATTGAAACAGACCAATGGGAAAACGAAGTGGGCCTAGCCCAAGTCGTTTGCCAAAAGAACACGGTCTGCCCGGCCTTGATAAAATCTAGGGCATTACAGCCTCACATCAAGATGCCTCCTGGCATGCTGAACAAGCCGGAATTCCGTTCTAAAACGGAGAAGCGCTATGGTTTAGATGTATCGAAAACCTAGGCTATTTTTGATCACTTATTGGCTGATGGCAAAATCAAAGTACCTAATGATCATAGAATGCCTACGGCCAAAGAGCTGGAAGGCAAAACATACTGTAAGTTTCATGATGCGTGGACTCATAACACCAATGATTGTTTGGTTTCCAGGTGGATGATCTAGAGCTGCCTGGACAGCGGCACGTTACGCTTTCTGCCGGAATGGATGAATAAGAAAATGGGAATTGACAAAGAGCCATTCCAGGCGGAGGGAGTGAACATGGTTAATCTTCAGGATAACCCTTCCGAAAAGGAAAACAAGCAGCATGAGCAAGTTACAACACAGACAGAGTGGCAGTTAGGCCTTTGCGCCAGATGCCATTCCGAAATAGCAACAGTGCCATGGGTCTATCCAACAGGAGCTTACTATCCTTAGGCCAATCCCATGGCCAATTTTTCCATGGTTCCACAGCCGCCTATGGTACCATATCTCCCTCATATGCTCGGGGGGCATTGTGCCAATGACGGCCCATGGCTAGAGAATGGGAATGAAAGGAATCGAAGTCCTCCCCGAAGGACTGATAGAAGTGATAAAAGGAGGGCACCCTCTAGCCCACCTCGAAGGAATCAGCTCAGGAATCGGTTCATTCCAGGTTCATCAAATCGCCAGCGGTCCAGGAAGGACGCTGGACAGCGGTGAGACATCCTAATTTCCTGGCGGAAGAAATCCTCGAGAGATGACGCGAACGCAATACCGAAGACACTTGCGACAACGTAAGGAAGCTGAAATTCTTAGGAAGGAAACAACGAAACCCGGCAAGGGTAAAGCAGTGACGTCAGTAGAGCCAAGAAACCAAAAAATCATCCCGACTGACATTCAATCGGAAAGGAAGGTTACCAATCCAGCGATGTTGGAGACTGATGAGTCGAAGAATGATGTTTCGAGCAGGCTAGATGGCGTCGGGGAGGAAGATCTGCTAAGCGAGCGGATCGTAAAAATGGAAGAACTCAACCAAGTCAACAAAGAGTTGCCAATGGAAACCATAGACATACCATTATCCAGTGGCGACGCTGTCAACATGGAATGCAATATGGTATGGGCATTCCCTTCTGATATTAAGGCTAACAATAATTCTCAGGATAACACAAAAGAAAGCAGTGAAGTCTGGGATGACAGTGAACCTGTGGCCTTCTTTGTTGGTAATGATGAACATACGGTCCAGAAGAGCAAGACAGTCGAAGAGATCAAGGCTTTGTTCCAGAAGCCACCGCCAAGCATAGCGAAGCATGTAAAACCTCTCTTCGTGACTGGCCATCTCGATGGCAAGCCTACAGGCAGAATGCTAGTGGATAATGGAGCCGCAGTAAATATAATGCCTCTCTAAACCATGAAGCGCATAGGAAAGAAGAAGGCTGATCTTCTCAAAACAGATGTGGTGATCAGCAATTTTGCAGGAGGTAAAGCAGATATTATGGGAATACTGCCGATCGAAGTCAGTATCGGGAATAAGACAGTCACTTCTGCCTTTTTTGTGATCTACGCAAAGACTTCGTACAATGCCTTGCTAGGAAGGGATTGGATTCATTCCGCCATGTGCATCCCTTCGACCTTACACCAGTTTTTGGTATTTCTTGGAGATGGCGAGAATGAGCCAGAAATGGTGAAAGCAGAAGAGAGGCCGTTCACGGCCAATGTAAATGTAGTCGAAGTTAGGTACTACTCCGACAATGTTGGACCATATAGGTTTATCGGACAGGACAAATATGGCCGTCCACTTTGTGCCACGTCATCTGTGGCACCAGTTAGTTTAGAGGTAGCAATGACTAAAGAAGTTAGCAGGCCTTGCAACATCGAAGAAATGCCGCTTTCTATTTTTCAAAATATTGATCATGAGTAACATCGATATAGGCGAGGTTGTAATAATTTCGGATAGCACCGGATCAATAATAATAAATAAAACTTTGGCCTTATTGGCCAAGGATCTTTCCGATTACTACAGTTGTAATGCGGATGTAATATATGAACATGATCAAGATCTCACTTCGACAGACGAGATTACATTGAGAGAGTTGAGTGCCGCTCCGGCAAAGCTCGATGACGTGAAGATTCAAGTTCAGGATCCTGTCATCGAAGTGGAGCTTGGCAATGAAAATGATCATAGGCCCACATACATTAGTGCTTTATTGAGCCATGAGAATAAAGAGGCCATGATCAACATACTTAAACAGTACAAAGACTGTTTCGCATGGAATTACGATGAGATGCCTGGTCTCAACAGGGACTTAGTGGAACATCGAATACCCATTTTGCTTGGGTTTAAGCCGCGCAAACAGCCTCTTCGACGCATGTCCGATGAGGTATGTAGGTTAATTAAAGAAGAGATTCAAAGACTTTTTAAAGCAGACTTCATCGAAGTGGCCAGATACCCTGAATGGGTGGCCAATGTCGTGCCAGTCATAAAGAAGAATGGAAAGTTGAGGATTTGCATAGACTTTAGGGACTGAAATTTGGCATCTCCGAAAGATGAGTACACAATGCCAATGGCCGACATGATGATAGATGCAATCGCGGGACATGAGTTCTTAACTCTTGTCGACGGCAATGCAGGATATAACCAGACCTTCGTAGCCAAAGAGGATATCCCGAAACTGGCATTCCAATGCCCGGGAGGCATTGGTACCTTTCAATGGAGGGTTATGCCGTTTGGTCTTAAAAATGCTGGGGCTATGTAACAGCGGGCCATGAATTGCATTTTTCATGATTACATGAATGACTTCGTCAAAATCTACATTGACGATCTCATCATCAAATCTACCAGCTTTGCTCAGCATTTAGAGCATCTGGTTAAGGTTTTCGAAAGGATGAGAAAATTTCAGTTAAAGCTGAACCCGCTGAAATGCGTGTTTGGAGTGGCCGCAGGCCATTTTCTGGGTTTTTAGTACATAAGAAAGGAATCGAAGTGGAAGCAAATAAGGCAAAGGCCATACTGGCCGCACAGCCACCTCAAACCAAGAAGGAACTTCCTGGCTTATTTAAGGAGGTTTATTTCGAATCTTGCAGGCAAGACCAAGATTTTCTCACCCTTATTGAAGCTTAAAGACCATGACCATTTTGAATGGTCAGAAGAACATGGGCATGCATTCGACAGGATCAAGGAGGCATTAACTTCCCCTCCTGTGATGATGCCGCCATGAAAAGAAGAGCCACTCAAGCTTTATATTTCTGTTGCCGACAAGACCATTGGGGCGTTCCTGGCTCAAGATGATGAGAATGGTCTCGAACGGGCTGTTTACTATTTAAGTCGGCACTTGAGTGACACGGAGCAAAGATATCATCCAATCGAAAAGATGTGTCTGACTCTGTACTTCGCGTGTATCAAACTACGACATTACTTATTACCAGTAAAGGTTCTGGTAATCAGCAACGTCGACGTCATCAAATACATGCTTTCCAAGATCAATAGTGCGTGGTCGGATAGGCCGTTGGGCCATCCACCTGATGGAATACCAATTACAGTTTGTTCCACAGAAAGCTATGAAAGGCCAAGCCTTGGCTGATTTCCTCATCGAACACCCCGGTGTCGAAATAGATGATGAAGTGGTTCAGCAAATCGAAATGCTGTCAGTATTCTTGAAGCCATGGATCCTTCAATTCGACGGGTCTCGAACAGACAGAACATCCGGGGCTGACGTAGTTATCACTTCGCCCTTAGGAATTAGGACTGGCATGGCGGTCCAGTTCGATTTTTCATGTACCAACAATCAGGCCGAGTATGAAGCCTTGATCCTCGGATTAGAATTACTACGCGAATTAGGAGCATCCAGTGTCAACGTAACTGGGGACTCCCAGCTCGTAATTAAGCAGATCCAGGGTACGTTCCAGTGTCGAAACCCCATATTAGATAGGTATATTTCCATGGTCAATGCTCTACTAATGGGATTCGATGAAGTGACATTTCAGCATGTGGCTAGGAAGTCTAACTTCGAAGCCAATGAATTGGCTCAAATAGCCACTACGGCGGAATTTCCTAAGCATTGTAGGGCCGCCAGTTATACCATCACAAGGCAGGCCTATCCATCTCATCTCAAAAAAACTAATGTTTGTGCCATAGAAAGCACCATGAAGCAGGCTGAAGATTGGCGTGAACCGATATTGAGTTACTTGAATAATCCTTCTCGAGGAGCATCTCGACAAATTAAGATGAGGGCCACTAACTACGTGATCCTGGGCGGTGGCTCGTTGTATCGTAGAAGTCATGACGACATTCTCCTACAATGTGTAGGGCAAGATGAGGCGGTGAAAATCATGATGGAAGTCCACGAGGGAGTATGTGGTGCCCATCAGAGTGGCTGCAAAATGGCAAGGTTGATCAAGCGATATGGCTATTTCTGGCCAAAAATAGTGCAGGATTACCATTGGCTGGCTAGAGTTTGCGAAAAATGCCAGCTGCATGACCCAATTCAAAGAGTGCCAGCAGAGGAAATGAATCTAATAATCAAACCTTGGCCATTTCGATGTTGGGCCATAGACTTAATAGGGGCCATTCTCCCTCCCTCTTCGAAACAGCATACCCACATTATCACCGCCACAGACTATTTCACCAAGTGGGTAGAGGCTATTCCCCTCAAGCAAACCGATCAAGGGACGGTAGTCAAGTTCATCAAGGAGCACCTAATACATAGATTCGGAATTCCCCAGACTATCGTAATAGATAGGGGTACCATGTTTAGAGGGTCTGAAATTCAGGCTTTTGCCACATCATATGGCATCCAGCTTACACATTCTTCGCCGTATTATGCACAAGGAAATGGACAAGCCGAATCCACCAATAAGACTTTGAAGAATATCATTTCGAAGATGGTGGAGGAAAATCCTAGAGCATGGCACTTATTGCTTTTTGAAGCGTTGTGGGCATATCGAACGAGCAAGTGCACCAGCACAGGAACCACCCCATTTCGACTCACCTATGGCCACGATGCAGTTCTGCCCATGGAAATCAACGTGAGATCTGCACGGATAGCTCAACAAAATAATCTCACCATTGAAGAATACCGTCACAAGATGGTAGACGAACTGGACGCCGTAGAAAACATTAGGATACAGGCGTTAGATTCCATTGAGGCTCAGAAGAAACGAGTTGGTAGAGCCTACGATAGAAAGGTCAAGGCCAAAACGTTTCAAGTTGGAGACTTAGTGTGGAAGGTTGTTTTCCCCTTGGAGAAAAGAGATACGGTGATGGGAAAATGGAGCCCCAATTGGGAAGGCCCCATTTCGATCCATTTAGTAACTAGGGGAGGAGCTTATTTACTAGAAAGCATGGATGGAGACCTACTCAGGGATCCAATCAATGACAAATATTTGAAGAAATATCACCCTACCTTGTGGGAGACACTGCCATTAGAACGCCGAATTAGCCTAAGTCAAGATGGCCTTTAAGGCCAACCATACTTAGGACGTTTTGTTTTTCTCATTTGTTTGTCTTAATTAAATCATGTCGTTCGTACACTTATGAGGTTTTGTTTTCCACATATGAATGTTTTTTGAAGAAATCTTGAGGTAAGCACGTCAAATAGCATGATGGAATTGAATAGATTGAAAATCGAAATAATAACGAATCGAGCCAAAAATGGCTTAAGAATTCAAGATAGAAAGCTGGTAAAGAGCAAAAAATTGTTCCGGCAACAAGCTGCCATTTGTAAATGGCACGCAAGCTATAAAAACTAAACAAGAGAATTAAATGGCCGGAGTGTCTTTCTCTTGAGCTGCACCACTTGGACCAGCCGCCTCGCTCGCAGGTTGGTTAGAAGTCGAAGTGGCTTCTGCCAGGTGACTAGCTTCATGCCCTCCTACCTCACTGACCCTTGGGGTCCCTTCGCCCAGGAAATCAGCCCGGAATTGAGCAAAGAATAAATGCAAAGAGGTAGTCACCTCATCGAGTTCAGTAGAGGCAGTTTCGACTTGACGCTTCCGCTCCAGGTCCCTCTCTTTGGCTTGCTGGTAGGCTTTGATTCGTGTGTTGAAATCAGCCTTGAGTTGGTCAACCTCACCAGAGAGATGGAATAATTGCTGGTCCATTTCTGCAACAAGGCTATCTCGCGTAGCAGACAGCTCCAGCTGTCGTTCAGCCCTCTGGTGCAGTTGAACTCGTAGAGACTTCAGATCATCAACCAGGGGGCCTGTGCTGGAGACGTGATGAGTTTGGATGAGGGCGTGGTTGCTTTCACATTTTGTTCCAAGATTTGGGAGGTTTCTTGCAAAATCCTCATAGAATCGTCTTTTGCTGGGCGCCATGGTGAGGCGAGCAACCTCCTGCAGGATCTGGCCAATTAGGTTCCTTCTTGTCCCAAAAATGGCCGGCGCAAATTCAGAGTCCACTCCTGTAAGGAGTCCTTTGAGCTCCTGGACGCGAGAATCGGAAAGATGCGTGGCCACCTCAGGGACGGGAGCGTCTCCCAAGATCGAATCCAGCAAGTCCACCATGTCCTTAGCACTACTCAAAGGCGTTGAACCTGACATCGATCGGGGAGAAATTGCCTGCAGGAAAAAGAAAGTTAGATTGTGGAAAACTAGCAAAGGGGCATAGCGAAGATGAGTGATGTTACCTGGGAACTACCAGCGGGGGTTTCTGGCATCGAAGAGGTGGTAGAAGGAGCCTGAGCAGCGAGCTGAGAGATGGCCTGTAGGATTCAAGGGTCAGAAAGGAACAACATTGAATGGGCAGGAATGAACTAAAGAAGTGTTACCTCAGCCACTTTGACAGGAGGAGGAGGGGGCGGCATAGCCTTTTTGGTGGGAAGAAGGCCTGGAATATCCGCAGAGGAGTAACTCGCCTCAGTAAGGTCAGCATGAATACGGTCAATGGCTGTGTCGATGTCAATCTCCTCAGAAGGAGATTCCTCAACACTTTCAATTTGGGGACCAGCAGAGGCAGAAGGGGTACCAATCGGAGAGGATTCAGAAGAGGAGGCAGGCATTACTAGGCGCCTCTTTGTCGCCATTTGTTTTATGCGTGGCCGCTTCAAGCCAGCTTCGGTTGGAATAGCACGCTTGCTTCAACCGGATGCCTGCTAGGAAAAGAAATCAACAAGGTGAAAAACAGAAAGAGAAGATCAAAGGATAAATACCTGATTGAATTCGTCGTCCTTAGAATCAGACACTTCGATCACTCCTTCAACCTTTGTGGAGTGAAAGTGACGGGTAGAACGACGGGTACCCACCTTGGCAGGAGCAGAGGCAGATATGGGTGCAGGACTTGGGGTCGGAATAGGAATTCCGGCAAGGATAGCAATGGCAGCGGACACCATGGCCTCAGTTTTCTTGCGGGTACCTAAAAAGCAAACCAAGCGAGAAAATCAACAATCATACGGAAACAAAACCAAAGTACATGAAACAGGGCTGAAGGAAATACCTTCCCCTTCTATGGTCACTGCGTTACTTCGAAAAGGAACGGCAAGCCCAAAGAGTTCAACCCTACGAACTCCCACGGGGTCATCAGCAAATAGACAACTGAATGTAACCTCGTCATGGAAGCTCAAGGGTCTTTCAAGGGGAAGGTCGGGTATGATCACCCATGGAACGAAGTCAGGTAAAGGGGGGGCAGTCAAGCATAATGGTTTGTAAAAGGTGGACCAATGTGGAGCATGGTCCTCTAGTTTTTTCCTAGCAATATGAAAGTGCTCTTTGGCCCTGGCTATCAATTTCTCCTTCTTTTTGAAAAATGTGATTGAAGCTTGCCTAATGCAGCCATCACGGTCAAGGGGGTTCCAGGTAATATTGTAAAAACGTTCAAATTTCTCAATACCTTTTTTGCCCGCCACAGATTTAACGAGAACATCCTCAGGGAAGGGCACGTCAGTGGCCACCTTCGGAGGCACGGTCGAAAAGGTAAAATGGGCCACAGCCGCGTGTGCAGGCTCTACCCGAGAATGCTTCAAGTAATCAGTCCACCAGGACTGGAAAGACGAGGTGGCCCTGGGGTCTCGCGCAAAGTAGATAAACTTGAACTCATCCATGCGGCGTGAGGAGCTGTCGGTTAGACCCCTATCGAACGAAAGCTCATTCGGGGTTGGCAGTGGAAACACTGGTGCGCGCCAAAAAGGTGGCGAAAAGTTCTTTGTCCATCCTCATATCAATGGCTCTAGCGCACAGGTGAGGGAAATAGGCTTGGAGCCACATTTGCACCAGCCAGAGTCCGCTGTGATGTATCTCCCTCTTCTTGGGGTCCTGCCTCACTTTGACCAACTTACGCAGCCCTTTATAGACAAAAGCCAGCACCGCTGGGCCCAGGGCCAAATTGGCACCAGCAACCATTGCCCCAACCATGTAGTAAAATTCCATGGTTTGTTGGCAAGATTGGCTGCAGAATACGTACCTGCACAGCCACAGTGCCAGGAATCGGACGTGCTCCTCATCTGTGACCGGAGTGGCTTTGTTAACAAAATGGGCAATGATGTGCCCATAGCTTGTCAGAGGCTTGTTCTCACGAGAGAGGTGGGACAGCTCCAGAACGTCAGGGTCATCATATTTGACGTCAACGCTGATTGGGCGACCAGACGAGCAGAAACCCGCCAACTGCTCTAAATCGAGGAAGGTGAGAGTCATGGGGCCGGCGGCAAAGTGGAACGTATTGTCGAGACGGCACCAAAACGGCAGCGCCGCCTGAAGAAAGCCCATATCGAGAGAATATGGGGATTTCGAAACCTGAATGGGTTCGTAAATCCCGATACTTTTCCACAATTGGCCGTATACGGCTTCGACGCGAGCACACCAGATGGTGAAATCACGGTGGAAGAAGAATTGGGCGGCCATGGCCAGTTGCGGATGGAAGTGCCGAAAACATGGCCCTCTGGGTACGGCAATCGCTTTTCGAAACGGGCCAAATCACGAAGATGGTCGTGAGGGATATCCCCGCTAATAATGGGACCCAAAGAATGAGAGCCTTCACATGTGAAAATGGTGGAATTTTGAGACGCCATTAGTGAGGGAGAAGTTAGGGTTTTGAATTTGGGGAAGATAGGAGAGTGGAAATGACGACGAAGATGGATGATGAGAGAGGGGCAGAAGATGGTTTTTAAAAGGTCAAAACTAACAGCTGAAGGGGTATCCTAATTTTTCTGGGGATAAACAAGTAGAGATTTGGAGTAATTAGGTGACTAAGAGTCAGGGGGTAGTAGGAGTTTCAGGCGTGAGAAAACACTGGAAACGGCTAGTATTGGGACACTCAAAAGACGCCATCATGATGGCGCCAGTAACAGTCGTCAGTCGAGATAAGCAGAAAAAGAGGAAAATATTTAAATATCTATGGAAGAATGAATGAGGGAGTTTTCCAGAAGGATGTTGTTAAAACTAAAGTTGTCACGATTAGTATAGGAAGCATGAGTAAAGAAGCCGCCAAATTTAATGGCGCTAAGGGAATAAAGTTTAAATCAAGTTATGGTCAAATCTTACTAATTGACCACAACTTGCGGGGGGCATTGTTTGAGCCCAAAATTAAATTTTTGAAATTAGATTCGGAGTGGGCTGATTTTGGTCTTTTTTTGCCACGCCGGAATAAATTAATAAGGCCCAGGCCATTTCGGCGCATCCACAATAGCCCGTGTTGGAAGCCCAGGCCGAAATGGAGTCACGGCCCATGGCCCAGTTGGCCAAAAGTGTAAAATACGAGAATAAAATAAAATAGAATAATAAATTCAAATTCATATCCCCTACTTCTAGGGGTTGTTAGATGGAGAATAACCGAATGGCTAAAAATGGGCATTGTTATGCCTGCATATGCCTAAAGAAAGGCCATGCGATGTTAATAGTTGAAATTTAAATAAGATGGCAACAACTGCCACCTCTAGGAATAAGGACGGCCATTCATTTTGGCCATGTTTGAATAAATCATTCCAGCTCCAAGAATAACGGGATGCAGTTGCAGCTTGAGGACTATAAAGGGAGCTGGATTCTTCATTTCAAAGGACACAACGTCAATCAATCAAATACAACAACACTTCTCTCAATCAAGAAGTCCACACTTCTCTGATTGTTCTTAGCTTAAATGAACGAAGAATAGCTTTAGTTCAAGTAGGTAGAAAACCGTTGCGGGTGTTTGTAGCCATACCTCATTCGGCTCGAAGTGGGGATATCAATGCACTCATTTCGTAACGTCACGAAGTCGTAGCCATCACTCACTCGGATTGGGCCCGGTTCGAGGTGAGATATCAATACAGCGGAGTGGTACCCAGCATTCATATCGAGCGCATGCATGAAGAGGAGTACAGACGGAGTCAATCAATGCTCGTCGGAGTGAACAGCCTCTGAAGACAACCACAGGTAGATATGGCCGGAGTCATCAATGTGGCCGATTTGTAGCTAGAGTTCTTAGGGACTGCTCAATGCATCTCTGTCATAGATATGGCCCGAGTCATCAATGCGTGTGTCTGTAGTCAAGTCCTGTAAAGTTTGTGTGGCGAGTAGCCATAGTCTTCGAACGTATTTTCTTTTCGATTTAAAGCTTTTCGACCCTTTTCGATTTCGAGTGCTAAATTTTTAAGTCCTACATTGAGTTGTAGGCAAGTAGAACCTCAGGGGTAGTGTTTGCCTACTCCAATTCAATCGTTTTTCAGATAGAAGTCTTGGGCGCATTACATTTTCGCTTCGAATTGCATCACTTTACTTAGAAACACAAGACTTCCACTTGTGTCCTCCTGCGCACTGGCACGCCCACACCCGAACACGATAGAGCTCACTCCGAATCGGCTGCTTTCCGATCGAATTCAGCCGGCCCGGACCCTGAGCGGCCACTTCGGCGCGGCCGGGAGAAATTTATGCAAACAGTGGGCATCCCGTTGCTCGATTGGATCTCCCATGTATTTTGGCTTTAGAAGTTGTCGATTGATCTTGAATGATTTGGATGCTTCATTACCTGTCTTAATTGTTCCATGGGGGTAAGCCTTGAGAACTATGTAAGGTCCTATCCATCTTGATTTTAGTTTGCTCAGAAAAAGTCTGAGACGTGAGTTGTAAAGAAGAGCACTTATTGGCCTTTAACAAACTCCTTTTTTTGAATATGCTTATCATGGCATGATTTGGCCTTTTCTTTGTAGATCTTGGCATTTTCATAGGCTTCCATTCGGAGTTCCTCTAGTTCGCTTAGTTGAAATAGTATTTTTTTCACCCTCCGCACTGAGGTCAAAATTTAATGCTTTGATTGCCAATATGCTTTGTGCTTCAACTCCACCAGAGGATGACATGCTTTCTCAAAGACTAATCTATATGATTACATACCAATAGGTATTTTACAAGCAGTTATATAAGCCCAAAGTGCATCATCTAACTTTACAGTCCAATCTTTGCGCAAAGCCCTTACTGTTTTCTCTAAAATTTGCTTAATCTCTCGGTTAGAGATCTCGGTTAGACTCCATACTTTTTTAACAAGTTGTCTAACTGCTTATTACAGAAGTGCTTTCCCCCATTATTAATTAGTGCCTTGGGGACTCCAAATCTAGTAAAGATATTTTTTCTTGAGAAACTTTATGACTACTTTGGAATCATTTGTAGGACTAGCTATGACTTCTACCCATTTAGACAATCAACTGTCGTGAGGATATATTGGTTATTATAAGAGGACTGAAAGGGTCCTATCAAATCAACTCCCTGTACATCAAACAATTCAACTTCTATGTTGTTCAAGGGCATCTCGTCCTCCCATAAATATATCCTACCTTTTGACATCAATCACATCTCGCACAAAAACTCTAGCATCCTCAGACATATTGAGCCAAAAGAATCCTAACTGTAAAATTTTAGGTACTGTCTTGGATGCACCTAAATGCCCCCAACACTCACTCGAATCGCAATGGTCCGACACACTCCTAAACTCTTTCTCGGGTATATATCATCAAATTATACAATCAGAACAAGATTTGAAAAGCAAAGGTTCCTCTCAAAAATAATGTTAAACATTTGAGGGGAATTTTTTCTTTTGTTGAAAATTAAAATCTGATGGTATAATTCCACTAATCAAGTAGTTAAAAAAATCTGCATGCCAAGGGGTGTTTAAGGGTGCGAAGAACAATTGTTCATCCAGAAAAGATTCTTGAATGGGCAATTGGTCCTCTTTAATGGTTAAAACGACTTCCATCCAAGAGAGGTGATCAGCTACTACGTGTTCAGCTACCTTTTTGTCTCGAATCTCTAAGTCAAACTCTGTAATAAGAGTATCCACCTAATCAAGCATAGCTCTGAGCCTTTTTTTCACAACAAAAATTTAACTGTTGCGTGATCTGTGTAGACAATCATTCTAGAACCTGTCAAATAAGAACGAAATTTGTCAAAAGCAAATACAATTGCAAGCAATTCTTTTTTAGCAGTAGCATAATTAATTTGAGCGGCATTCAAAGTTTTGCTTGCATATGCTATGACATGCAAACGTTTCTCCATTTTCTGGCCAAGGACCGCGTCAATAGTGTGATCACTTTTATCAGACATGAGTTCAAATGTAAGATCCTAATCTGGCACTAGCATGATAGGTGCGGATTGTAGTGCTTGCTTCAAACTATCAAAAGCAATTAAACACTCTTCGTTAAACTCAAATTTGGCATCTTTCAAAAGTAGATTACAAAGAGGTTTAGAAATTTTGAAGAAGTCCTTGATAAAGTGGCAATAAAAGCCTACATGACTAAGGAAACTCCTTACTCCCTTGATTGAATTCGTAGTGGCAAGCGGAAAATAACTTCATTTTTTGCTCGATCCACCTTAATTCCTCCTTCCGAGATCTTGTGTTCCAAAACTATACCTTTGTTGCGTTTGTAACGAGCACACGCAAGTGTACGTATCGCACAAGTAGCATAAAAATATCGATCCCACGAGGACTAATTCCTAAGCAATTTTCTAATCTTCTTCACACAATTTGTGACTTCTTAATTTGGGCAATTGAAAGTAAAAATGAGAGATTTGTGAAATTGAGAACAAGTAAAACAAAATACAAAAGTAATAAACTGCAGAAAAATACCAAGAGAAAATAACCTGGGTCTTTAACTTCCCCTTGTATATCTTTCAAGCGATTCTCCTAATCCTCTCTATCAAGTAACAAAACATGCTCAATAATCCAAAATTCTATTTTATCTAAACTACTATCTTGATATAGTATAAACCTTATTAACTAGATTAATTCTCTATATCTCTATGAGAATCGTACCTAGATACTAGCGTTAAGAACCAATTTCGAGTGACTACCTAAGGTAGGTTGGTACTCTCGTCCTTCCTACGAATTATATTCCCAAGGAATATAAACTTAGGTTGCTTTGTTCAGTTCTAAACCATAAAATCCTCTCTCGAGCTCAATCAAAGTTAACAACTCAATTTTAATGGAGGCCAATCACTAGAATGCATTAAGACCAAAACAAAGCAATTGATATGCAAAGTACTTAATAGAGATTCATAGAGTTTCAATAACAATCCATATAAGGTTCCATTAAAGACCTAGAAAAGAGTTTAGTTCGTCATACGAACAGAATCCATGGCAAAAACTATAAATGAAATAGACATGAATAACAAGAAGAGATTAAAGGAAGAAAAACTCTGTTATCGGCGCGAATCTTCTCCTTCAAGACTCCTCCCGCTCCTCAATTCTCTCTTCTGCACTCTAGGGTTTTTCTCCAGGTCTCCCCCCTTTGTTCTGTGTCTAGATCTCTCCTTTTTAAGGTAGAAATCGCGAAAAAACACAAAATCTGCTGGTTTCCAAATATACTCTCCCACCTAGGCGGCTAAGCCATTGGAAAATTGATCTGCAACGCCGCCTCGGCGGGAGATGGTAGCCGCCTAGGTGGCCAAGCCTCTGGAATTTGACTTTTTCTTTTACTTCAATGCCGCTTAGGCGGGAAATGGTAGCCGCCTAGGCAAATGAGCCTCTGGAAAGTTGATTTGTACTTCTTTCATATAATTTTCGTATTTTTGCTTTATTTCCTCCAACAATTGTTCTACAAAAAGAAAAGGGAATAAGTCAAATAAATTAAGTTTCCCTAACCAAAAACTAGTAATTTAACATTTACATGATAAAGCTCCAAAATAACTCTATAAAATAGAGTTATCAACCTTCTTGTACCATAAAGTGACACTTTTCCCAATTCAAGATAAGGTTAGTTTCCTCACAATGATGCAATACTTGAAAATCATTAAACAAGCAAGAATCAAAAGAATCTCCAAACACAGAAAACTCATCCATGAACACTTCCATAATCTTCTCAATGAAGTCAAAAAAGATAGCCATCATACAACATTGAAAAGTTGTCGGGGCATTGCATAATCCAAACGGCATACGTCTAAATGCAAAAGTGCCGTATAGACAAGTTAAAGTTGTTTTCTCTTGGTCTTGCAGAGCAATTGCAAATTGGCTGTATCCAAAATAACCATCTAGGAAACAATAAAAAGAATAATCCGCTAGTTTTTCTAGCATTTGATTAAGGAAAGGCAAGAGAAAGTGATCTTTATGAATTGCAGTATTAAGCTTCCTATAGTCAAGACAAACATGCCAACCTGTAACTACCTTTGTGGGTATTAATTCATTATTTTCATTATGTATCAGGGTCATCCCACCCGTTTTAGGCACTACTTGCACTGGAGTCATCCAAGCACTATAAAAAATAGGATAAATTATCCATGCATCTAACAATTTAATAATCTTAACCCTAGCCACTTCTTTCACATTCGGATTTAACCTACATTGATGTTCTATGGTCAGCTTATGATTATCTTTCATTAAAAGGAGACGCATACAAATAGAAGGGCTAATCCCTTTGACATTAGAAATAGTCCATCCTATTGCCCTTTTGTGTTCACGCAATGTAATGACCCGGTATTTCTAGGTATTTTAAAGTTAATCATATGATTAAATTATTTAGTTTTTATGTGATTATTAGTTTATATGTGAACTATGTGATTAAATTAATGTTTTATTATCTTATATGGGAAATGTGCAATAACTATTATGTTTGCATACCACCCATTTGATTCGACGTATATTCATATAAATCAATATATACATATATAATTTTATACATACATTTTTCAAAATTATAATGATAGGAATTATTTGTAATAAAGTCATAGTATTTTTATATGTTGAAGTATATATAAATAAATTTGTATATTTTCAAATATATATATATATCCTAGGTCATTTTTGTATTTTAGATGATGTAGATATATATATATATATACTAATTGATGCTTAAATATGTATTATTTAAATGTTATATGATTAATTTCTATTGCAATATATACTTTGCAATATATACCTATTTTTATTTACAAAACGCATAATTATTGGAATTATTTTCTACTTCATTTAGTAATTATAAAATGCATAAACTTCAAACACACACACATATATACATGTATATAGGCATATACACGAATTTATGTAGTTATATAAATAAGGGTTATATTATTTTTCTTGATATTGCCATTTTCACTAAAATGTGTCATTTCACACTATAATAATTATTTTGAAAATTATTTTTAAATACTAGGTCATAAGACTATGATTTATATATATATAAATATCTTACACTTTATATGTATATATTTTAAAGAAAATTCATATACATAAAGGTATAAGGTTATATTTTCATTTCTTTAGGCATTTTTCATCATAAACATTGGAAAAATTATATTTTGTGTAAAAATATCTTAAAAATATAAAAAGAGGAGGGGGTGAACGAAATTTTATGTATATATATGTATAATATAAATATATGGTGTATATTATTACTTGCTCCCCAATTCTCCTTGCATTAAATGAATATTCACATATGTAAGAATTCTTCTAGATATGTTTATACATGTAAGGCTTAGATTAAACTAGATTATGAAGTGTGCATTTAGACTCACACTTAAGCTATAATTAGGTATTGAGTTGGGCATTGAGTTGGAAGATTTCATTTATTATAACCCTTAGTTGTAACCTTAGGTGGAAAGATAACAATAATTAGAAAATGACTTAATTATTTAATAATCTTATTTCTTAAGCACAACTACTATAAATAGGGGATAAATTGGGGATTTATCACTTCATTTTTCATCACATAACACACACAAACACATCCACACACACAAAATCTCGCCTAAAACACCCCACTCACACTCACCTTACCCTAAACACACAAAACACTTCATATTTATAGTAAATCTTCTACCCACATATATATATACATAAACCCTTCATTTTACATACTTATAGCCCCATAAAAGCCTCTTGAAAAAGGTATAAGAATATTTAATTAAAGTAGGGACCTTACTTAATATCATAAGTAAAGGTTCTACTTTAATTAATAGATATTATACCTTAAAGAAGTGAATACTTCATATTTGATACAAGGTAGTGATTTCTCTTAATACATGAGCTAGTTTTCTTATAGTGTTAACTTATTATTCTCGTATTAGGACATGGGATGTAACCACAAGTTGGTTACTATCTTAGTCCGAAAGGATTTCACGACAATTTAGCTAAATGCATGTTGTATGTTCATGAACAATTGTGCTGGAAATTTGGGCATTTCTGCTCGATTTATGTGCTGGAAAATTAGGATTTATGCTTGTCTAGGGTTTATATATGTGTTTAGGGTTTTATTCATGTGTTAGAAGTTGCAAATTCAGTGTTTAAAACTGAAAATTGGAGTTGTTTTCAAAGCTGGAAATTCTGCTCTCAAAACTGGAATTACTGTTCCAGCAGCTGAAAATCTTGTTTTCAAGGCTGGAATTTCGAATTTTACAAACTGAAAATTTATTTTTGAAAGGCTGGAAATTACAGTGTGTAATTTCAGTATGTTTTAAGCTGAAATTCGAGTGTTTCGCAAACTGAAAATTATATTCGCAACCTGAAACATGCAAGCTGAAAATTATGTTCTATGCTGAAATTTTGTGCAACGTGCTGAAAATTAGTGTGTATTGTGCTGGGAATTGTACTGATTATACTAGAAATTGTATGTATATGGGCCCAATAAGTGATAGGGGTGGATGGGGCTGAGTTCGGCCGGGCGGCAACGGGCTTGCCGGTCTTAAACGTTCTCGCCATCCATCGTTGCCTAATCCCACCTTGCATGAACGGAGTGTTCCATGTACTGAAGTGGGTCGTAGGAAATTCGGCATATGCCCGGAATATGACCACTGGAGTGTTTGGTTGGGTGGGAGTATTGGTTGGAATTGAATTACGGCACGGCGAGATAAGGTAGCCGCCCGTCGAGGTGGAAAACGGTAGAAAAGTGTGCAATTTATGATTCTTATGAATCTGAAATTTTATATGGTTTATATTGATGCAAGTATGTGAACATATGCATGCCCAAGTCACACACGCGCACCTTATGTGTTAAGTGAAATTGCTACTCAACGTGATTGTTGACGTTGTTAATATTTAATGTTTTAGCCCGACATGAGAACGAAGGTATTAAGGAGGAGGATAGCGAGGGATGATTTGAAGCTTTTGGCTAGGAGAAGTCATAGACGAGTCTTTGTAATTGTATCATGTATTTAGGACTCTTATTATGTACTTGGTGTTTTGCTATGAAATAAAAGACTTTTAGAAAAAAAAAATTACTTTCTATAATAAAAGTATTCATAGCATATTCCCATAACTAGCCAATGGTTTCGGGCCGTCACACACAATACCCATGATAATTTATCAACCTGTACATTAGATAAGTGCATGGAAATTATCACATGCAATGTATCCTTCTCACCTAAGAAAGCATACTTAAAATGTGGTGGAAAGGGTTTAAGCTCAAGACAAAAGGCGTTCTCAATAGAAGGGGAAAGTTGAGGCTTATCTTAGCCTAATTTATCAAATCTATACTTATGGCATAAGGGCACACAAGAAGTAACCTCAAATAGTGCGGCAATCTCGTCGCCATCATCATGTATGCTGGTCGAGTTCCTTATGCATAATTCAAGTGGATCTCTAGCTATGACTTTCCGGGAGGTAGCCCTTGAGAGATCTTGGAATACATCCACTCTCAAGCATTGTTCTCGAATGTTGGGGTTCTTCATAGATTGGAACAAGTTGAACTCAACGCTCTCTTCCTAAACTTGGAATGTTTAATGTCCATTCTTGACATCAATTAGAGCACCCACAGTGGCCCAAAAAGGTCTTCCCAAAATCAATGGCATATTCTCATCTTCTTCCATGTCCAAAACTACGAAGTCCACGAGGAGATAGAAATTACCCACTTTAACGAGAGCATTTTCTAGAGCTGCCGATGGATACTTCACAGACCTATATGCTAATTGCAATGTCACCGTAGTGGGTTTGAGCTCTCCAAGCCCAAGCCTCCTATACATAGAAAGAGTTATTAAACTCACACTTTCGCCCAAATCGCACAAAGCTTTATCAAACTCAACATTACCAATAGTATAAGGAATAGAAAAACTCTGTGGATCTTTAAGCTTTGGCGGAAACTTCTTTTGAATGATGGCGCTGCACTCCTCAATCAAAGCAATAGTGGCATGCTCTTCAATCTTTCTTTTGTTGGACAAGATCTCCTTGAGAAATTTTACATAGGTAGGCATATGTGCTAAAGCATCAGCAAAAGGTATATTTATTTGCAATTGTTTAAAAATGCTTAGGAACTTTTCGAATTGTTTGTCGAGCTTTTGTTTTTGAAGCCTCTGAGGAAAAGGGATGGGTGGAACATAAGGCTTAGGTGGTGGCAAATCACTTTTCTTAGTCTCACCCTCACCATTGTCTTCTATCTCTTTTAACACACTCTTTTCTTTCTCTACTTGTTGTTCTTTCTTTGGTAACTCTATCAATTCTCTCTCATTCCTTAAGGTAACTGCCTTATAATGCTCATTAAGGTTAATCTTAGTTTGACTATGTCCTTACTGCCTGAACGTGGAAGTACTACCTTGAGATTCAATCTTATTTAGGCGAGATTTAAACTTGTCAAATTGGTGCTCAAACTTGTCAATTTGTTCCAGGGTAGATTGCATCAATTTTTCAAGGGTGGCTTCTATAGAAGATTTGGGGTTAGGTAGTGAAGGTTAAGGTATGTATGAGGAAAACCTTCGAGGTTTGGATTGGAAGTTTTATTTGGGCTGCCCAAATTGTTGATTTTGGTTGTTCTCATTACACCCCCCTCCCCCCCAAGAAAAATTGGGACGATTTCTTCATCTAGGATTATATGTGGCTGCATAAAGGTTGTTTTGGGTTCTATTATTGACATATTGAACTTGTTCTAGAGAGAAATTGCTCTATATGCCCTAGACAATCATTCATGCTGTGAGGACCTCCTTAAACACCACAACTCAAAGGTGGGTTAGACACCGCGTCAACAAATAATTGATCAAATCTTTGAAACAATGCATCAATTTTAGAATTAATGAAAGATACGGTATCTAACTCGAGCATACTTGCAAACTTTGGAGCTTGTGCAAAAGGAGTTGCCCTACTCGTTCCCCATTGGTAATCGTTAGTTGTTATCTCATCAATCAATTGTTATGCAGCTTCAATGGATTTGGACATCAATGTTCACCTCGCGGATGCATCAATCATAATTTGGAGGGCTTCTATCAAACTATTGTAGAATCTTTGCATGAGTAACCAATCTGGCAAGCCATGGTTAGGGCACTTCCTCTGCAATTCCTTAAAGCGTTCCCAAGCATCGCTTAGGGACTCTTGGTCTTGTTGTCGGAAAGCCATCAATTCCTCACAGATTGTAGAAACTTTACGAGGTGGAAAATACTTTGTCAAAAAGGCTTTGAAAGCTCATCCCATGTGGAGATGAAATTTAGTAGCAGAGAACTCAACCAATCCTTAACCCAATCTCTTAATGAAAAAGGAAACAAATGAAGACGAATGGCATCACTAGAGACACCATTAATCTTACAAGTTGTGCAAATTGCCAGAAAGTGGGACAAGTGAGAGTTGGGATCCTCCGTTGATCCCCATTCAAATTGGTGTTGCTGCATGGTGTTGATGATTGTTGGCTTTATCTCAAAATTGTTGTCATCACTGGTTGGCATGGCGAAGCTCCCTTGAAGTCCTACGGCATCAAGTAATACATAATCCCACAATGTCCAATTATCATATTGAGACATCTATACAATTGGTAAAACCAACGCTTGGTCTAACTCTTGTTATCTTTGATCTCGACGAAGTTGATGGAATGTTCTTTCTATCTCAGGATCAAACAGTACCAATTCGAAGCTTCGAGACCTTTGCATATGACTATGCCTGGAAAAACGAAGTGTACGAACTAAAAAGACAACTAAAATTAGAAGTAAATATAAATAATCGTGCTTAAATAAATTTATACTAACACTCATTTGATATTGGTAATCACCGTTCCCCAACAACGGTGCCAAAAAACTTGTTACGATTTTTCCGCAAGTATACAGGGTCGTCAAGTAATAAAGTGAAAGTCAAGTATCATTCTCATGAGGAACGGGTCTCTAAACACCAAACTTATAAATCCTCTACTGCTTAAACTTCGAAAATTGATTTGAAGTTTATGAAATAAAAGAAAGCAAATAAATTATGAGCAGAAAAATCAATAAGAACAAGCTAGGGCCTAAGCATCGTGAATCGAATCCCCTTTTATAATTATTTGAACCCCTTTTGATAGTAATAATACCCCTTTCCACAATCCAACTTACAAAAATATTTGTAATCTCCTTTTGAAAGTAAAACAAAGGTGCCAAGGTACTACTTTCGTGATCATATACAGATCCCTTGACCTATTGCGTGCAAGGGTTGTGTTAGTTAAAAAGTTCTCGCTATTAATCTAATCGATCGCATAAGAGCATGATATTTCTAACCTTCACGTTCCTTATATCTATAATGCAAATAATCAGATTTTATACAAACCCTTTCGTAGTCGAATATAAAATCTCAAAACTTGTAAAAATTGATCAGAAATTTACAAGTAATAAAATCTTGAATTATAGATTAAAATCAAAGAGGGTTCAAGTTTCATCAATGACTAGCCGAGAACCCTATAATTTATTTAGCCAGACATAGTAAAAGTAAAACAACACAAAAACATGATAAACCTAAAAAAAATCATAAAAGCAAACTAGGCTTGAGGCAATAATCTTGAGGGAAGGAAGAATTTGGCCCTTGAATTGTCACCTTCTTGAGCTTTCGTCCTTGAACTCCTCTTCAAAAACTAGCCAAAAGTACCTCAAAATTATACAGAGGACACACTTAAATAGTGCTAGGGCAACTGCAGCCAAAATCCTAATAGAGGATAAGTTTCCTTGTACAGAGGAGCAGCCAAAAACAGCTTGGCCATGCCAACACGGCCTGAGCCATTTTCTTGTGCAATATTTTGGCTTTCTCTATAGCACGAAAACGGCCAAGGCCATTTTGTTGCACCTACGAGAATGCGTGACAAAATGGCTTGTTTGTGCCAAACGGCCGAGGCCGTTTTGTTGCGCTCTTCTTTGTAATCCAACCTACTTCCATCCCCATTTTTTGTGATAAAACATAGAACACTCGTAAAGAGATATCTGAATAAAAAATAAAAAAATAAAAAAAACTTAGAATAATTATGTTTTGGGGGCATAAAAATATTTTTTTTAATATCTAAATTAAGGTCTTATTCCTTTGTTTCTTTTTCTTCTTAAATAGCATAAAACCTCAATAACAATAACATAATTTACATGAATTTTGGACATAAAAGTACATATATTTTTAGCTTATCAAGCAGCAAGTAGAGTATGGTTATTATGCAGTATCAAGTTGTGGAGGAAAGTCGGCTGAGGATGAGGGTAGTGGCAACAGGATTTTTTTTGCGGAGCTGCAGCTTTATGTGGTTGCGGATATCTTTTCTGACTTTCTTCGCCTTGAATCAAGTTTTGTTATATGAATATATTTTGCTAGAAAGACAAGCTCTTCGGATTCCTATAATCACCAAAGAGGATGGCAATAGAAAACAAAGCATGTCATGGTGTAGCAAAGAAACAGCTCAAGCCTAGTTGGGCGCAGCTGCTTCACAAAAGTAATCGCAATTATTGGTTGATATTGGATTCTCAAGTGATGCATAGACCATAAACTATACTTTCTTCTCCTCTATAAATGTCTAGGTATGTGTACTCGTGCAAACAAGTCTAATGCAAACCCCTAGTATAACAACCCCGATAACCAAGCTTATTTTAATTTACATTCCAAAGTATAATTTACATTCCAAGAATCAGGAAATAGAAAACATACTTAGATACAAAACATAATCTCAAATAATACATCAAGTTCAAGACGTCGGGTGCAAGTGTACTTTTACAACATACTTAAAGTTGACAATCGCAAAATAACAAATACGCAGCAGAATATTCGTAGCTCTCTTTTTAATAAAAGGCCTCAAACTGTTCTTCCTCCTCGACCTCATTTAAGTTATTCTCGAGCTCATCTAAAATATATCATATGAACACGATCAACATATATAGTTGAGTAGAAACATTACTTAAGTATATAAGGTGCTCATGTGTGTGATTTGCACATAAGCACATATAGTTACGTTGCACATAAAAATATGTTTTCATTTCAAACCTTTCTCGTCACCTAACAGTGACCCTTATGACTCCCCCGGCTGAAATAACAACCAGCACATTACTCCCGCCTGCCTTATCCTCCAATGGTCGTACCCCGGGTGTTACGCCAAAATTTTCCTATGACCCACTCTCTTATATAGATCACTCCGTCTATATAAGGGGGGATTAGGAGATTGAGGGGGTGAGAACTCTTACAGCAAGCTACCCCTTTGGTATGTCCTGGCGGAACTCACCCAAACCACTCCGATATATTTCGGGCCCGTTTCTCAATCACAATTAATGCACATAGCATAATCTTGGAAGTCTTGCTTCCATATTTCACATTTTATTCCAACATACTTTGAAAATAATATCGTCAATAAAATAGTAGAAGATAAATGGATATATAAATTTATAAATATGTAAAATATGACGGTAAATTAAGATATCATCAAAACATAAAGTATGACTATATATATATACATACACGGTAACACACACATATATAGTCAATTATATGAATTTTGACTAAACTATACCTATGAAACATATATATGGACTAGACCTAATTATACATAATCTTAAGGATTTTTGAGTAAGTAAAGTAACATGTAATAACACCTTAAGTATATTTAGCTATATATATACGTACAATATATATATATAGATAGGTAAGATGCATAGCTCACGGCAACACACACATATGTACATGTCCACATATATATTTTTAGAATATAAATTTGATACATACTATAATCTTGATTGAACAAAATCTAATTAAACACAACCATATAAATATGTATTATGTATATATATGGTACGTATATATATATATATATATAACATATATATATTTTCAACATAAAAAGGGTCCAATATATTTATAGAGAATACAATATAAATCTATTTGGTAATTTAAATCATGTGTTTGCAAGAAAATCATATATGTTGACACTAACACTTTTCATAGAAACATATGAAATTTTTCCAAATAGGATGAACATAATGTCAAATATGCTATAGTGCCCTAAACTTGTAATATAATAAATTTTCATGAACTTCTAAGCACATAATGATCATATAATATTTCATAAAATCAAATAATATTTACAAGACCATATGCTAGCACATAATTCTAACTAAGAATACACAAAGTAGTGAAACTAATTTTCATGACTTCATGGAACCTCCTTCAAGAGGCAAGAAAACCTCTACTTATATGATTAAGTAAGGTTTCTACCTTTTTTCTTTTGTTTTGTTTTGAGGGTATAATATAGTGTAATGTTGGAAAGATAGAAAATTAGTGGGTTTTGGAAGAAAACAAGAGAGTGTGAGAGTGTGTGGAGTGGCCGGTTGAGAATGAGGGAAAAAGAGGTAGCAAATTAGTGATTTTGGGAGAAATTAGGGAGGGTGTGTGTGAGGGTGTGTTATGGACGGTTTCTAGGGGGAGAAATGGAGGAATTCTTGGTCTTGTTTTGTAGAAATGAGAGGAAGAAGCAATTATTTTATTCTTAGGTCATTTTCTTCATAATTATAATTTTTCCACCTAGCTTAATACATTAAATGAAGTCTTCCATGTGGAAGACTAATTAAGCTTGGGTGTCCAAGCTATGATATGATTCATAAGCTACATAAATATGATCCATGTATTAATATTTATTTATAGTATATTAGAGGAGATTTTTTTTGTAAAATAGCATAAAATAGGTTAATATCTAGTATTTGTAATTTTTTCTTTATTTTAAATCCGAAAATCAGATTTCAAATTATTAAAATTCAAAATTTATGCTTATAATTTTAGTAAATATATTATGGTAATTAAAAATTCGAAATTTATATTTTTTTTATTTGGAAGTTTATAATTTTATTTGGAATTTATGACTTAATTTGAGCAAAATTCGAAAATCAAGGAAATTAAATTCTAATTTTTGGCAAATATATTTTTCCAAGTCATAGTAGTGTAGAATATGTAATTATGAATTATTAAAGAAGAAAATACATTTTTGAAAGAATTATTATTTGTAGAAAAAGTAAATATATAAATTCTTATAAATAAGAAATTAGTTTTGGAAAATTAATAATTTTAGGAAATTATTTTTCCTATATTTATATATATATATATATATATTTCCTATATTTATATATATATATATATAAAGGTTGGAGAGATAGCAAAATATACAATTATATATGAATGGTAAAGATTAATACACATTTTGGTAGTTGAAATGCTAAGAGGTAAATGTTCCATGTAGTCTTCCTTTTTACCACATATTCTATGAAAATGACATAATTAGGTAATTAAACTACTAGAAGACATATTTAACTAATTTTATCGTGTATTTTCGGATTTTTATATATATGTATATATTTTGATAGCATTCTTTCACAAATAGTAAAATTGTGGAGTAAATTATTACTTCTAGTAATTGTATAATTTCTAAAATAATTTTTATTATTAATTTCGAAATTATGGAGAAAATGCAAGTTAATTTCATGATATGGAGACAATAGTACCAATTAATAAAATTAACATCAACGGTTTTGGTTTCGACAAACCGAGGGGAATTTCATAGCTTTTAATTTCACTAATGACAAATCACATTTTTTTATAAAATACATGTAATGTAATGCATATTTATTCACAATAAAATAATTTTTTCATAAAATAGTAAAAATACTTAATAATTTCCAAATTTAAAATAATGTATTTTATCGGGTCGTCACACCTGGTGCTGCAATTTCATTCATGGGGACACTAGATTGAACGTGACGAGGTAAGAGGCGGTGGCAATAGGGAAAGAAGAAAGTGACTTCTGGATTGTGGTGGAGGGGAGAGTATCCGTAACAAATGAGTACGCGGGTAACGGACAGTGGTGTTTATGAGAAGAAAGCTAAGGAAACGGAGAAAAACCATTATAATCTTTGAAGACACACAGCTCGATTAAAAAAGGTCCATAATCATCATCAATCATTACATCACAAATATTCAAATAAATGCCTGGTGTACGGACCTCAAATGGCCATAGCATTCATTGCTGCTCCGAAAGGACTCCAAGCATACCCAGCAGACATGCTTCCCACACTTGCACTGGATATGATTGCAGCCATCCAATTTCTCAATTGCGAACCCACAGCCTGGGCACGTCTTCACATGTTCTTTCCCCATACACCACTCCTTCAGAGAAGAATCTGGGTCATTTTTGAACTCAAGATACTTCTCGCACGACAGGTACGGATGATATTCCAGGTGGCACTTAGTGCACGTCTCCACAAAGCACGCACCACATACAAAGAGTGCACCGCGCCCACCAGGATCAGCCACTCGATAAACCGAAGGACAGTTGGGTGATGAACAAAACCTGTAAGTGCCCATGGTACCTAACACATACGCAACCAAGGATGCCCTGAAAAGTTTCTCTAATTTCTCACTGGACAGCAAGGACCTCAAGTCAGCAACCAAAATAGGAGCCCCGCAGCCCTCTTTCACACACCGCAAGGGGAAGCAATCAGGATTTTTGATTGCAGATTCGCACTGCTCAACCAAGCATAAATGGCAGAATTCGTGACAACAACTTTCTAGCATGTAACCATCCTCCACTTCACACAAACAGATGGGGCAGACAGCATCATGATCATTCCTTAAATTTTGTAGCCCACTTGCCCGAGCAAGATCTTGAATTATGTCTTCAACTTTTTGCTTCACTTCTTTGGTACCCACAACAGATATAGTGTGGCGTCTTAGATTTAGAGAGAACTCTGCCTCAGGCAACTGCTCTTTAAACCCACGAAGGTCTGGTCCGAAATTCTGAACAACTCTCTTCATCATATCAGGAGGTAGAACTCCATCACAGAGTTGGATTTCTAGCCGCTTGCGGCCATGCAGAGCAAGAAGGGCTTTCACAAGGCTCGACTCCGCACTATCAATCTTTTCTAAAGAACCAAAGACTCTTAAAATCATGTTGTGCCTGTCAAACATTATGTGGGTCCCTGTCTCTCGCTCAATGGATTTTAATAAGATGGTTCCATCTGGTGAAAAGAGAATCTGAAGGACCGCAGTAGTGATATCAGGATGTTGTATAATCTTCCCCTTCATGAGCTGCTCCAGAGGTCGTCTCAACTCCACAACAGTTTTTGTAGCACTGGCAGATATCATTACTCTGTAAGAACCATTCTGGTTTCTCTCTAGATTACACTCTACACCTGCAAAAGGAGAAAGTTTACCCAAGTCAGCACATAAGAAATCACATTCTCAATCTTAAAAGGGCGATGTGGATTTGTACGTATCAACTCTCTCTCTCTCACACATTATTATTATTATTATTATTATATAACTACCACATATCAAGTATCACTTCAGCAAAAAACCAGCTGTCCTAATATGACTTCAGCTTTTATGGTAGATAGCACAAACCAAGAAAGCCAAGTTACCAAAAGGAGAGGATCTGCAGCTCATTAACAGCCCTCAGAAATATAAGTTGTTAAATGGCTAAAAGCTGCCAAATATAGGAGATGTCCGTCAATTTTCTTCAAAAGATATAAACGCAGGCATATCAAGATAAGATTAAATATTTTGCAAGGATGCAATGCTACATTAAAACAGAAAGATTAAAGTACCTATATCTATTTGAATAACTATCAGTGACTTCAGAAACAACGGACGAACTAAACTCCAATTAACTTTAAATTGAACGCCCTTGAGGGCATGGTCAAGAAAAGGATCACAGCATTCGCATCATATGAACAGTATAAATGGCAGATGGCAACAAGTTATCTGCTCCTACATAAAATCTTCTGTCAATAAAGTTGAAAAATAAATTTATAAAAATGGCATTGGATGTTTAACTGGGAAAATTTTCCATTCAAACACAAAGGAAAATTTACTCATGCACTTATGTAAAGTATAACTTCATAGCTGTTCTACAGATCATTTGTTAGATGCGAACTCACAAAAAGCATGGCTTTAAGAATGCGGAGTCAATCATAAGAAGCGTTGAACTAACAGGAATTGAACTAGATAGGAAGCATGATAGATTGTCCCAGTCCTGATATATTAAGCAAATAAAGGACATAAGATTTGATTTAGATAGGCTATTGCCGTTTCAATTATATTTGTGCTGAGATTGTGCAGAAGACCAATTAAAATGTCAATACCACCCTGCCACAACCACAGCTACAGCTACCCCAGGACAGCAAAACTACAAAGAGGAGGAAAAATAAAATAGAAACAAAAGGAGCTTTGTGTCATTTCTTCATATCAAACCACCAAAAACATATGCACTACCAGAGTGTCTGTCAGAGGGAAAAAAAAAAAAAAAAAAACAGAGTAAAAAGGAAATGAGACGGAAGCAAATGGGTGGATTTTAATTCTCTACATGTTTGTTTGTATGGAAGGAATCTGGATGGAAAGAAAATTGAATATAATTGTAGCTTTTTCCTTTCATTTTCTATACAGTTTTGGAGGGAAAAGTTTTTGTT
The DNA here is from genome assembly GCA_026212405.1 of Petrea volubilis. NCBI lineage: Eukaryota > Viridiplantae > Streptophyta > Magnoliopsida > Lamiales > Verbenaceae > Petrea > Petrea volubilis. The sequence continues at coordinate 9,071,984 of CM047878.1, forward strand.
GGGGTCCATGCTAATTTTTTCATTCCATCCACCTTTCCACCCACAGCCAATAAAGGAAAATAAGTTCTTTCCTCTCATTTTCCTTCCTTCCACTCCCCTTCCTCCTATTTTCCTTCCCACCAAACAAACCATACATGTTCTGTTAATTATTATTATTTTGGATGGTGTTGGGGGGGGGGGTTTGTTGAAGGTTCTTGTGAATAATTGGTATTCAACTATAATAGGTGCATTTCACATTTGACATTACTTAGGGTCAGGAACTTTATTATTTTATTGGATCCAATAAACCTCTTAAAACATATTGAGCTAGTTGCATATCTTTTCAAGCAATCCAGGAAGTCTTCCATGTTTCTGTAATTTTGATTTGTTTTATAGAAATCCGCCGTCTCTAAGAAGTATATCGAACTATCTAAGCAAATTTAAACAAAATTTTAGGAAATATGATGAAGAGGTTCAATCTTTGAGAAATCAAGAAATGCATTACTCAGCGCATTGAGTTTAAATAATGACTAAACAATGAATGTGAAAAATACTGTAGAAGAAATGTTTAAATACCATTTTGTTGCTGGAACCTTGCAAGTAAACTATTTAGCTGGTTTCTGATAACAAAATAGACAGGTGCAGGACAGGACACAGAGCTGTGAAACAATTGCTGGCATCGTATTTTCTGCCATGACTGAAATCCAGGTAGTACTATTACTATCCCATCAATATGCTCCAGGGCTGTAGCTGCCTCCAAATGTAAACTTCCATCGAAAGTAATCATGGCTTTTGTGAAATTATCCCTTGGTTGTGGGGGTAGTACCTGAACACGGACACAGTTAACCTGTGGGCTTCTTCGAGGCATAAAGGGAGAAACTTCTCGCAGAATTGCTTCTTCACAAGCCACAAGTGGAGGACTATCAATTGCATTTCCTCTCACCAGGAAGAAGCCAATGATCCGCCTATTTGTTGCTGCACTTAGCATCGGATATATATCAGCTTCAGAAAGTTCCCTATCAAGGCCAGTAATTACAACACTGTCGTTAGACCTTGCACTTGCTTCACACCATACAAGCCTGCCTCCAATTATTAGATTAGAGAAATCATTGACAACAAATGAGACATCCTTTGGATCACACTTTACAATTCCAACCCCTTTGCTACACTTACGAGGCCAGAAGAATTTGGCTCTGAGAGAAGGAAATGACATCATTTTGGGATCGCTGCAGGAAATGTTTCTGAAAGGAACTACTTTCAATAACCCACCACAGAATTCAAACTGATCCAAGTCAACAGCCTTCTTGGCAGCTTCAGGTGTAATAAATGTCACCCTTCCCCACTTGACTTTCTCATCATTGTCTTGAACAATGCCCAAGAACTTCCTAACAGCACAAATATGACCTAAGGTAAATCCCTCCAGAAAAACAAGGAGCTCTCTATCACTGAGCGCCTTAATGTTAGAATGAAATATGTCAACAGTCAAAAACCTCTTCTCCAGTTCCAGGTGTTTTATCTCCGCACCAGATCCAAATAAAGCAATTGAGGGTAAGACTCTGGGTCCTCCATTGTATAAGCATTTCTCTACGCATTCATTTTGCAACAACTTCTTTTCATACTCCAATCCTTCATTCAATAAGCCACATACTTTCTCCATGTCTCGAGAAGAAGCATACAGACGTACCTCATTCTGATCAACATTAACTTCAACACCGATCTGCTCATCTGCACATGATGATCTGATACTTGAAACGAGAAGGCGCACATTGCTATTAGATTTTCCACAAAACCTTTTTAGCAGTACACGGCTGAGCCCTGACAAAATCCTCTTTTGTAGCTTTTGACGATCAATGCTCAAGAAATCAAACAATGGAGGAGGAGACAATGTTGAGAAATATTCGTGGTCACATGCAGTAACACAGACCAGATACGCATTGGATGCTGAAAGTATTTCCCCAAAAACAACCCAGGATGGTCTCTGACCAAAATTTAACAAAGAACACGAAGGATGCAGCTGGGCATGCTTCCTCGTTAATGCCACTTCATACCCTAGCTTGTCATACCCAGAATACATGGCCACATTTTCTGCCAGCGAAGAGAGCACAATATTTTTCAATTTCTCATCATGCTCTGTACGTATGTTGCTGTTCCAACACCAATAGTTAGGCATAATAATATTTAGTTCATTTTAAGGCAAGCCTCCAGCTCTAGCACGGTGTCCTGGCATCTCCTCAAGGACTTTGCATTGATGCTGTTTTCCCAACACCAGGTATTTCTTTTTTCCCTAGGCACAGCTTCCCACTCTTTATAAACTGCAAGAAATGTGAAGAGATCGCCATTAGGATGGCAAAATTTGACCTTAAGGCAATCAGCTTTCAACTTGTCTTCCTCTGTACCAACTCTGCAAAATATACTGCTAGAATTTGCCATTACTGCAGCAAGAACAAGACCTTCTCTACCTAAGCGCTGGCGGAAGCATTGTAGAATCATTTTACCAAGCCGAGGCTCAATACCCAACTTGACCATCTCTCGACCTTCTGCAGTTAATTCATAAATATCTTTTTTCGCTGCAACTGCTCCTAACTGAATGAGATTTCTGACAGCCATATCTATAGATATACGACTGGGTGCATCAACAAAGTGAAATTCCTGCACATCCTTAATGCCCAATGCAAGAATTCTCAAAACTACCACACCGAGATGGACCATACAAATTTCTGGTTCCTGATGAGGCAGCATTGACTCAAATTCATTTTTCATGTAGAGTCTATAACATTTACCAGGTTCAGTTCTCCCGGCACGACCAGCTCGCTGATTAGCAGAACTTTGGCTGATCCTGCAAACCCTCAGAACATTCATCCCTGTAGCAGGTTCAAATCTACTCTCTTTAACCATTCCAGAATCAACCACAAACTTGACACCTGGAATTGTCAATGATGTCTCGGCAACATTTGTGGAAAATATAACTTTTCTTTTCCCTGGATAGTTCTTAAATACTTGACGTTGGTCCTCGTGAGAAAGCTTTCCATGTAAAGGCAATGCAATAACGGAGGAAGCTTGAAACTTTTCACAGGCCCATTCTACTTCACTCTGAGAGGTCAAGAATGCAAGGATAGTGCCTCCCCCCTCTGTCTTGTCGATCTTAGTTACCATCCTCAAAACATTAAGAACATATGAAGGAATTGATTTTGAAGCAGAAAATCCTTCAGATTCATAATGTACATAGTTAATATCAACAGGGAAATTTCTGCCAGCAACATGCAAAGTTCTACAATTGGAAAAGTAGTCTGCAAACTGTTTTGTATCTGCAGTTGCAGATATAATGATAAGTTTGAGACAGGGCCTCTGACAGAGTAAATTCTTGATCAAAGCAAGAAGGAGATCTGTGTTTAAGCTTCTTTCATGAGCCTCATCAACAATAATACATGAAATCCTGGATAGTTGCTTATCACTCATGTAATGCTGCAATAGGCAGTGATCAGTCATGAATATCACCTTGGACTCGAACTCCTGAACTGATGAATATGATGGATAACAGATTATTGAATTGTCTTTATAACAGCCACAGCTTTCCTCTTTAACTCTTTCAGCCATTGAGATGGCAGCAAGCTTACGTGGCTGAGTGCAAATAATGGACCCATCACCAGAAACTCCAGAATCAGCAAGAAACTGAACCAACTGTGTGCTCTTTCCTGAACCAGTCTCACCTGTCAGGACTGTAACCTGTGAAGATTTCCATCCAACTATTTAAATAGATACAAATGCTTGAAACTGAAGAGTTCAATATAAAGAGAGATATACATGTTATACCGGGGCTGCCAAGATATCTATGTATAGTACTGAATTTCACTAAAAAACACGTAAGAGCAAAATTCATAAAAAGCATGTCCTACACTAAGAGTAGGAACCTCCTTAATGACCTTTGCCTTTTCTACGCCTTAAAGTATTGCATGAAAAATTTAAGCAATTCCTCCAAAAGAAATTATAATTATTGACGATACAGCAGTGAACTTTAACAGTAAGAGGGTGTTTGACTAATCTTATAAGCAACTTAAAACATGTTATAACATGTTTGAAAGCTTATGATCCGGTGGAGTGTTTAGCAAAATTTTAGAAAAATGAGCTTATAAGATCCTAACATAATATTTTTAGGAGCTTATAAACTCTTTTGTAAAAGTAAGAAGGTGCCAACTCATTTTTTAAGAACATATCAAACTCGTATGTTTCCAATCAAATTAATTAGCACACTGTCATTACTAAAGTTGTATAAGTTATACACCATCTAATTTATTCAAGCACTTTAACAACTTATTTTTAAAATAAGATTCAACATTTTATAAGCTCCTAAAACATCTTATAAAATATAGGAGCTTTAGAAGATGTTTCAAATAAGTTTAGCCAAACACCCTCCATCCAAGTTTAATCAACTCAGCAATGACAATGAACTGAAGTTGAGGATTAAACAAAATGTTTAATACATAGAAAGTCCATTTCCGAACGGCAGCCACTGGAACAAGGACTTAATCTGTATTGCAATTGCATACAATAATAAGTAAAAAAAATATATATTAAATTTAAAAACAACACTTACTCAACTCAAACATTTTGATTTCTCAATATCTTTTTCCCAAGCAACATTTTTGTCCTAGAAAAGCATTTCAGGGCATGATGTTTCTCAAGCACTCATTCGACAGATTGCATTTTTACTAAGCAAAAAACTGAATGGGCCGATGTAATGTTATGCTTCTTAAAAATCTTCAGGCTTTTTGTAAGAGATATGAGGTCCTAGAATGACATGGCTAATGTGCTCAAGCTACTAGAACTCCATCTATCTAATGTTTTCACTCAGCTGTCCCGACATTCTTGTTCTCCCCATCATTAAAATTATACGAACTAAGCAGAATTTTGCCTCACGGTACCTGGTAACAAACCCAGCGAAAAGAAGAAATTCATTACTCAAATTTTGTAGTGATGGTGCCAACAAATGACACATGGCTACCATTTTCAAGTGCATTTATAAAGAGTCGTCTGCGACCTAACAGTTTAAACGTCTATATATGGTAAATCAGGTTACACTAAAGTTAAGGCAACCTGTTGGTTTTGTATTTGCTTAAGGATGTCCAAGCGATGGGCATAAATCGGCAGTCCATTATCTAGCCTCCTACATTCCCTCATCATCAGCCTGTAAATATTCACCCAGTCTATCTCTCCATCCCAAAAGCAAAGAACCTGAAGGGCCTGGTCTTCATGGTCTTTCCCATCCTCCAAATACTTTTCAATACATTTAACTCCGCTCTTGAACTCCATCACCCTCTTCAAGATCAACTCCATATTAGCCTCCAAACCTTTTTTTTTCCTCAACAGCTCACCATTATGGACCATCCTATGTGGTTTCCTCAACAAAGCAGAGAGCTTATTAATCTCATCTGCCACACTCAGCAATTTCTTCTGCCACTTCTCAACCAAGCCCCCTTCTTTCAACCCCTTCAATTCCTCCAAAAACAGCACCCTCAACCGATCGTTCAGCTCCGTCTTATCCGAAGGCACCTCAACGTAACGAATAACCCCAGGGCAAAAACTATGCCCTTCATCATTTAATTTCATTTCCCACAACTGAATCACTGTCTGCAGAGCCTCACTCCACTGCTCATAAAAAAGCGCAGCCGCATTGTAACCAGGCGTATTAATATTTGATTTCTGTGGCTGAAATTTAAGCTGCTGAATTACAGCCTCGGCATCCGCCCCGTTAATATCTCGCTGAGGGTCATGTTGAAGCTGGACGATGAAGTTGGGCCGGGCTGGGGTTGGGCCCGGGGGTCGATCACGATAGTGAGAAGAAAACTGGGCCGGGACGAACCCACGGTGGGGATGGGTGTCCGGAGGTGGCTTACGGCCGCGGTGGGAGACGGGGCTGTTCGATTGGTGCATTTCACAGCTTCCGGAATTGCTAAAATTTGAAAATCTTGAAAAATTCTTAGAGAAACAGAAAGCGCGTGGTGCGCTATGTGGTTGGCGTGCGAGGTCCACTGGTGAAGAAAGGTAGAGAAAGAGAGTGCGAGTGTGCTCGGATTACAAGGAAAATATGGCTTCGAGTACGAGAGATTTGGGTCTTGGCATGTATTTGCAGAAGTGTAGAAAGGTTAGTCTGCCCAGACCCGATTTGCTGCACCCAATCAATCATGCATTGCCAGTATTAATACATGATTAATCAGTGTGGCCGATCACGGGTAAATATTTTCCGTTGGAGCGGATAGGAAAAAGTTAGTCTAGGGAAGGACCAACAAGTTCGAAATATTGGAACAGGCTGGCAATAATCAGACAGAGGATACTGTAGTCTGTAGATGTGCAGCCTGGTAAGACAAACAGCTACACCAAAATAGCAACTAGCTTTATAAATGAATCTCTGCATGCCTGGAAAAATTATATATATGGCTGAGTCGATCCTGGCAAGGGGGTAATTCTTACCCGCACCGAATTCGGTCATACCATGACTAATGAGATGGTGAGTGTTTTACACTTGCCATGTGATTGGTGTACAGTTTAGGGAGAGTGACCAATCACATGACAAGTGTATTAACACTTGCTATATGATTGGTTGGGTGTGGCCAAGCCGGGTCTGGGCAAGAATTTTTCCTGGCAAGGTGGGTAGGTGCCCAACTCTACCCACCTTGCGACACGTGGACATTGGGGGGGGGGGGGGGGGGGGGGTGAGAGAGAGTGGTCAAATGCTGAAAAAAAAAAGTGTGTGTTTGTGCGCGTGGGAGAGAAAGAGAGTAAATGGGACTTTTTTAAAATTAATACAAAAAAGTGATTTGTTTAATTTTTTAATATTAAAATAAAATTTATTTAAAAAGTAGCATAAATTGATATCGGAAAAGTCCATTTCATTGACATTCCTGATGTCGACTTTCATAAAAAATTATTTTCAAAAAAAAATAAAAAGAAAAAAGAGGAAGTCGATGCCATGGATGTCGACTCCCATGCAATTTTTTTTTTTTTTTTATAAAAATCAAAGTGTATGTTATATGTATTAGACTAGTTTATTATTAGAAGGTGAAAATTATGTTAGACAAAGTTATGTATATTCTGATTTTTTTTCTTGTTTTGAAAAATAATTTAATTAACACTACTAGAAAACAGCGATTTAGCCACGGATTATTAGCCACGGACATAATCGGTTGCCATTAGCTACGGAAACGGCCACGGATTTAGAAAAAAAACGAAAACATATGGCCACGGATTTTTCGGTGGCCAAATAAATTTAAAAAAAAAAAACATAAATGTTTTTCCCCAGTAATAAAATAAATTTTTTTTAAAAAAAAAATTGGGTTTGGCCACGGATTTATCCGTGGCCAATAAATAAAATTATTTTTCTTTTTTTTTTCGCAATTTGGCCACGGAATTATCCGTGGCCATATAATTTTTTTTTAAAAAAATATAAATATTTTTCTCCAGTAATAAAATTAATTTTTTCAAAAAAAAGGTTGGCCTTGGCCACGGATAAATCCGTGGCCACAAAATAAAATTATTTTTTTTTTTTTTTGGAAAATGGCCAAGGATTTATCCGTGGCCATATAATTTTTTTAAAAAAGAGACATAAATATTTTCCCCAGTAATAAAATAAATTTTTTTTTAAAAAAAAAAATTAGCCTTGGCAACGGATAAATCCGTGGCCAAGAAATAAAATTAATTTTCTTTTTTATGGAAATTGGCCACGGAATTATCCGTGGCCATATGTCTTCTTTTAAAAAAAAATATAAATATTATTTTCGAGTAATAAAATAAATTTTTTTTTTAAAAAAAAATTTTGAATTGGCCACGGATTTATCCGTGGCCATATAAATTTTTTTAAAAAAAACAACATGTTTTTCCCAAGTAATAAAATAAATTTTTATAAAAAAGAAAATTGGAAATGGCCACGGATAAATCCGTGGCCAATAAATGAATTTATTAAAAAAAAAATTTTTTTGGCTTGTGGCCACGGATTTTTCCGTGGCCAAAAAATAAAATTTTTTTTTAAAAAAAAGGAGTAGGGCCACGGATTTATCCGTGGCCATTAATATTATATATTTTTTTTTAATTTTAATTTTAAGCGGCTCGCTTAAATCGAGCCGCCCGGCATTACGGGACATTAAAACGTTTGAGTCATTTCAAAATCATCACATTATCGTCACGTATCTTGTATTCTACCTTGTTATGCGTTGAAACTTGCAGTTTGATCACCGAGAACACGTTTTCCTCTTTTAGTGATATATACGAATGAGTTCGTACTCCGGTGTCAATGCGGGCTAACGTCAGTTAGCTCGCGTAGGAATCACCAATTATCCGTGGCCATATATCCGTGGCCAATGCCCGTGGCCAGTTTTAGCCACGCCAGTTTTGGCCACGGAAATTATCCGTGGCCAAATCCGTAGCCTTATTCTTTGGCCACGGATTTTTGGCCAAAATCCGTGGCCAAATCCGTGGCTAAAAGGCTGTTTTCTAGTAGTGTAATGTCATTAATTTTTGATTTTAATAATTAATGCAGGAATGTATTTGTCTTTAGAATAGATTTTTCATTGTAGTGTGTTATGTAGACAATTATCATTGCTTTTTTTCTTAAAAAAATTTGGAGAAGGTGTAAAATATTAATTTAAATTAGTTTTAGAGGAATTAAATTTATTATCTTAAGTTGTTCAAGCTCTTCCATGTTCTTATGTTTTAAGTGTAATTATATTGTTATTATGTCGTATTTCTATTCAAACAATTACATATTCCTTGTAGTTTATATTAATTTTCTCATTTCTTTATAATTTATTTCCAGTTTAATTCTTACACGAATATTTTTCTTTTTGGCAAATTATTTGATTAGTATAATAACAATATAATTATAATTTACAAATATGTGTGTATATGTGTGGGTGTGCCCGCGTGAGAGAATGGAGTGTGTGTGTGTGTCTAATTTACAAATATGTGTGTATATGTGCGTGAGAGAATGGAGAGTGACTACTTATCCACACAATTACCCCTTTTCTCTTTCATATTTAAACAAATGTGCATATGATAAGTGTTAATTCATTAATGATGAATTTAATTTTTACCTACTCGGACAATCAACAAAATATGAGAATAGTAGCAAAATTCATCTGCCATTTTCATTGCAAAACCGTAAAAACACCATTATATTCAATCATTTGTAACTCATCACTGTTATTTGGTAATTTCTCTACCATTGTTATTTGGTATTTTTTTTTTCTCTTATCTTTGTCTCCTTTTTTTTTTGTTGTTTAAGTTTATAGATCCGGTTATTATTATTATTATTATTATTATTATTATTATTATTATTATTATTTTGCTCTCTTTTTTTTAACTTTAAAATTATGGGAATGTAAGCATGCATAATTTTAAAGTTAAAATAAACATAGATCGGGTCATTATTCACGTAGTCTACATTTATTAATTAGTAGTGATTATTTTTTTAAAAGCTAAAATCAATTCTTTGACTTTTAATTAACCAAATAGCTATGCTTTTCATTTTATAGGTTATTATTCACGTATTTGAATGAAATTTACCTATTGATTCAAATTCGTATAAAGAGCAATCACCGGAATCATCTTTTCCAAATCCTCAAAATGTACGATTTATAAGCTCAATCATAGATGAATTTGAGAGTAGATTGGCAATGGCTCAATCCATGGAAAGTATATCAGATGCTTACTTTTTGTATTGTCAGTATGCACATCAACGATATTTTCCTTGTAGCCTTGAACTTTAAGTGAAAGAATTTCAATGTTCTTGTGAAGGTGTTAAGGATGAAAAATCTTCAAATGATAGAATACCAACTTACCAAAAATGTATAATTAGAACGAATTGCAAAGCAAGGCTTAGAGTTGGGCATGAAAAAGATGGAGAGTGGAAGTTGACTAGGTTTGTGATGGAACATAATCATGAAATGGTTGCAGTTGATGAAACCAACTTTTTAAGATCATCACGTAATATTTCAGATGCTCAAGGATTAACTTTAAAAAATATGGTGAATGCGGGAATATCTGTGGCCAGTGTTGTTTCCTTCATGCAAGAGGAAGTATGTGGGCCCGAAAATTTGAGTTTTGTTAGAAAAGATGCGTATGATTACCTTAGAAGTTTAAGAAAGCATACCAAAGTTGAAAATGGATATGCATCAGAATTAATCAAACATTTTCGAAGCATGTCAAATAGTGAGCCCTATTTTTATTGGGATGTACAATTGGATGATGATAATAGGGTGATGAACTTTTTCTTTAGAGACTATCGTTGCAGAATTGACCATGAATACTTTGGTGATGTGCTTTCAGTTGATACCACGTATAAAACAGATAAGTATAATTTGATATGTGCTCCTTTTGTGGGACTAAATCACCATAAGCAAAATGTGATGTTTGGTTTGGCTTTCATGTCAAATGAAATGGAAGATTCTTTTGAATGGTTGTTTTAGACATTTCTTGAATCTATGAGTGGTAGACAACTTGAAACAATTTTTACAAATCAGTGCCAAGCAATGATGAATGCAATTGAAACAGTGTTTTCATGTTTCACATCATCGATTATGTCAATGGCATATCAATCAAAATGTTCCTTCACATTTAGGCAATTTGAATTGTGATTCAAGATTCAAGCAATTATGGCATAACTGCATGACATATTGTGATTTTGAAGAAGAGTTTGAGGCAACACAATTTGAATTGTGATTCAAGATTCAAGCAATTATGGCATAACTGCATGACATATTGTGATTTTGAAGAAGAGTTTGAGGCAACATGGCAAGAGATGGTCGATGAATATAATCTTATTGATCATAAATGGTTGAATGGCATGTACAAGTTGAGGTACAAATGGGCTACAACATTTAGTAATACAAGATTTAGTGCTAGTTTTGTTGGTTACATCAAGAAGTGAATGACCAAATTCCGTGTTGAAAAAATGGGTTATAGGACAACTTTTTTGTACAATTTTGAACTTAATTATGAAAAAAATTGAAAAACATCGGCGTGCAAATGAAAAGAAAGAGGAAACTCATTGTCAACATGGAAAGCCATCAATGATTGCTAAAAATAATTTATTGTTGAAGCATGCTACTGATATCTACACTATAAACTTGTACATGCTGGTTGAAATGAAATACTTGTTCATAATTCTCTTCTTGTCAAATCAAGAGGAATCACAAATGCGCACCGATTTTGCAAGGGTATTGCAATAATAATTGAAATTAACAACATCAAAGTGACTCGTGAAGTTTTGGCAATTTCTTTAATCAACATTTTGCATCTCAACATTAGTTATGTTAGTTTAGTTAAAAAAAAAAAAAAAAAAAAAAACTACTTGAAGATAGATATTATTATCATTTTATTTTTGTGTTTAGTGATTAATGAAATTATTAATTGATACTTTTTACTTATATTAACTTTATAATAGTAACTTTAGACTAATCTCACTCTGTCTCATGCACACTCGCACACTTCTTAAAAAAATTTGTGGACATTTGGTGCCACTCTCTCACCCATTTAAATTTTCAGGTACTCACTCTCTAACTCTCTCAATTTGCCACTCCTTCACTCTCTCTCACGTGTACCCCAACACACATTTATCGACATTTACTACTCTCTCTCACTTTCTCTCTCTCACAAAGTACCCTTGGTGAATCTTAAATGGAGTTGGGTATATGGCTACCTTGGTAGGATCCACCCAACCATTAGGGAGGCCTTGCTTCATAGGTTGGATCTCAGATTTTTCATCCATTTCGTCCCCCTGTGGAACTTCCTTCACCTTGTGCTCTCTCTCACACATACACACACCAAATGGATTCGTGCAGTAATTGTTAACATGGTTTGCCGGTTGTGGAGAATGGAATGGAAGCGATTATTTTAGTTCTATTGTAATATCGCAGAATAGTTCTGGCCATTCCACACAATAAATTTATATTATTATAATTTTAATACTTCAAATATATGATAAATTAGAGATTGAAAAATATAAAAATATGCACTTTTAACTAAAATATAGCATTATTTCTCATATCTTAAAAAAGGATATTGTTTTGCACTTCGGAAAAAAAAAGGATATTGTTTTATTTCGGACTTGAAAGTAGCTTTGCCAAAATAAACTTATGTATAATCTAAAATCTTTAACTCAATTCCAATATCAAATAATTTCAAAAATTATTTAAATGCTTTTGTTTCTTTTAATTTTAATCAAGTATATGTGCACTGAAAATTAATAAGGCAGCCTTAGTATAATAAAATAACAATATTTATATATTTTAAATGACTTATTATGAACTAAATAAAATGTTTAAAACTTGTGAAATTTTCAAAAACTACAAAATATATCCAATCAAATAAAAGGTAAAAAAAAATTTAGTGTTTACAGTAAAAAAATATTTCAAGCACGTATTAACTTAAATTATTTATTATAAGTTTGAAATAATAAAATAGAAGCCCATAATCATTCATTTGAGATAATGGAATCAATTTACGTAAAAATAAACCCATAATTAGAATTTTGGCTTACAATTCATCTCTATAATTTAAATAGGGATAATTATATAATAAAAAATATATGAGATTTGCCACAATTACAAAAAAAACTCTCTCATCCCTTCTATTGAAATTACTATTGCATTGCTAATACTAATAAATAGAGGGAATTTTTATAAGGGCGAATTACGTTTACCTCCCCTGAGGTATACCCTATTTACAAAAAACACCTCGATGTATGGAAAATTACAATTATTCCCCTAAATTGAGGGGGTCATTATAATTTACATCTAAAAACTATTGAACTGCCAAAAATACCCTTCTGGAAACAAGAATAAAGTTTGACCATGTTGAAATAACTATTTTGCCCTTCAGAGGATTTTTGTTATATTATATATATTTAATTTTAAAAATATTATACATATTTAAATATTTTTTAAAAAAATTAAATCTTATAATATTATAAATTTTATTTTTATAAATATAAAAAATTATAATACATATTATATATAATTAAATAAATTCTTTTTGCTTTTTTTTCCCCCTTTTTCCTTTTCTTTTCTGTTCTTTCTTTTCTAGTGGTCCGCCGCCGCCGCTGCCCACCGCCGCAGGATCGAGAGGGGAGAGGGGCAGAGATCGAGAGGGGGGGAGAGATTGAGAAAGGATGGGGGGGGGGGGGGAGAGAGAGAGAGAGAGGGCCGCCCGCCACACACCACCGTCCTCCGTCGCCCACCACCATTCTCCGTCGCCCGCCGCCGCAAGATCGAGAGGGGAGAGGGGCAGATATTTAGGGGTTGGGGGGGGGGGATTGAGAGGGGGGGGGGGGAGGAGAGAAAGAGGGCCGCCCGACGCCCACCACTATTCTCCGCTGTCCTCCGGCACCTGTCTGTTGTTGCCCGTTCACCATCATCGTCGGTCCTCCAGCACACCAACCATTGGGGGAGGGGGTGGTGGGAGAGAGAGAGAGAGAGAGAGAGAGAGAAGATTCTCATTTGAAAAAAAAAGATAATAAAGAGAAAAAGAAATCAGAAAATAAAAGAAAAGAAGTGACAAAAAAGAAAAAAAAATGTCAAAGAAAGGGTATTTTGGGGTTTTTATTTTGGGGTACTTAATTGCCCTTAATTTTTCTCAAATTAAATAGAATAATGAATTATGTTTTTCAATCTTCTTTTCTTTTAATTCTTTCAAATTGATTTAGATCATTGATGATTTTCATGAATTATGACGTGTCTATTTATCTTCTTGATTTTTTGAAAGTATGTAACTATGAAAAATATTTTCTTCAATTTCGAGATGTATAAAAGTGTAGCGAGAGAATTTCATTCTTTTAAAAGAGGATAAAAAGATTAAAATATTTATAAAATAATTTTTATAAGTTTCTTTTTAATGGATAGAGCATCAATGTAGATAAGATAAGATTAAATTATAATAAATATCAATAAGGAATAATGTAAAATTTAATAATTAGGCCTTTTGTATTGAAAAATTGGTGGAACAAATTTTTTATATTAAAATAATTCTATTAATGTTTTAGATATCAAGCTTATTTTAATATTGAGCAATTTTTTCTAAATATTTTAAATGTATACTTAACCATCTCGTCACATGTATATCAGATTAACAAGTACCGAAAAAAAAAACAGAGAACAGCATGTATCATTGGACAATCACGAAAAACTCATATGCATAAAAATAATTATACTCATCCCATTTGTGTGGAGTGTTATTTAATCAGTCACTTGATTTTACTTGGACATTTATTTTGTTTCGCTCAAGTAACCATGCAGAAACATCAATGCTATTTATTGTTTTTTGGGTCCAAAACTCCTGATATATAGAGTGCATGATGTTACAGGCTACATTGATAATGGTATGTGGGAGGGAAGTATTCTCACCATAAATTGCAATGAGGCTGATTTCCTTTTTAATGGACCAATATGCCCCTCTAAAAACATTATTCCTTTTACCACTCCAAATCCCCACTCAGATAAAATAAATTTTGAGTAATAATTACAAAAAAAAAAAATTAATTTTTGATTTTCCTTTCTTTTTGAAATTCAAAAAATTAATACTCAGCCATAATCGCAGTATGATGTATGTGCTAGTACTATTCATACTCGTACAGCTAGCTTAAACCTCATGACATAAACGAAAAATAACATCAGAGGGCCCTTTTAAATATACATTAGGATAAATATTTTATCTTGTAAAAAACAAACAAAATTAAAAAAAAAATGTAGTTTGCCGCACTAACTCTGTTGATACTTAATTGTGTAAGATATTTAATATGTCAGTCTTTGTATAAATTTTCAGCACTTACGCTAACGTGGTCACTCGGGTTCGAAGTCACTGAATTCGATGAGAAAATAATGAATTTGAAGTGAGTTTTTGGGTTTGAGTGCGGGCGTACCAGTGTGTAAGAACACATAAATGCAAGTCTTGATGATTTGAAATGAAAATGTGTTGCGCCTAAGACTTCTATTTGGAAAACAATTGAGGTGGAGTAGGTAAACATTACCCTTAAGGTTTTACTTACCTACAATTTAATACTTTAAGTGTCAAGAAGGTTCAAAAAATCTGAATCAAAGAGGAAATGTATTCAAAGACTATGGCTACTCACCATTCCTTCATGCATATGCTTGATATAAATGCGGGATATCCACTCCGTCGCATTAATATCTTACCTCGGATCAGGCCCAATCTGAGTGAGTGATGGCTGTGACTTCGTGACATTACAGAATGAGTACATTGACATCCTCACTTCGAGCCAAATGAGGTATGGCTACAACCATTCATGTAACGGTTTTCTACTTACTAAACTAAAGCTAATCTTTGTTCATTTAAACTAAAAAATCGAAGAAGTGTTGACTTCTTGATTGAAAGAGTTGTGTTGTTGTTGTTGTTGATCGTTGGATGATTGTTGTTGTGTAATCCAGCTCCCTTTTATAGTTTGCAAATTATAACCGAATCCCTTTATTCTTGGAGCTAGCTAGCTTATTCCAGCTTGGCCATTCGAAATGAATGGCCGTCCTCGCTTCGTGGTTTGGTAGTTGTGCCATATTTTTTGAAATTCAAAATTTTCAATATCACATGACCTTTATTTTAGGCATGTTGGATATAACAATGTCTATTTTTAGCCATTGATTTTTTCCTATCTTAACAACCCCTATAAACAAGGGCTTATTTTGACTTTTATTCTTTTTTATTTATTCAATTTTCTGTGTTCTATTTCTTTGCTGACTGGGTCATAGGCCTTCACATCATTCTAGCCCGAGACTCTAACATGGGCCACCCTGCATGTGTCGAAGTGACCTAGGCTTTGTTAGTTCATTTCAGTATAGCGAAAAGGACCAAACTTAGCCCACTCTAAATTTATACAGAAATTCATTTTTTTTGGCCCAAACAATCCACATTTGAGATGATCAAATTGAAGAAGCTTTTTAGTACAAAACCACTTGTTAATTATCTAGGGAAATAAACCATTCAAAATCACTTTTTTCAAAAACTAATTTAGTTTCATCAAAGAAATTATAACAATATAAATTTAATAACTAAACCAAAATAATGAAAAGGATGGATATTATTCCTAACTTTCGTCAAAATACTTAGGTTAAGCAATAGTTTTCTGAATTCCGTAAGATAATGCTATTGTTCGTATATGACTGAAGTCAAAACTTTTTCATTAAATCTTTTTTAGGCTTTTTTTTTTTTTTTTTGCTTTGATAAAGTGATACAAATTCATTATAAATTATGCATATGTGTTTGCATAAATTTTCTGCAGTTGTGCCGAAATGGCCATTCAGGGTTCAAATCCACTGAGTTCGATAAGAAAATAGCAAATTCAAAGTGAACTCTTGGCGTTTGGGTGCGAGTGTGCTAGTGTGCAAGAGCATACAAGTGGAAGCCTTGTTGATTCAAAGTGAAAAATGATGTGGTGCGCCTAAGACTTCTATCTGAAAAGTGATTGAATCGGAGTAGGCAAACACTACCCCTGAGGTTCTACTTGCCTACAACTTAATGTAGGACTTAACAATTCAGCACTTTCGAAAATCGAAAAAGGTCGAAAAGCTTTAAATCGAAGAGAAAATGTATTCGAAGATGATGGCTACTCGCCACACGGACCTTACAAGACTCAACTACAGACACACGCATTGATGACTCGGGCCAAATCTATGACAAAGATGCATTAAGCAGTCCCTAAGAACTCTAGCTACAAATCGGCCACATTGATGACTTCGGCCATATCTACCTGTGGGTGTATTTCGAGGCTGTTCACTCCGACGAGTATTGATTGACTCCGTCCCGCACTCCTCTTCGTGCATGCACTCGATATGGATGTTGGATACCACTCTGTCGCATTGATATCTCACCTCAAACCGAGCCCAATCCGAGTGAGTGATGGCTACAACCTCATGACGTTACGGAATGAGAGCATTGATATCCTCACTTCGAGCCAAATGAGGTATGGCTATAAACACTCATAACGATTTTCTACCTACTGAACTAAAGCTAATCTTTGTTCATTTAAACTAAGAAAAATCGGAGAAGTGTTGACTTCTTGATTGAAAGAGTTGTTGTGTTGTGTTGATTGATTATTGATGTGTTCCAAATAGTGAATCCAGCTCCCTTTTATAGGATTCAAGTTGCAACCGAACTCTTTTATTCTTGGAGTTGGATAGTTTTTTCAAACTTGGTCATTAGAAATGAATGGCCGTCCTTGTTTCTTGCTATGGCAGTTATGCCATCTCATTTGAATTTTAAATTTTCAGCAACACATGGTCTTTATTTTAGGTATGTTTGCCTATCCTTTAGTCATTATGTTATTTTCCTCCTAACAACCCCTAAAAGTGAGGGGTTTGAATTTGACTTTATTATTTTTATTTATTTTATTTTCTATTTTCTATTTTTCTACTATTGGGCCATGGGCCGTTATTTCATTCTAGCTTGGGCCACCAACATGGGCTCCCCTGTACGCGTCGAAGTGACCTGTGCCCAATAAATTTATTTCGGCATAGCAAAAAAAACCAAAATTAGCCCACTCCGAATCTATACAAAAAATTCATTTTTGAGCCCAAACAATATCCCCCACAAGTTGTGATTAAGTGCAAAATTTGATCATAACCTGGTTAAAATTCCACCTGGTTTGCACCATTAATTTGGCGGCCTTTTTTATTCCTGTTCACCATGTACAATTTGGCAACTTAGGTCTCTCCATAGGCACGAACATGATGAAGAAAGAAATATTTATTAAAGCAGTGGCTATCACGTCACCAATCGCCATAATAACATTTGGTAATCAAGCCAAATTAACATGATAAAATAAATATAAAACTAAGTTACCTGAATCCCACTTCGTTGGCAGCTTCCCTTTCTAGGTCCATCTCTCATTGCTTTGGGATATTTTAAGCCATACTTTGGCTCATTCTGAATGCATTCTTCTTTATTTCAATTTATTAAGTCATTTGATTTGCTTGAGTTAAGATTCCTTCAAAAAAACATTTAAATGTGGGAAAGAAATCCTCTAAGCAAATCAACAACGTAACAATTTGTTCGAAATGAAGAAGACGACTCCAAGCTCGTCTGGCATTAACTGCCATCTCGACTTAGGTCATTCCGGAGATCCAATGGCACGGTTTCCCACAATGTGGGGTAGTACTTTTTCAAGTACTTGCCATTCACTTTGTGGGGGGGTAGGGGCGAGAGTACCTGGTTGGCGAGGCTGATCGCTTATACCTCACTAGTTCTTGCCACAATATTTCCTGTATCTCTCGTCGAGACACGGTTGTGTTGTCATTTTGATTGGTGGCAAGTTAGGGTCTTTCGGCCACGTATGGCATTCCATAGGGGATTTCAGACCTGTCGGAATGATTCCTAGAGCCTGATCTTTCTCCTACCAAGAGTACGCCCCTAGATTCAAACACCACTCCTTTTCTTGTATCAACGTTGGGGTATCCTCCAAGGCGATGATTACCTCCAATGTTCAGTCGTTCTGGCCGTGGATCGGCATGGTCAGGCCTGTAATGTTGTTCGGCCTCATTTCATCGTGGAGTTTCTCTTACCGGTGGAATACTGTCCATTCTTGCCTCCAAGCTGCGCAAGTTCATTCCGTAATGTGGATCTGTTACTCGGAGTGATTCTAACATGGTGGCCATCTGTTCGGCCCCCTCCGATTCTTCTCTACATTATGTTTCCATCAACTCCTGGAATCTATGGTTAGATTCCAAGATCCACTTTTCCATCACATATAATGCATCTTCGCCACAATTGGCCACTCTGGCCAGCAAGACGGGTGCTTCCTGAATCGGCGCCTCTTCAGGCGCTCTCTAATTTCGCTTGAACTTGTCAATGATAGCCTGAACGTTGGGAGGTGGATTATGTCCACTCATCTCCTCGTTCTGATCACTGGCTACCTCGCTTTCACTGTCTGAACCGAAGTCAACTCGAGTTTGGCTCCTTAAGCGTGGTGGTGCCATGACTTGCTTTTTATAAATTTTAATTTTCAACTTTTTTGTGATTTTTCAATATAGAATGCAAGTATGCAATTGACCGAAATAAAACGTGCTTCCTAAGACCTAAATGTTGACAAACGCTTTTCGAAAACTAAAGTACCGTCCCACCGGGCGTGCCAAAAAGATATGTTTGCATAAATTTTCTGCAGTCCCGCCGAAGTGGCCATTCAGGATTCAAATCCGCTGAGTTTGATAGGAAAACAACAAATTCAAAGTGAACTCTTGGTGTTCGGGTGCGGGCGTGCCAGTGTGCAGGAGCACATAAGTGGAAGCCTTGTTGATTCGAAATGAAAAATGATGTGGTGTGCCTAAGACTTCTATCTGAAAAGTGATTGAATCAGAGTAGGTAAACACTACCCCTGAGGTTCTACTTGCCTACAACTTAATGTAGGACTTAACAATTCAGCACTTTCGAAGATCGAAAAAGGTCGAAAAGCTTTAAATCGAAGAGAAAATGTATTCGAAGATGATGGCTACTCGCCACACGGACCTTACAAGACTTAACTACAGACACACGCATTGATGACTCGGGCCAAATCTACGACAAAGATGCATTAAGCAGTCCCTAAGAACTCTAGCTACGAATCGGCTACATTGATGACTTCGGCCATATCTACCTGTGGGTGTATTTCGAGGCTGTTCACTCCGACGAGTATTGATTGACTTCCGTCTGCACTCCTCTTCATGCATGCACTCGATATGGATGTTGGGTACCACTCCGTCGCATTGATATCTCACCTCAAACCGAACCCAATCCGAGTGAGTGATGGCTACAACCTCATGACGTTACGGAATGAGAGCATTGATATCCTCACTTCGAGCCAAATGAGGTATGGCTATAAACACTCATAACGATTTTCTACCTACTGAACTAAAGCTAATCTTTGTTCATTTAAACTAAGAAAAATCGGAGAAGTGTTGACTTCTTGATTGAAAGAGTTGTTGTGTTGTGTTGATTGATTGTTGATGTGTTCCAAATAGTGAATCCAGCTCCCTTTTATAGGATTCAAGTTGCAACCGAACTCCTTTATTCTTGGAGTTGGATAGTTTTTTCAAACTTGGTCATTAGAAATGAATGGCCGTCCTTGTTTCTTGCTATGACAGTTATGCCATCTCATTTGAATTTTAAATTTTCAGCAACACATGGCCTTTATTTTAGGCATGTTTGCGTATCTTTTAGCCATTCTGTTATTTTCCTCCTAACAACCCCTACAAGTGAGGCATTTGAATTTGACTTTATTATTTTTATTTATTTTATTTTCTATTTTCTATTTTCTATTTTTCTGCTATTGGGCCATGGGCTGTTATTTCATTCTGGCCTGGGCCAACAACATGGGCTCCCCTGTAAGCGTCGAAGTGACCTGTGCCCAATAACTTTATTTCGACGTAGCGAAAAGGACCAAAATTAGCCCACTCCAAATCTATACAAAAAGTTCATTTTTGGGCCCAAACAATATGTATTTGAACTTTTTGATGAAAACTTAATTAGATTAAATAAATCATATAATATTTTAATTTATAGCCTTTGATTAAAATCTTTCTTATGTCAATTTAAGAATTCAAAATTTACATTAATATAAGGCTAGAAACATATTGCTTGTAAAATGATTATTAATTGTTAAGTTTGAATATGAATGTATTTTAAAAATGACTAAAAATTATTGAAAATTATAAAGACAAGGAAAAATAAATTGAAAAACAGTTTGGCACAAGGTGTGGAGTCGAATTGACTGGGTATGTGAAAAATGAAAACCCCATAGGCCACACAACTGCCCATCTTTGAGAGAGATAGAGAGAGAGAGAGAGAGAGAGATATGTGTTTCCATTTTTATGCGCCTTCAAGACTTCAACCGGTGGAGTGTGGATTTCACAAAGTAATATTTTTAGGTTATTTTTTTTGTTCTTTATAGCAGCCTATAGGAGTCACGGGCCGGTGCCCTTTATGATTGATTTTTTCTTTTTCTTTTTCATTGGCTGCCCCAAAGTCCTTTGCACTTCCTCTTGATTTTTGCTTTTTTTTGTTTTTGTTTTTGTTTTTTGTGCTTGTTTCTTTAAAAGAAAGCACTCAAAAAAATTGGGAAAAAAGAATTTATGAACAAAAAAGAAAAATGAAAACATAAAAAGTAAAAGATAAAATATAAAAATCTGCACTTTATCCATGTACGAAGTTATTTCAGATGGGTTTCAATAGTAGTTCTAATTTGTTAGATGTCTATTTTTGTAGTAGTATGTTTATCATGAATAATGTAACTGTTTGTGATAGATAAGTTCAAATTATCGATATAATAAATCAAAACGTATTATCTATGTTCACTAAAAAAATATTAAAAAAATTACATGTAATTTAAAATTATAAGCTAAGAATTCAAAATTTACTATAGCATGACATTATCATAGCTCAATGAACTTGTTAGACTGTTGGTATTAATTTGAATTCTTAATCCCTCTATCGACCAACCAAATTCAATATAAACTAGAATATGTATATTGTGTCAAATTTGAATAGCCTTCTCAAATTAACCTTGCACTTCGATCTTTCATCCTTCATCAATGTCCCAATTATACAAAAGCATCCCTAAAATTTTTCTTAATACGTTAAATTTCAAGAGTGTCAAATAACTTTTTGCCATGTATAAATATTTGTTTTTAAAGTCAAATTATAAATACATATTGGATGAGTGATCCATTCGAATTTGGAGGTGCCACGTGTCAACTCTAGATTGGCTTTGGGCTACCACAAATTGTCTCACACCTAGGGATGGCAATGGGTTCAGGTTAGACCTGGACCCACCTCTAATGAGGCGGGTTTTAAGACTTCGAATCGGGTCCGGGGTGGGTCCTGCATCTTCATTTTAAAATCCAAACCCGCCCCGTTAGTAATTTATATACATTTTTTATTTATTATTTTATGTAAATTTATATAATATACATCTATATTTCATATATAAAAGTACATATTATATAAATAGTTACTTAAAAAAATAAATATGATACTCTTGTATATAAAAATAATTATATAACATTAATAATTAAGTTATGATTTCAAAATATGTGCAAATAAATATGTGATAATGATGTTTAATTTTTTAAAAATTAAAATATATTCATAAAAATTTATAAATGATTAGTGCTTTAGTAGTACTATTATTTTTTTTCATGTTCATAAAGTTGTAATAATATCAATTTTCTTAAAATAATATATTTTTTGAATTACTTTAAAAATATAAACCAGGTCTACCGGGTCCAACTCGGACCCAGCAGGTTTGGGCCCGGGTCTAAAAAATCCCCGACGGGGTAGGTCCCGAATTTGGCCAAACCCGCCCCGTTGCCATCCCTACTCACACCCCAAATGTTTCTCCATGTAAAAGAGGGTTTGTATCTAACACTCACTTCGAGAAATTGCCCATTTGGGTAGTATCTTCCCTTTAGGACCCATGCCACCAAATATTAGGGTTTGAAATTAATCACCAAGCTTGCTTTTTCAAGAGAGCATCGTTGAAACTTCACAAACATTGAAAACCAATGCTCCAAGCTTTTTAATCTTACATAATCCCACCCAATTAAGGCAGTGAATGTTATTTCTACCCGAACTACCACACCAAAACCTAGTAATCATCCCCTCAAGTGCTGCAACGAATAAGCCAGGAAGTTTGAAGCATGCCATCGAGTACATAGGGATAGACTTTAACATGGCCTTGATGAGAATGCCTTTACCCGCTGAAAACTATGGTTTATTCATTCCAACCTAGAATTCTTTTCCATCTCTTATCTTTGATTGATGCGAACACGGTCTTTTTCGACTTCCCAACAACTGATGGCAGCCCCAAGTACAAATCGTGTTTGTTTACTAAATTCACCCCTAACGCTTCTGCCATCACTTGTTGATCCTCTATCATGACATTTCTATTGAAGATGAACGGATGAATTCTAATGATTTATTTCTTATCCTGATATGCTACTTGTTAGAGTAGTGTCCGACAAGCCAATGAAATTGGTGATATTTTTAAATACTCTTCATAATAAACAATCTTTTCGATTAATAATAGAAATGAAAATTTATACTTTTTGGCCACCTTCATCATAATGTGTAAGTTATACACACATATGGTTGAAGCTCCTAGATCATATAAGGCTATGGGACTTGGCCTCGCATAGAGATGGAGGTCTTGAAACAAGTCTCTAGAGCGTGATCTAAATCACTCCAAGTTGAAGAGTTTAACAAATACCAGGCGCATTAACATGACTCGAATTAAGACTTGTACTTACAACATATCTCAAATGGGAGGATGTCTTGTTTCCAATATATCGAATGTAGATATATTCGTATGCATAAGTAGGTGCTCATTAGAGAATGAGTTCATTGAGGATCCTACCGAGAAACACCTAAATGGGAGCACTAGTTGCACATCAAATTAGGATTGTTTCTTAGCTTATGGTGTGCATTAATTAGTCCTTAAACTTGATACTCTATAGTAATCATATACATGTGCATTTATGCTTTGATATAGGTACCGACTCCGTGGCGGGTCTAAAGGTGCCTATGTTGGGTATAGATCTTCCATGTATGAAGGTTTGTGAGAGTCAATAAAGAATCCATTTGCTCACCTTGTAGAGTGAGTGAATCTCTATATATTCTATTTGAACTAGTCTATGAAAATCCGTGGCAACAGTAGATACAACGATTAGAAATGAGTTTTTAAGATCGATTATCGAAAAGATTAATTGTAAATAAGAACCATAAAATTGAGGTTAAAAGGTTTTTGATAAATTCCATATCCTAAACTTTAATCGAGAGATTAGATAATGGAAGGAATATATTTGCACGGTAATCGTAAGCGGACAAGTTCACGCATAATACTTCACCTATAGACTAGGCGCACTTCTTGTTGGACATTGACCACGATAGATGGGTATTATTGAATTAGAAAGAGTTCTAAATCAAAAGTGATTAATTAAATAAGTTTAATTAATCAATCGATGAATTTGTCATCTAAAATATTACAACGAATTGCGAGCCTATTTCTAATCGATTGGTGAACCTGGGGGGTCACACACAAATGAATGGATAAACTCCTAAACGTATGTGAAACACTTAGTTGGATTAAATCAAAGTGTGGATTTAATTGATTGAGATAGAATATATTCGATTGATTAAGTTAAATAATTAATTGATGGACTTAATTGAATCAATAAGTTGATTTAATTAAATTAAAGAGTTAATTTAATTGGGCTTGAAAGCCCAATCTACTAATTAATTAGATATTAATTAATCAATAGAATATATATATTAAATTAATTGATGGGCTCAATTAAATTAAATAATTAATTTACTTGAATAAAATTAAAGAGTTAATTTAATTGGGTCTTAAGGCCCAAGCACATTAATTGATTTTGTGGATAAAAATCAATTTATGAAAATTGATGGAGAAATCAATTTATTTAGAATTAATTAATTAATCAATTAAATATTTAGTTGATTTGTGATTAATATAAGAATAGAGATTCTTGTTGTTAACAAACTAACAGTCAAGTGGGGGTCTATTTTCAAAGAGTTTGAAATAGATTAGAAGAATTCTTGATATACATATATATATATAAAAGATACATGGATATGAGATGGATACAAATGTAGATACATATCCATAGATGTGTATATGTATATGTGTAGGATATTATATATGAGATATATGCTATAAAAAACTATATATATATATATAAGCATAGAAGTACGGCAATGATTATAAAAGGAGCCAAGAGAATAATGTTGAGAAAATTGGTTTTCTCGAATCATGCCACAAAGATGATGATGTGGGAAATTGTTTCTCTCAATTCACAATGTGGGATGGTGATGATGGAGAGGAAAAATTAGTTTTCTCAATTCACATGATAGCATATGATGCATTTGTCTTTCCCCTTCTTGATTAATTAATAAGTTCTTAGTTTTTGATTAATCGATAACCATAGGATTACGATACAATTAGAAATATATCAATCCTTCTCAGTTATTTCTAAAAGGTTTAGCGATTATTCTAAAAGTTAGAATACAAATAGTTTCATATACACAAAGACGGTTTTAGAAGGGGAACACTTAGGCTCCTATTCGCTTGGATACGTTGGGGTTCGTGGATGCGATCAATTGAGGGATTCAAGGATGACTCATGTTTGAATACAACAATTCACTACATCAAATGGAAGGCTCAAAGGTAATTTCGTTTGAACTTTAATAAGCGAGTTTTGTTGTTTGCATAAAGCCTGTGTCGCAATCGCAATGGGATGCCCTTGTACATAATAGTTATGTGTTAAATTTTTTAATATTTCCGATGTGTTAGCATCTTGGGGCCTATGCAAAATTAACACTAGCAAAATGGGTCAAAATATTTTTGATGCACTCCACTGAGTCAGTAGAAGCCTGGCAACAAATGAGTGTATCAGCTGCGAAAAGCAAATGAGATATAGAGGGGCTCTGCTTCCCAACTGCAACCCCTCTTATATTTTCCATCCTCTCTTCTTCTTGAATGCGGTAGCTCAAAATTTCTGCACAAACTAGGAACAAATAAGGAGAGAGTGGATCACCTTATAAAATCTCTCTTCTAGGATACAAAGTGATACGAACCTCGCCAGCTACGCAAGAGCAACGAGACCCGACAACGATATTAGACCCTAGGACAGTTCTTCACTCAGGTTTCGAAGGTGGAGAAAACTGCAACTCAATACCTCACACAAAACACGAACCTTGAAAAGATATCCTCAACCAGATGCTTTAGTGGAAGCACAAACCTTG
Organism: Petrea volubilis; assembly: GCA_026212405.1. NCBI lineage: Eukaryota > Viridiplantae > Streptophyta > Magnoliopsida > Lamiales > Verbenaceae > Petrea > Petrea volubilis. The sequence continues at coordinate 9,097,745 of CM047878.1, forward strand.
GTATGTCGTAGACGCCACCAACGGTGATGGAAATTCGTTGGACAAGTTGATGTTTGAATGCCACAAGAACGAAGTCTTGATAAGTTCGATAGTTCGTAAAGAACCAAAGAGAAAACTCTCACTTTTAACACAAAACGTATACGCTTTTCATTCCCAGCCGCACACCTTATATAGGCTGAAACATACAAAATGTTTTTGGTTTTTACCAAAATTATAATCCCTAAATGAAGCCCTAAATAACACGCCCAAATGGAAAAGGAAACTTCAAAATTCTGGTGGCTTTATAATCAGCCAATCACGCATACAAAGAAAAGGAAAGTAGGGTTGTAAATTTGCCAAAATTAGAAAAAGGAAAGTTCTCTATTTGTCCTCTTAATCATGCCTGCTTGCATGAAATTCATGGCTGAAATTAATGCTATCAATCTCGCCCCTTTAATTCATGCTTGAGAAGGCCTATCACCAGCTTGGATTAAGTTGAGCAGCCCCAATTTTTTTTTTGAATCCATCTTGCAATTTGAATCAGCCCATAAGTCTTGAATGAGTCCATTGAGTGCTTCTTTAAATTTCTTGGCTCGGGCTCTTGTAATTGGTCTAACGGATACTTGCAACGGATCCTTAGATGAAGCATTCCGTTTCTCATCATTCCCCTCCTCTTGAAAAGGAATTGCCCTCAAATCATTGCCTACATCGAAAGGAAATAAGTCAGAAACATTAAAAGTAGCACTAACATTATACTCACCTGGTAGGTCTAATTTGTAGGCATTGTCGTTAATGCACTCAAGGACTTGGAATGGTCCGTCCCCATGTGGTAAAAGCTTTTAATGTCGTTGAGCAGGAAACCTCTCCTTACGCAAATGCAGCCAAACCTAATCTCCGGGTTCAAAAACCTGCGTGTCTCGCCTTTTGTTGGCTTGCTTTGCATATTGCTCCGTTCGTCGCTCAATATTGAGCCTTGCCTTTACATGAATCTGTCTAAGAAAATCAACCTTTTTCTTTCCATCTATGTTAACACATTCAGACAAAGGTAAAGGAGTTAAATCCAATGGAGTCGAAGGATTAAAACCATAAACAAGTTCAAACGGTGAAAACTTAGTGGCAGAATGAATGGCTCTATTATATGCAAACTCAACATGTGGCAAACACTCATCCCAAGTTTTGATGTTTTTCTTAATGATTGCCCTCAACAAGGTTGACAAAGTCCTATTTACTACCTCGGTTTGACCATAGGTTTGTGGGTGACAAGTAGTAGAAAAGAAAAGCTTAGTTCCCAACTTACACCACACCGTCTTCCAAAAGTAACTCAAGGAACTTAGCGTCCCTATCCGAAACAATTATTCTAGGCATACCATGTAACCTTACAACTTCCCTAAAGAACAAGCCGACAATATGTGAGGCATTATCTGCTTATGACATGGGATAAAATGTGCCATCTTAGAGAATCTATCCACAACCACAAAGATCAAATCCCTACCATGTTTTGTCCTAGGCAATCCTAACACAAAGTCCATTGAGATATCCACCCAAGGTTCACTAGGAATAGGCAGTGGCATATATAATCCATTTGGTTGCACTCGAGATTTTGCCTGTTTACAAGTGACACACCTTCCACAGATTCTCTCAATATCCCTTTTCATGTGTGGCCAAAAGAAGTGTTCCTGCAAAATGGTCAGTGTTTTTGCAACTCCAAAATGCCCCATTAACCCACCACTATGGGATTCCCTTACTAACAAGTCTCACAATGAGCAATTAGGCACACATAATTTATTCTTCCGAAACAAAAAGCCCTCATGCCTAAAGAACTTACCCAAAGCTTTCCCCTCACAGTTTCTATACTCTTCACAAAAATCTTAGTCTAAAGGGTACAATTCCTTAATATGCTCAAAACCAAGTAATTTAGCATCAAGAGTAGAAATCAATGCATACCTGTGAGAAAGTGCGTCCACGACCGCATTCTCTTTACCTTGTTTGTACCGAATGACATATGGAAATGTCTCAATGAACTCTATCCATCAAGCATGTTGCCTGTTCAGCTTTTGTTGACCCTTCAAGTGCTTCAGTGACTCATGATTAGTGTAAACCACGAACTCCTTGGGCCATAAGTAATGTTGCCATGTTTCCAAAGCTCGGACCAAAGTGTATATGTAATAACCCGGTATTTCTAGGTGCGTCAAAAGTTAATAATATGATTAAATTATTTAGTGTTTTATGTGATTATTAGTTTATATGTGAACTATGTGATTAAATTGTTTAATGTTTTACTACCTTATATGTGAAATGTGTAATAACTATTATGTTGGCATACCTAACCATTGGATTCGACGTATATGCACATAAATCAATATATACATATATAATTCTACACATACATTTTTCAAAATTATAATGATAGGAATTATTTGTAATAAAGTCATATATATATATAGTATTTTTATATGTTGAAGTATATATAAATATGTATGTATAGTTTCGCAATTATATGTATATATCATAGGTTATTTTTGTATTTTAGATGATGTAGATATATATATATATGCTAATTGATGCTTAAATATGTATTATTTAAATGTTATATGATTAATTCTATTGCAATATTTACCTTGCAATATATACCTATTTTTATTTACAAAACGCATAATTATTGGAGTTATTTTCTACTTCATTTAGTAATTATAAAATGCATAAAATTCAAACACACACACATACATACATACATATATATATATATATATATATGCATATACATGAATTTATATAGTTATATAAATAAGGGTCAGATTATTTTTCTTGATATTGCCATTTTCACTAAAATGTGTCATTTCACACTATAATAATTATTTTGAAAATTATTTTTAAATGCTAGGTCATAAGACTATGATTCATATATATATAAACATCTTACACGACATATGTATATATTTTAAAGAAAATTTATATACATAAATGTATAAGATTATATTTTCATTTCTTAAGGTATTTTTCATCATAAACATTGGACTAATTATATTATGTGTAAAAATATCTTAAAAATATAAAAAAGAGGAGGGGGGGAACAAAATTTTATGTATATATATGTATAATATAAATATATGGTGTATATTATTACTTGCTCCCCAATTCTCCCTGCATTAAATGAATATTCACACATGTAAGAATACTTCTAGATATGTTTATACATGTAAGGCTTAGATTAAACTAGATTATGAAGTGTGCATTTAGACTCACACTTAAGCTATAATTAGGTATTGAGTTGGGCATTGAGTTGGAAGATTTCATTTATTATAACCCTTAGTTGTAACCTTAGGTGGAAAGATAACAATAATTAGAAAATGACTTAATTATTTAATAATCTTATTTCTTAAGCACAACTACTATAAATAGGGGATAAATTGGGGATTTGTCACTTCATTTTCATCACATAACACACACAAACACATCCACACACACAAAATCCCGCCTAAAACACCCCACTCACACTCACCTTACCCTAAACACACAAAACACTTCATATTTGTAATAAATCTTCTACCCACATATATATATACATAAGCCCTTCATTTTACATACTTATAACCCCATAAAACACTCTTGAAAAAGGTAGAAGAATATTTAATTAAAGTAGGGACCTTACTTAATTTCATAAGTAAAGGTTCTACTTTAATTCATAGATATTATACCTTATAGAAGTAAATGCTTCATATTTAATACAAGGTAGTGATTTCTCTTATGACATGAGTTAGTTTTCTTTTAGCATTAGCATATTATTTCCCTATTAGGACATGGAATGTAACCACAAGTTGGTTACTATCTTGGTCCTAAGGGATTTCGTGATAGTTTAGTTAAAGGCATGATATGTGTTCATGAATGAGGGTGCTGAAAATTTGAACATTTTGATGGATTTATGTGCTAAAAAGTTAGTGTTTACGCTTGTTTACAGTTTATCTATGTGTTTAGGGTGTTATTATGTGTTGAAAGTTGAAAATTCAGTGTTTAAAGATAAAATTTCTAGTTGGTTTCAAAGCTGGAAATTCTTGTTTCAAAACTGGAATTACTGTTCCCGCAGCTGAAAATCCTATTTTTCAAGGCTGAAAATTCGAATTTTACAAGCTGAAAATCTATTTTTGAAAGGCTGGAAATTACGGAGTGTAATTTCAGTATGTTTTAAGCTGAAATTCGAGTGTTTCGCAAACTGAAAATTCTATTTGCAACCTGAAACGTGCAAGCTGAAAATTATGTTTTACGCTGAAATTTTGTGCAATGTGCTGAAAACCAGTGTGCATGGTACTGGAAATTGTATTGAGTATACTGGAAATTGTGTGTATATGGGCCCAAAATGTGATAGGAGTGGATGGGGCTAAGTTCGGCCGGGCGGCAATGGGCTTGCCGGTCTTAAACGTTCTCGCCATCCATCGTTGCCTAATCCCACCTTGCATGGACGGAGTGTTCCATGTACTGAAGTGGGTCGTAGGAAATTCGGCATATGCCCGTGATATGACCACTGGAGTGTTTGGTTGGGTGGGAGTATTGGTTGGAATTGAATTACGGCACGGTGAGATAAGGTAGCCGCCCGTCGAGGTGGAAAACAGTAGAAAAGTGTGAAATTTATGATTCTTATGAATATGAAATTTTATATGGTTTATATCGATGCAAGTATGTGAACATATGCATATTCAAGTCACACACGTGCACCTTATGTGTTAAGTGAAATTGCTACTCAACGTGATTGTTGATGTTGTTAATATTTAATGTTTTAGCCGGATATGAGAACGAAGTTATCGACGAGGAGGATCGCGAGTGGCGATTTGAAGCGTTTGGCTAGAAGAAGTCATAAGCAAGTCTTCGTAGTGTTATCATGTATTTAGGACTCTTATTATGTCCTTGGTGGTTGCTATGTAATAAATGAAGTTTATGAATATTTTCAGCTTTCTATAATAAAGGCATTCGTAGCATATTTCAATAACTAGCCAATAGTTGCGGGTCGTCACAGTATAACTCCTTATCATAAGTTGGATAGTTCAGCATTGCACCACTTAGCTTCTCACTGATATACGCTATTGGCCTCCTTTCTTGCATAAGCACAACGCCAATACCTATACCTGAAGCACCACATTCAATTTCAAACGTCTTGTTAAAGTTAGGCAAAGATAAAAAAGGAGCATTTGTCAACTTTTGCTTGAGAAGCTGAAACGCCTTCTCTTGCTCTTCACCCCACTTAAACCCAACGTTCTTCTTTATTACTTCGGTGAGTAGTGCGGCCAATGTGCTAAAATCTTTCACAAACCGCCAGTAGAAACTAGCAAGTCCATGAAAACTCTGTACATGGCCTATGTTTGTAGGAGCAAGCCACTCTTGGATTGCCCGGATCTTCTATTCATCAACCTGTATTCCCTGTACACTAATAACAAAGCCTAGAAACACAAGTCGATCGGTGCAAAAAGTGCACTTTTTCAAGTTAGCAAACAACTTTTCTTTTCTAAGCACATCTAAGACAGACTTGACATGCGCAACATGGTCATCCAAGGTTTTGCTATAAATGAGGATGTCATCAAAGTAAACTACAACAAATCTGCCTATGAAAGCACGTAAAACATGGTTCATTAATCTCATAAATGTGCTCGGTGCGTTAGTTAAACCAAAAGGCATCACTAATCATTCAAACAAACTATATTTTGTCTTAGTAGTTTTCCATTCATCCCCCTCCTTCATGTGAATTTAATGATACCCACTCTTCAAATCAGTTTTAGAAAACACACAAGCCCCATGTAGTTCATCAATATGTCATCTAAACGAAGGATGGGATGCCGATACTTTACCGTGATGTTGTTGATAGCTCGACAGTCAACGCACATTCTCCAACTTCCATCCTTCTTAGGCACAAGTAAAACTGGAATGGCACACATGCTCATGCTATCCCTCATGTACCCTTTATCCATCAACTCTTGTACCTGCCTTTGAACCTCCTTTGTTTCCTTAGGATTGCTCTTATAGGCTGGTCAATTTGGTAGTACTGCACCGGGTACGAAGTCAATCTGATGTTCAATCCCTCGGACAGGTGGCAACCCCGATGGTGTTTCCTTGGGAAAGACATTATCATATTCCTGCAAAAGAGAAACGACAGAACTAGGCAAAGCAGAGTCAATCTCGTTAGTGTTTAAAAATGCCTCTTTGTACAAAAGTACAATCATTAGCTTATTTAGAAACATCGCTCTTTTGATCTCAGTCGCTTTTGCATAAAAGTTGGTTTTTCTCTCTATTTTTCTATCATTGGTCGAATCTACCCTCTTTTTTTCTTCCTCTATTTTCTCGACCCTTTTCTTTCTTTCTTTTCTCAAATTTTCACTTATTTTCTTTTTCTCTCTCTTATCACTCTTATTTTTCTCACTCTCATTCTTTTGTTTGCTCTCTTCTTCAGCATTCTTTTTTTGTTCGCCCTCTTGCTGCAACCTCACTTGATCTTCGTACACCTGTCTTGGTGTCATTGGAACTAAAGTGATTGTTCTTTGTTTGAACTTGAATGAGTATTTGTTGGTAAATCCATCATGTCTAACTTGTCGATCAAACTGCCATGGTCGTCCTAACAACAAATGGCCTGCTTGCATTGGAACGACATCACACAAAGCCTCATCTTCATACTTTGTAATGCGAAAAGACACAAACACCTGTCGATTGACCCTTACTTCGCCACTATCATTGAGCCATTGTAACTTGTATAGCCTGGGATGCTTAATCAATGGTAGCCCTAGCTTTTTAACCATAGTAATGCTAGCAACGTTAGTACAACTACCTCCATCAATGATCACGTTGCATACCTTGTTTTGGACATGGCATCTAGTGTGAAAAATGTTTTCACGCTGCACTTCATCATCTTTCTTAACTTGCACACTTAAAGCTCGTCTCACTACCAACAATTCACCTTGGGCCGCATATTCCTCATTATCCGCATCCTCCAATGGTGGAATAGACTCGGTGTCGGAGTCCTCACTGTCAATGACAATCTCTCCATTGTCTCGCATTACCATGACTCGCTTGTTTGGGCATTGACTAGTGACATGGCCCCTGTCTTGGCATCTAAAACATATAATATCACGGTTCCTAGAGGTTGAAGTGTCAGATTTACCTTGTGGATTGATGCTAGTGGACTCGGGCTTATGCTCAGCCTTGGGCTTGGGAGCAGAAGAAATTTGCGGCTTGTCTTCCCTCTTCGTGTAACTCAGCTTCCAAGGGGTGGAACTTGAAGTATGAGCCGCTCGACCTCCTCTCTTGAGTTGTTGGTCCACCTTGATGGCCATACGCACCATATCCTCTAACTCCACATAATGATGCATCTCTACTTTATCATGGATCTCTTGGTTCAACCCATGCAAAAACCTAGCCATCGTAGCCTCTCGATCCTCCTCGATATTAGCCTGGATCATGATAATCTCCATTTCCTTCACTACAACAAAATGCACTTTAGATTATGAAAGTTATTGTAACGGAACCAAATTTAGTTACAAATAATAGTTTATGGTAACCAAAGTGTTTATTAGTTACCATATATCAACGTTTTAGTAACGAAGTACAAATTTAGTTGCGTTTTATATTTATTCGTTACAAAAAAATATTTCTATTGTAACAAAAGATAAAATTCGTTACAATAACTAAATTTTTGTTACTATTAATTTTTTGTGAAAGTTACAAACATGTATTTGTAACCAAATTTTTAACAATTGGTAAAACTAAAATATTTGTTGCAATTAACACTTTTTGTAACAAATAACTTAATTATGAATTTGATTTTTTACTTTTGAATTTATATATTTATTCTTCATAATTCATTTTTTAAAAAGAATTATAGTGTTAACAATGATTACCATAGTATTTTCCTTTTGAATTTGATAAAAAGATCCTATGAAAAAGTAAATATTTGTCACAAATAATAACTTGAACCAAAATATTTGTACAAGTTTTTGAACTAAAGAATCTTAAGAAAAATAGTTCCGAGTTGTTCATAATATTTGATGTTTGTCCTCTAATAAGATCATTTTGCCAAATAATACTAATTGTGCCCAAAAATGGTTGAACCATTGACCTTACAATGCAAGTATAATTATAAAACCACTATACCAAATCAAATTTGAGTAAAGATGTGACTAAATATTAATCTATTTGCACATATCGTTTTACTAAATAAATTTGGAAATAATAATAATAAGCGTATCAAGCACACTTATTGTGTGTACAAAATAAAAAAGAGATATAATCTAAACAAATGATTAAATTTAAATAATATAAACTTAAAAATGTGCTAAATTCTATGAAAATATATCTTTATTACCTATTTATCATTTATACTATTTTTTTTAATCATTTATAATATACATTCGACTTCTGATTAGTTAAAAAATAAAATTTAAGCCAAATATTTTTTTTTAATTGAAAACATAAATATAAATATGAAATATAATGAAAATTTGAAATTTTCTTTAAAAACATAAAAAGTTGACTAAATCATTAAATGACAGGCTAAAAACACAACATAAACAAAAGAATTCTGAAATTTTATGAAAATTGAAAAAAGAATGTTAAACTATTACATGTGCATACAATGTATGTCATTATAACAAATTTGTCTCGGAAATTCATGTAACATCAAAATAAATGCAAAAATACAAACAAATTCAACTTTGAAAAGATGTATGAACAAGATAGATTGATCGAACTTCTATTAGCATACATAAGTATTTAAAAGTATAAAATAAATATATAATAAGTATAAAACAAAATAAAATTTATTGCAACTTCTTGCAGTAGCTTGGTGGTGGAGTGCTTGACAATCAATCGTGAGGTCCCGAGTTCAAATCCTCTTAGTTACAAAAATTTGCACATTTTGAAGGATATTATTCCAGCAGCGACGGCGGTGTGGGTGGCGGAGACCAATTCAGCAAGTGGAGATGGCGGTGAGAGGTGCGGCGGTTCGGCTGAACTTCGGTGAACATTCCGGTGGAAATCACTCCAGAGGAATTCCGGCGAGATTCTTCATAACCATTATGAAACTATTGGTAACCAATTATTTTGTTACTATAAGTGACCAATGGTAACGAAATGGCTTCGTTACCAAAGAAATGGTAATGAACTCACAATTTTCGTTACCTAATACAATTGGCGACGGGCTTTAGCTAACAAAATATTTGTAATGAATCTTTTGTTACAAATTCCATTAGGTAACGAATTTTGAGCTTTTGGTAACCAAATTTGTGACATCCCGATTTTTTGGTCTAAAAACTATATAAACCGGTTCTTATAATATACACGCATGCTTACTAATATTTCATGTTTTGTATGATCCTTCTTTTATATATGAATTATGTGAGGTGATAATTACATGATTTTCCAAATTTTAAACGAATTTGATATTCTAACACAATTTTCGAAATCTTATGTCCTAAATTGCAATTTTCGAAAATATAACTAAAACATTTTTAATTTCTGGAAAATATACATATAATTTCAGATTTATAAACATTAAATTTCATAATTTTGGAATTTTTCTAAATTAATTATGAATTTTCGGATTTTATGCCCAAAAACCCTAATTTATGCCCTAAAACCCTAATTTTCAGTTTTTTACAAAATAAATAAATACAAATTCGAATTTTTAATAAAATAAAGATATGATTTCAGATTTTATAAGATGAGGACAATCAAAATCAGATTTTATTAGATTTTATTTGATTTTATTTGATTTTGTGTTAATATTTTATTAAAATATCCTACACTAATATAAGATGAATTTCTTCTAGAAATTGTGCATTTGTGTGGTCTTCCATTCATCTAGATTCATGACTCATGGATTAGGGTTACACCAAGGCTAGAATAGAGGAGGGAGGTGGAAGATTTCATTTAATTTGGCATTTAATTCTATGCCTAGTTGGGAGATTTGCATTAAATGAAAAGATTTGCATTTATTAAACCTTGGTCCCCAAGTCTTGCCTTCTACCCTCATTCTCCACTATAAATAGGACCTCCCACACACTTCCCCATCCCCAAAAACGTCCTCACACATACACACACTATACTCTCTCTATTTTCTTCCACAAACACACAAATCCCGCCTAAAAACACACCCCCTCACTTACTCTACTCTCAACACCCAAAACACTTCCTATTTATAGCCTATCTTCCACCCACATATATGTACACACAAGCCCTTCTATTTTCATCCATATATACCTAATAACCTTCCATATACTCCCTTATTTCCCTCACGTACTCTTGAAGGAGGAAGTCAAGTTGATCTAGCCGAAACAAATCTATAAACTTGATAAACTCCTAAGGTGAGTGCTTTGTCAATTCCTTTTTGGGGCTTTGAACTATATGATATAAATATTATTCGTATAGCCTACCTTATTGAATTTATGCGATCAAATCTTTCGAAAAATGTTTTCCATACATATAAGACAAGTTATTTTCAAAAATATTGCATTCTCTGATATTGCCAGTTGTATCTGTCCCGAAATGATTTTTGACACCTTTGGGATATCATATTTTAATTATATTTCTATGTATCCCAGGTGTAAAAATAAGTTATTGCTTTGTTGACAAGTTGTGAGCCATATCTGTTTCGTTATATTTCCGTTTACCCTTGGGGACGCCCTTGGGAAGTTTGGGCCCAGGTACTTATAAGAGGAATTTTATCGGGCGGAACGGACCGTCGATGGAACCTTTTATATGATACCATTCCGTGAAACCAATTTCTACGTACAGCCGGAGGATGACTGTAGTAGGGATTGGAGCGATGTATTGCACGGACGCGTGATACATCTCCGTCTCGTTTAATGTCGAGGTGGCTTCTCGACAAGGGAGGCATAAGGGTTTCTATTATGATTTATCTGTTTTGGGTAGTCATAAGGTTGGAGACTCCGTCTTGGGCTCACTGTCCGTATTACTCAGTTCAGTTATTATTATCAAGTTACATTTCACACTACGTGCACTTTATTATGATTTAACTGTTTTGAGTCTCATTTTCAGTCAATTATATATCTATCTAAATGTGGCCTCACTAAGTCATTTGGACTTAACCCCTCGTTTCTTTCTGTTCATTGCCTCAGAATCAGAATAATGGGAGTACATAGGATGGTAGCCGCTCCTCCAGTTGTATATTAAAACTTCATTTTGCTTTGTCTTGCTTTATAATCTGTAATTTGCTACTTGATGCCACTAGTTGGCTATTTTGATGTTGCGCTACTTGGTTGTACTAAATATAGTTATATATATTATCCATATTGCATATTTTACTCTACCTCCACTGCGTATTGTTAAGTTAGGCGTTCGTATTGGGTATGAATTCCAAAATTTGTGCTCAATGCGATCGTCGGTGGCCTCCAACCGTATAGGAAGATCCTAGCGGGAGGGGTGCCACAGCGGTGGTATCAGAGCCTAGGTTTAGGTTATAACCATGTGTTATATATAGGTAAGCATGCATACATATAGTCTTTGTTTTGACCAAATCACTATGTGTATATGTGCTCTGTTTGTGATTATCGAATATGCTATCCCATATTATATACATGATGTCGTGAAGTCTTCTGCATTACTTTATGTGATAATCATGTTTTGATAATTATTCCCTAGATTTGAATCCGTAACACTTAGAATTTTGATGGCGCCACGAAAAGGAGCTACACGTACGCGCTTACACTCCCAATCGACCCCAGAACCAACTCACCCTACTGTAACACAACCCCAAGGAAACCGTCATCAAGGACCCACGACGAGGTTGGACCCAGAAGAAAATCATGTTCCAAACCAAGGAAATAATAATGATATTCTGAGCCAAATGGTTGGAGTTTGGAGAGAAATTACCCAACAAAATCAAAATCACCAGTCGGATGATAGGATGCTAGATCGCTTCCTGCGCTTCAACCCACCAAAATTCTATGGGGAGCCTAACGATCAAAAGGCTGAATCCTGGGTAGCGGCAATTACCAAGATCTTTAAGGTTTTGCGATGTAATGAAAAGGAACAAGTGGAGTTCACCGTATTCTTGATGGAAGGAGCAGCCCACAACTGGTGGAAGCTCGTGGAACAAAGATGGAATGCCAATCAAACAACTATAACTTGGGAAAATTTTCTAAAGGAGTTTTTAGATAAATTTATACCCCAAGTAGTTCGAGATGCAAGAGAAAAAGAATTTATGGATTTGATTCAAGGGATCCTTACTGTTGCAGAATATGAGGCCAAATTCGCTCGTTTGGTACAGTATGCGCCACATATAATGAATGATGAAAGGAGAAAAACCAAACGATTCATCCAAGGTTTGCGGCCTGAAGTCCGATGGGCGTTAATGGCGACCGACATTGAGGAATATACACAGGCTGTCAGTAAGTCCATGGTTGTTGAGGCAGAAATTCGGGAAATCAAACAAATAACTAACAAAGTGAGCAAGAATAAGGTATCTAGTCCAGAGGGTGGAGGACAACTCAGACAAACCAATACAAGGAACAATAAGCGCCCTCGCATTGAAGGAAATCAAAATGTTAACCAACTTGGAGGCAGGGAAAGAATTGGATGCAACTACTGTGGACATCCTAGCCACGTAGAGGCAAACTGTTGGAAAAAGAATGGAAAATGTGTAGCATGCGGTAGTGATCAACACATGATTAAAGAGTGCCCGAAAGCCCGAAACCCTAATATCCTTGGCCCAACTCAAGAAGGAAGGACCCAAGTTCCACCTGTCGGAAGGCCAAAAGTAAAAGCTAGAGCTTACGCTCTAGAGGCGGATGAAGGACCCGATCCAACTGCAGTAGTGGAAGGTACAACTCAAATTTTAAACACTTCTATGAAAATACTATATGATCCTGGAGCTACTCATTCTTTCATATCTGTGGAATCTGTGAATCGATTGGGGTTATTGCTAGAATCTTTATCTTATAACTTTGAAGTCAGCACCCCCTTAGGATCTAGTTATCTTACTGATCGGGTTCTGAAAGGATGTCCGATAAGAATTGAAGGAAAAACATATCCCGCTGACTTAATAGAGCTTCCTATTCACAACTACGATATAATCCTTGGGATGGATTGGTTGTATCAACATCAGGCCCAACTAGATTGTTTTGCTAAGAGGATTATTTTAGGAAAGGATAACTCACCTGGGCCAATAATCCCCATTAGTTCATCCAAAACCATTTCTCTTATCTCCTTCGTTGAAGCAAAGGAGTGTATCAAGGAGGGAGCATTAGGATTCATTGCCTATTTGCTCAACAAACCGAAGGACCAAATAAAGATAGAGGAAGTTCCCGTTGTAAATGAATTCCAAGATGCGTTTCCAGAAAAATTGAATTCATTACCCCCTCAGAGAGAAATAGAATTTGTGATCGACACCATACCAGCAGCTGAACCTTATTCAAAAACACCATACCGAATAGCCCCAGCTGAATTGAAGGAGTTGAAGAAGCAACTTGAAGAATTAATAGAAAGCGGATATATTCGGCCAAGTACATCACCATGGGGAGCGCCAGTGCTATTTGTTAAAAAGAAGGATGGGTCACTTCGGATGTGTATTGATTATCGGGAGTTAAATCGGATGACTATCAAGAATAAATATCCACTCCCACACATAGAAGAACTATTTGACCTTCTACAAGGATCACAAGTATATTCTAAATTGGATTTGAGACAAGGATATTATCAGCTTAGAATTAAAGAGGAAGATATTCCTAAAACATCATTTAATACTCGATATGGGCACTTTGAATTTGTTGTTATGCCTTTTGGATTGACCAATGCACCAGCAGCTTTTATGGATATGATGCACCGGGTCTTCCGACCATATTTGGATCAATTTGTGGTTATTTTCATTGATGACATCCTGGTATACTCAAGGACTCCAGAACTGCATGCGGAACATTTGCGAATTGTTCTACAGACGTTACGAGAAAACAAATTATATGCGAAATTTAGTAAGTGTGACTTTTGGTTAGAAAAAGTTACATTTTTAGGGCATATAATTTCCAAGACCGGAATTGAAGTCGATCCCTCCAAGGTGGAAGCTGTTAATAATTGGAAGCGCCCGAAGACTCCAACTGAAGTAAGAAGTTTTCTGGGTTTAGCAGGTTACTATCGGCGGTTCATACAAAATTTTTCAAAAATTGCAGAGCCCTTAACTCAACTTACTCGCAAGAATTCTCCTTGCCAATGGAATGAAAAGTGTGAAGTTAGTTTTCAAGAATTAAAAAGACGTTTAACCACTGCCCCAGTGCTGACACTACCTGAAGGAAATGAAAATTTTGCTGTCTACACTGATGCATCTAGAGAAGGTTTGGGATGTGTGTTAATGCAAAATGGGAAAGTGGTTGCTTACGCATCAAGAAAGCTTCGTTCTCATGAGTGTAATTATCCGACCCATGATTTGGAGTTAGCAGCAATTATATTTGCTTTGGCCAAGTGGAGACATTATCTGTATGGGACAACCTTTGAGGTGTATACAGATCACAAAAGCTTAAAGTACTTACCCACTCAGAAGGACCTCAACATGAGACAAAGAAGATGGCTGGAATTCTTGGAGGACTATGATTGTAAGATCCAATATCACCCCGGGAAAGCCAACTTAGTTGCCGATGCTCTTAGTAGAAAAACCGGATTAGCACGATTAAGCAGTGGAATTGGGGTCTCTAAAAGTAACTTTATCATAAAGACTCATGCTCAAATAGCAGATCTAACTGTTCAATCAGAACTAGTCACCAAGATTCGGGAAAAGCAAGCAAAGGATAAGTGGAGTCAGAAGCAAATTGCCCAGGTAGGGGAAAGTACAAATGAGAAATATGGGATTGATGATATGGGGATTTTACGTTACAAGGGCAGAATATGTATAACTGAAGAAATGAAGAAACAGATTTTAGAAGAAGCTCATAAGACACCATATACCGTTCATCCAGGAGGAACAAAAATGTATCGAGATCTTAAACAGTATTATTGGTGGAATGGTATGAAGAGAGACATCTCAGACTTTGTAAGAAGATGTTTGACGTGTCAAAAGATCAAAGGAGAACACCAAAAGCCGGGAGGAATGTTACAACCATTACCGATTCCAACATGGAAATGGGATCAAGTTACTATGGATTTTCTAGTAGGATTACCTAAGGTAAGAGGTGGATATGATAGCATATGGGTAATCGTGGATAGGTTAACCAAGTCAGCACATTTTCTGCCTGTTAAAACAACTGATCGAGTGGAAACTTTAGCAGAACTTTACCACCGTGAGATCACGAGACTCCACGGCATTCCTACATGTATCATCTCAGACAGGGATCCTAAGTTCACATCTAGATTATGGCAAAGCATACAAAGGCATATGGGCACTAAATTGCAATTCAGTACAGCTTCACATCCACAAACGGATGGGCAGACAGAAAGATTGATAGCCTATTTGGAGGACATGTTGAGAATGTGCGTATTGGAATTTGGTGATAGCTGGAATAAGCACTTGCCCTTGATTGAATTTGCTTATAACAATAGCTATCAAGCTTCAATACAGATGGCACCATATGAAGCTTTGTATGGAAGAAAGTGTCGATCACCGCTATATTGGGACTTAGATGAATGGAGATGGACAAAGGATGGAATACATAGAGCAGTACGACCTGAACTCATCCAAGATGCAATTGACAAAGTGCAAATTATCAAACAAAAGATGAAGGCTGCCCAAGATCGACAAAAGAGTTATGCAGACAAGCGACGAAGAAAACTGGAGTTTGAAGTCGGGGATCGAGTATTCCTTAAAGTCTCTCCAAGGAAGGGATTTACAAGGATTGGTAAAGGAGGAAAATTGAATCCCAGGTATGTTGGACCATTTGAGATCATAGAGCGAATAGGAGAAGTCGCATATCGACTAGACTTACCACCTAGCCTAACAGGAATCCATAACGTATTTCACGTATCTCAGCTCCGAAAATACTACCCTGATGAAACCCATATCCTTCCACCTGAAAACATACCCCTTGAACCTAACCTTACCTATACAGAAAAACCTATTCGCATTTTAGATCGAAAGTTCCAAGAGTTAAGAAATCGGAAAATTCCACTCGTCAAGGTACTATGGCAAAACCATCAAGTCGAAGAGGCAACTTGGGAACCTGAAGAGAAAATACGTAAATATTATCCGGAGCTATTCAATCAGGTAAGAATCTGGGGACCAGATTCTTTTAAGGGGGGGAGAGTTGTGACATCCCGATTTTTTGGTCTAAAAACTATATAAACCGGTTCTTATAATATACACGCATGCTTACTAATATTTCATGTTTTGTATGATCCTTCTTTTATATATGAATTATGTGAGGTGATAATTACATGATTTTCCAAATTTTAAACGAATTTGATATTCTAACACAATTTTCGAAATCTTATGTCCT
The DNA here is from genome assembly GCA_026212405.1 of Petrea volubilis. NCBI lineage: Eukaryota > Viridiplantae > Streptophyta > Magnoliopsida > Lamiales > Verbenaceae > Petrea > Petrea volubilis. The sequence goes on from CM047878.1 coordinate 9,114,130, forward strand.
AAATTGCAATTTTCGAAAATATAACTAAAACATTTTTAATTTCTGGAAAATATACATATAATTTCAGATTTATAAACATTAAATTTCATAATTTTGGAATTTTTCTAAATTAATTATGAATTTTCGGATTTTATGCCCAAAAACCCTAATTTATGCCCTAAAACCCTAATTTTCAGTTTTTACAAAATAAATAAATACAAATTCGAATTTTTAATAAAATAAAGATATGATTTCAGATTTTATAAGATGAGGACAATCAAAATCAGATTTTATTAGATTTTATTTGATTTTATTTGATTTTGTGTTAATATTTTATTAAAATATCCTACACTAATATAAGATGAATTTCTTCTAGAAATTGTGCATTTGTGTGGTCTTCCATTCATCTAGATTCATGACTCATGGATTAGGGTTACACCAAGGCTAGAATAGAGGAGGGAGGTGGAAGATTTCATTTAATTTGGCATTTAATTCTATGCCTAGTTGGGAGATTTGCATTAAATGGAAAGATTTGCATTTATTAAACCTTGGTCCCCAAGTCTTGCCTTCTACCCTCATTCTCCACTATAAATAGGACCTCCCACACACTTCCCCATCCCCAAAAACGTCCTCACACATACACACACTATACTCTCTCTATTTTCTTCCACAAACACACAAATCCCGCCTAAAAACACACCCCCTCACTTACTCTACTCTCAACACCCAAAACACTTCCTATTTATAGCCTATCTTCCACCCACATATATGTACACACAAGCCCTTCTATTTTCATCCATATATACCTAATAACCTTCCATATACTCCCTTATTTCCCTCACGTACTCTTGAAGGAGGAAGTCAAGTTGATCTAGCCGAAACAAATCTATAAACTTGATAAACTCCTAAGGTGAGTGCTTTGTCAATTCCTTTTTGGGGCTTTGAACTATATGATATAAATATTATTCGTATAGCCTACCTTATTGAATTTATGCGATCAAATCTTTCGAAAAATGTTTTCCATACATATAAGACAAGTTATTTTCAAAAATATTGCATTCTCTGATATTGCCAGTTGTATCTGTCCCGAAATGATTTTTGACACCTTTGGGATATCATATTTTAATTATATTTCTATGTATCCCAGGTGTAAAAATAAGTTATTGCTTTGTTGACAAGTTGTGAGCCATATCTGTTTCGTTATATTTCCGTTTACCCTTGGGGACGCCCTTGGAAAGTTTGGGCCCAGGTACTTATAAGAGGAATTTTATCGGGCGGAACGGACCGTCGATGGAACCTTTTATATGATACCATTCCGTGAAACCAATTTCTACGTACAGCCGGAGGATGACTGTAGTAGGGATTGGAGCGATGTATTGCACGGACGCGTGATACATCTCCGTCTCGTTTAATGTCGAGGTGGCTTCTCGACAAGGGAGGCATAAGGGTTTCTATTATGATTTATCTGTTTTGGGTAGTCATAAGGTTGGAGACTCCGTCTTGGGCTCACTGTCCGTATTACTCAGTTCAGTTATTATTATCAAGTTACATTTCACACTACGTGCACTTTATTATGATTTAACTGTTTTGAGTCTCATTTTCAGTCAATTATATATCTATCTAAATGTGGCCTCACTAAGTCATTTGGACTTAACCCCTCGTTTCTTTCTATTCATTGCCTCAGAATCAGAATAATGGGAGTACATAGGATGGTAGCCGCTCCTCCAGTTGTATATTAAAACTTCATTTTGCTTTGTCTTGCTTTATAATCTGTAATTTGCTACTTGATGCCACTAGTTGGCTATTTTGATGTTGCGCTACTTGGTTGTACTAAATATAGTTATATATATTATCCATATTGCATATTTTACTCTACCTCCACTGCGTATTGTTAAGTTAGGCGTTCGTATTGGGTATGAATTCCAAAATTTGTGCTCAATGCGATCGTCGGTGGCCTCCAACCGTATAGGAAGATCCTAGCGGGAGGGGTGCCACAAAATTAATCCTTACCAAAAGTGTAATTTGTTGTAGTGCTTGTAATTATCTTCTGCACGCTGATTTCCATGCCTAAGTCCCTGCAACTGTTTGTATAACTCCCGGTAGTAATGGCTTGGCACAAACCTCCTCCTCATCAATGTCTTCATTTCCTCCCAAATACTCACTGGTCTCTCTCCATTTCTCCTCCTACTAATCATTAGTTGGTCCCACCAAACTATGACGTAATCAATGAATTCAATAGCTGCCAACTTCACCTTCTTAGCTTTGGAGTAATTATAGCAGTCGAATACAAACTCCACTTTCTTCTCCCATTCAAGATAAGCTTCAGGATCGGATCTACCTAGGAATGATGGAATCTTCATTTTGATACTTCCCAAATTGTTATCCTCCTAATTCCTACCTTCTCTAGCCCGACCTCCATGTCTCCTATAACTCGCCACCGAATCCCTATCATCCTCCTCATCAGAACCTAACCCATAGTTCCTGATATCTTTGTCCCTTTCCCTCATAGGTTGAACCCTTTCTCTACTTTTCATATTAGGACCGTGAGGTGGCTCTCTATTTCGCACATTTTCCAACTACTCAAATTGTTCTTGCATCTCCTCATATTGCATTCTTATCGTCCGGGTCAACTCTCCAATCATGGCCTCTAGACGCAACCTCCAATCACCTACTCTCTGTTCTTCACCTACTCTTTGTTCTTCATGACGATTTTGTTGAGCTATGTTTTACCTGCAAAAATTGTTATAAATAGAAAAAGGACCACAAATTTTTCACTCCCTTACGTGTTTCACTCAAATTTATGTTCACTCAACACTCGTGGTTGTCACTCAAATTTGGCTTTTTCAACACTCTAATGCTCTAATCACTCCTGCCTTTTTCCACTAGAAATAATTCTGTTTCGATTCTCTTCAAAACAAATCAAACAAATTCAAGAGGTTCAAGCAGCAATCCTCTCACGTTCTTAGCAGCCGGATTGTTATGTTTGAGATCACAAAAAGTGTCAACGGGTTTAGGACAAGAATTGGCTAAAATATCAATGGGTGATTCTTAGCTTATGGTGTGCATTAATTAGTCCTCAGACTTGATACTCTATAGTAATCTTATACATGTGTATTTATGCTTTGATATAGGTACCGACTCTGTGGTGGGTCTTAAGGCACCTATGTTGGGTATAGATCTCCCATGTATGAAGGTTTGTGAGAGTCAATAAAGAATCCAATTGCTCACCTTGTAGAGTGAGTGAATCTCCTATGTATTCTATTTTAACTAGTCTACAAAAATTCGTGACCATGGTAGAGACAACGATTAGAACTGAGTTTTTTAGATCGATTATCAAAAAGACTAATTGTAAATAAGAACCACAAAATTGAGGTTAAAAGGTTTTTGATAAATTCCATATCCTAAACTTTAATCGGGAGATTAGATAATGGAAGGGATGTATTTACACGGTAATCGTAAGCGGACAAGTTCACGCACAATACTTCACCTATAGACTAGGCGTCGTGGACTTCTTGTTGGACATCGACCACGATAGATGGGTACTATTGAATTAGAAAGAGTTCTAATTCAAAAGTGATTAATTAAATGAGTTTAATTAATCAATCGATGAATTTGTCATCTAAAATATTGCAATGAATTGCGAGCCCATTTCTAATCAATTGGTGAACCTGGGGGGTCACACACAAATGAATGGATAAACTCCTAAACGTATATGAAACACGTAATTGGATTAAATCAAAGTGTGGATTTAATCAATTGAGATGGAATATATTCGATTGATGAAGTTAATTAATTAATTGATGGACTTAATTGAATCAATAAGTTAATTTAATTAAATTAAAGAGTTAATTTAATTACGCTTGAAAGCCCAATCCATTAATTAATTAGATATTAATTAATCAATAGAATATATATATATATATATATTAAATTAACTGATGGGTTTAATTAAATTAAATAATTAATTTACTTGAATAAAATTAAAGAGTTAATTTAATTGGGACTTAAGGCCCAAGCATATAAATTGATTTGGTGGATAAAAATCAATTTATGAAAGTTGATAGAGAAATCAATTTATTTAGAATTAATTATTTAAATCAATTAAATAGGTATCTAGTTGATTTGGGATTAATATAAGAATAGAGATTCCTATTGTTAACAAACTAGAAATCAAGTCGGGGTCTATTTTCAAAGAGTTTGAAATAGATTAGAAGAATTCTCGCTCTCTCTCTCTATATATATATATATATAATATACATGGATATGAGATGGATACATATGTAGATACATATCCATAGATGTGTGTGTATATATATGTAGGATATTATATATGAGATATATACTATAAAAACTATATATATATATAAGCATAGAAGTACAACAATGATTATAAAAGGTGCCAGGGGAATAATGGTGAGAAAATTGGTTTTCTCGAATCATGCCACAATGATGATGATGTGGGAAATTGTTTCTCTCAATTCGCAATGTGGGACGATGATGATGGAGAGGAAAAATTAGTTATGTGTTAAATTTTTTAATATTTCTGATGTGTTAGCATCTCGGGGCCTATGCGAAACTAACACTAGCAAAATGGGTCAAAATATTTTTGATACAGTCCACTGATTCAGTAGAAGCCTGGAAACAAATGAACGTATCATTTGTGAAGAGCAAGTGAGATATAGAGGGGCTCTGCTTCTCAACTTCAATCCCTCTTATATTTTCCATCCTCTCTTCTTCTTGAATGAGGTAGCTCAAATTTTCTACACAAACTAGGAACAAATAAGGAGAGAGTAGATCACCTTAGAGAATCTCTCTTCTAGGATACAAAGTGATGCGAACCTCGCCAGCCACGCAAGAGCAACGAGACCCGACAATGATATTGAACCCTAGGACAGTTCTTCACTCAGGTTTTGAAGGTGGAGAAAACCGCAACCCAATACCTCACACAAAACATGAACCTTGGAAAGATATCCTCAACCCGATGCTTTAGTGGAAGCACGAACCTTGGTATGTCGTAGACGCTACCAACGGTGATGGAAATCCGTTGGACAAGTCGGTGTTTGAATGCCACAAGAACGAAGTCTTGATAAGTTCGATAGTTCGTAAAGAACCAAAGAGAAACCTCTCACTTTTAACACAAAACGTATATGCTTTTCATTCCTAGCCGCACACCTAATATAGGCTGAAACATACAAAACATTTTTGGTTTTTACCAAAATAATAATCCCTAAATGAAGCTCTAAATAACACGCCCAAATGGAAAAGGAAACTTTGAAATTCTGGTGGCTTTTATAATAAGCCAATCACGCATACAAAGAAAAGGAAAGTAGGGTTGTAAATTTGCCAAAATTAGAAAAAGAAAAGTTCTCTATTTGTCCTCTAAATCACGCCGGCTTGCATGAAATTCATGGCTGAAATTAATGCTATCAATCTCGCCCTTTAATTCATGCTTGAGAAGGCCTATCACCGGCTTGGATTAAGTTGAGCAGCCCCAAGTTTTTTTTGAATCCATCTTGCAATTTGAATCAGCCCATAAGTCTTGAATGAGTCCATTGAGTGCTTCTTTAAATTTGTTGGCTCGGGCCCTTGTAATTGGTCCAACGGATCCTTAGATGAAGCATTCCGTTTCGCATCACAAAGAGCCAAATTGAACTCTATTTAGCATGATGAGGTCTACTAAATGAGTCGGAAACCCTAACTTCAATATAACAGATTCCAAGAAAATCCACTCAATTTTATCATACACCTTAGGAATATCCAATTTAAGAGCCATAAAAGCTATCTTCCCTCTATTCTTATACTTGAGAAATGGTTGATTTCATTGGTAATTAAAATGTTATTAGAAATTAGTTGGCCTGGGAAAAAGGTGATTGAGTTTGGGATTTGATCCTATGACGTAACGGTTTCATTCTATTTACGATGGTCTTAGACAAAATTTTGTACAGAATATTATATGAACTAATGGCCCAAAATGTGTTATAGACTTAGGATCGACTTTTTTTAGGATTAGAACAAGATGGGCAAAGTTGATTGTATTAAAAGCCACATTATGATTCAAATAATCCAACACACATACAATCACATCTCAACCAATTAGATGCAAAAAAGTTGAAAAAATAAAGGTGCCATTCCATTTGGTCTCAGGGATTACAATGGGAACATTTGGGCTAATGCCAAAGATACCTCATCGGCTGGGAAATGTAGCTCAGGACTCCCCACCATCTCAGCGTCAAGCCTCAAACCCACAATCTCCAATGCTTCATCAACTAGCACATTTTTAGGAATTTTGAAGCAAAAGTTTCACTGAAATGTTCATAAATAATACCCTAAATATCCACCACCTTATGAACCCGTTGCCCATTCTTGTCCCATTAACCTTGGATATTATTTTGCTGCTCCTTTTGAGATGCCCTAGCATGAAAAATACATTGTATTTTGGTCTCCCACTCTTAACCAATGCATCTTCCCCCTTTGGTTCCAAAAAGATTTCCTCATTAGTGCGCAACTCCTCCAACTGCTTCTGTAATCTGGACTCCTCGATTCTGGATGCAACCATAACAAGCCCTTCTAAGTTGGACTATTTTTTTTTCTCTAACTTCTTGTCATTGTGAAGGATTTCATTGAAATTGCCCGCACAAACCCAAGGAGCATTATTAACCCTACTCAGCCGCTAAAGAAGATCCCAAGTTGTGTGTTGATTCTAGGAGAGAGGTTCCCCATAGAAATCGATGAACCACCAATTAGTTTTAGCATCATTAGTACGTACCATTACATCTATGTGATTTCTAGAGTAGTTTAGAAGCGACACATGTACTTTTTTTATTCCATAACAATCCAAGTCCTCTGCTACGTTTTGCAGCTGCCACAAAAACACCAAATAAACCTAACTTCTTTATCAATCTCTCTATCTTTGAAACACCGCAATGCATCTTCGATAGAAAGATCAACGAGCGATTATATTGCTGGATGGCATCCTCCAGCCCGTGAAATGTCCAAGGTCCCCCCAACCCCTGGTAGCTCCAACTTAACATATTCATATTTCCTGACGGGACTGCACTAGATTTATCCATCAAGGCTAAATGGGATGTGCTAGCCGAGGTTAACTTTGGACGAAAATTGTTCGAACCTTGCTTTACTGACTTTCTCGAAGCTTTGCGGATCTTACTAATTTTCTTTCTCAACTTCAGATTAAGAGGGTCGGCAGAATTTATGAATTTCTTGGTGGGTTGGGCTATGTCAAAGGCTGGAGGTTCATGGTATGGGCTAGAGATAGGTGTTAGCGTAGGGGTTGAGAGACTAAGGTGTATTCAATCATATCTTAAAATAAATGGGCATTTTAGTCAAATTTTTTAATAAAAAGAGTAAAAATGCAGTGCTAATAACAATTTCGTTTTATTTATTTGTCGTTTGTCAAAAATTGCAAGATGGATACCAACCTGAGTGTCACGGAGATGCTATACCAATGCTGCTTGACAGGAATCCTCGTGGACCAGATCTTGAAGGACATAGTGGGATGCACCACCTCATAAGTTACCCAATGAAAGCACTCGCTTGGAATTGGTAAGGAGCAAGAGCTAAGTGGTTCTGTAGAAGTTTTCGTGAAATTATTGACGATCATAGGTCAGATATAGTCTTCTTGCTTGTAAAGTTACTGAAGCAAGAACTAAAATTCTCTCTAGGAATTTTGGATTTCCCATTATTTGTAGAGCCCCTACCATTCATAGAGAAGGGTAGATTTGGATGCTATGGGATGCTAACAATGTACGAGTTCGTATTAACGTGGTTTTCTCGAATTTGATTCATGCTACCATCGAACTGCAACTTGGTGAGGGATGGTTGTGCAATGGAGTGTATATGAGTTTGGATCTTGGGAAAGGTGACGATTTGCGGAAAAACTCTTGAAAACATAAGCACACAAGCACACCAATCTTGGCTTATCACGGGTGACTTCAATGAAAGCAAAAGCCCCAATGAGAAGAATGGAGGAAACTCGGTTTCTATTAACAAATGCTTGAATTTTTGGGAGATGAATGAGAGTTGGGGTGTCATGGATTTGGGGTTACAAGGGCCCATATTTATGTTAGCTGATCGTAGACAAAGGAGATCCCTAATTAGGGAAAGGCTTGATAGGACTTTCACAAACTTAGTGTGGAGAATGCTTTTTCTCAAAGGTATGGTTTTAACTCTACCTCGAGCACATTCGGACCATCACCCTGTGTTCACTTGTTGTCATGGTATTAATCCCCCCCCCCACCCCATTTCCAAACCCCTTCATTTTGAACTTGCATGGACCATACACCCCACGTGCCAAAATATTGTTAAGGAAATCTGGAATAAAGAAGTGCATGATTTAAATGCCCTTTCAGCCTTTCTAGTGTCAATGAAGAAATGGAACAAAGAGACTTTAGGGAATATTTTTCATGAAAAAGGGGTTTTACTCGCGAGAATTAATGGCATTCAAAAGCATTCGTGTCAAATTGATAGTTAGTTCTTGTTAAATTTGGAGAATGAGCTCATTAAAGAATATAATGATATCCTTATCCAGGAGGAGTTGATTTGGTTTCAAAAGTCCAGAATCAACTGGCTTGCTGGACGATTGCCACAACAAAGCCAACACAAGCCCACACCTTTGCTTGAGGGTGTGCGGGGCTTGTCCAAGCACTGGGCACTTGCCGGGCAGTCCCCAGGCACCCAAGGCTAACACCTCCTCAAATTACCTCCTCCCCTATACTAGGTTGAAAAAAAAAAAACCTTGCAGCAATAGTAGATTTATGGTGATAAAAATACCAAATTCTTCCATTTTACCATCCTTCGTAGAAGAAAGAAGTATAAAATCAGCCACTTGAAAGTTAATGGGATCTAGAATAATAATGATGCAGTCCTCAGAGAGCATGTGTAGGAGTACTTTTCCAACTTGTTTGGGGGGGATTACGATAGTTCGTCTGCCTAGAATGTAGTCCTTACCAAAACCAGCTTAGTCATGAGATGTGTGAGAGCCTTTTGAAGGACATTACCATTGAAGAGGTGCATGGAGTTGTTAGTTGTATGAGTCCCCTATAAAGTCCTAGGGCCAAATGGTTGTCAAACCGTTTTTTTATCAAGAGTTTTGGGGAGTGGTAGGCGAGTCGGTCTATAAGTTCATTGATGAGTGCTTTAGGAATTGCACCATTCCTGACTCTCTTAGCTAGTCATATATTTTTCACTTATTCCCAAGATTGACAACCCCTCCCTAATTAATTAGCCAATTCTGACAGATTACCCTTTATAATGTGTTGTTTAAGATCATCTCAAAAATACTGGTTCTTCGCTTGAAGCCCTTCATTGCCTCTCTTCTCAATCCAAACCAAAGCAGTTGTATCCTTGGGGGGGGGGGAGGATAACATATTGATGTTCCAAAAAGTTATGCATACTCTCCAGAAATCTCATTGGAGAGGGGGGGGGGGATGATCTTTAAGCTAGACATTGAGAAATCCTATGACAGCATCAGTTGGACTTTCTTAAGGTGGACCCTAGTTTTCTTTAAGTTTCTAAACCCAATCATCAAGTTGGTCATGAAGTGTATGGTGTCTAATCAGCCAGCGGCTTTGTGGAATGGCCATCCGTTAGAACCAATTTGCACTACATGTGGTGTCATTTAAAGTCACCCGCTATCAAAGATGACAAATGGGCCAGGCGGCCCACGAACCCGATGGCCTAGCTTGATCCGACCAGACCCAGGCTCGACCCATTGAAAGTAAAAGGTAGAATCTATTGGGCTTGATGGAGATAGGCGAACCCAGCCCTATCTAGGCACATGAAAGCCCAAAACCAGGCTCAAGCCCAGCCCAGCCCAAGCCCATTATATTAATTTATAATATTTTTTTTATATATTAATATAGGGCGAATTACGTTTGCTTCCCCTACGATATACACTATTTACAAAAAATACCCCGACGTATGAAAAATTACAATTATCCCCCTGAATTGAGGCGGTAATTACAATTTACAACTAAAAAAAATGAATTTCCAAAATGACCCCTAAATAATTTAATCAAAAAAAAGAAAAGAAAAAATAAGTAAAATGAATATCCCAAAATACCCTTTATTTATCATTTTTTTCTTTTTTTGTCACTTTTTTCTTTTATTTTCTGCTTTCTTTTTCCCTTTATCATCTTTTTTTTTTCCAAATCAAATTTCTCTCTCTCTGTCTCTATCTCTCTCTCTCTCTCCCCCCCCTCCAGCCCCTCCCCCTTCCTACCCCTCCCCCAATGGTTGGTGTGTTGGAGGATGGGCGACAGCGGCTGGCGGTAGACGGGCGACGACGGCCCTTCCTTCTCGATCTCTCTCTCTATCTCCTCCCCCCTCCCTTCTCAATCTCTCTCCCCCTCATGATATCTGCCTCCTTCCCCTCTCCCTTCTCCCCTCTTGATCCTGTGGCGACAGGCAGCGGAGGACTGTGGTGGGCGGCGGAAGACGGTGGGGGCGGCGAAAGATGGTGGTGGCGATTGCCCTCTCTCTCTCTCTCCCTCTCCCTCTCTCCCCTTCTCCTTCTCGATCCATCCCCCTCTCCCTTCTCTATCTGATCTCTCTGTGTTTGGAGGGGGGCGCAGAGGACGGTAGCGGGGCGGCAGCAACGGAGGTGGAGGGAAAAAGGGAATGGAAAAGAAAAGAAAAGAAAAGAAAAGAAAAGGAAAAAAAGGGATAAGAAAAGAAAAAAGATTTTTTTAATTATATATAATATGTATTATAATTTTTTATATTTATAAAAATAAAATTTGTAATATTATAAGATTTAATTTTTTAAAAAAATATTTAAATATGTATAATTTTAAAAACATATATTTAAATATGTATAATATTTTTAAACTTAAATATATATAATATAACAAAAAACCATTTCAAGGGCAAAATAGTCATTTCAATATGGTCAAAACCTTATTCTTGCTTCCAGAAGGGTATTTTTGGAAGTTAAATGCTTTTTAGGGGTAAATTGTAATTACCCCCTCAATTCAGGGGGGTAATTGTAATTTTTCATACGTCGGGGTGTTTTTTTGTAAATAGGGTATACCTTAGGGGAGTTAAACGTAATTCGCCCATTAATATATGTATATTTTATATATTGATATATATAATAAATAATTAGATATATAGATATATAGATATATACATAGAAATGATCACAGATACTTATATACGAATATATATATATATAATTAGTTTATATATTATATACATATATTAGATATAAATATACATATATATGTATATATATAATATTGTAATTAATATATTTAAGTTGTATCTCATCTGTGCAACTGGCCTACAGCCAACCGCAATTTTTGACTTGCTCTTGCTAGTTGCTGTTGCCAAGTCTGGTAGCACAACAACATTATTATTATTATTATTATTATTATTGTTGTTGTTGTTATTATTATTATTATTATTATTTTAGGAATATGTTGTGCAATTCACAGTCATAGGAATATGTTGTGCAATTTATAGCAAACGCATTAATTATTTTTTTTCAATACTTGTTGTGCATTTCACAGTTGTTGGATCTCATCCAATGGCTGCGAGAACAATAGAAACAAATCCAAATTTTTTGACCGTTTCCCAACAATAAAAATATTAAATGCAATAGTAAATTATAGAAATCAACGACTGGAATTATTTGTCAGTTTTTTATTAAAATCTAGCCAAAAAAATCCAAAAATTTATTTTTTTAATTAAAAAAAAATATATATTTCCACTACACTATAACTATGATGTCTTTAGAAAATTTCATCACTACAAATTCTAAACTCTAAATTGTCCCTACGTTATCACAATTCCCCATACTCTCAAACTCTATTATATGTCATCACTACAATACTCTCTATTCAAATCATATATTACTCTCCTTATGAATCGGATGATGAAACAGTGTTTGAAGCATCAACAATTGCCAATACTTCAGCCATAGGGTAGGATTTAAATTTGGAAACAATGTACTATCCAAAAATGCACAATACCAATATAGAAGTTCTTCGATGCCTCCTATGTGTATGACTGGCAAATGATCACGGATTAAAATTGTATAAGTTCTTGATGTAGTAAATGATTTTTTAATTAAATCTTTATGTAATATTTTTTTCAGTTCTCATATGTACACTCTAATATTTTGAAGTTAATAAAAGTTTTTAGAGTTATATATATATATATATATATATATATAGTAAAGTTCATTTTCATTTTATTATTAAAAACTACAACATAAAAGTAATAAGTACTTGAATAAGTTCAAGAAAAAAAAAGACTAGTTAATATATAGATATTGGACATAAAATGTAGAAGAAAATTTATTTTTTTCAAAGTGAAAAGAAAAAAGGGTAGGCCCATCTAGTCCAGCCTACTAAGCCCGCCAAGCCTAGCCTATTTAGCCTGCCAAGCCCAACCCCACAAGCCCAGACCAACCCAGTCCAGCCCACCAAACCTAGGTTCATGGGCCGAGCTGGGCCTAGCCTCAACACTCTTTGCTCGGCCTAGGCTCGGCCCACCTCAAGATGAGTCCAGCCTGGCCTGGCCCGCTACAATAATCGGGCCTGGCCAGGCTTGGGCTGAGATGACCCAGCTTGGCCCATTTAACAACTTTGGCCACTATCACTGTATTTTTTGATGCTTTGCATAGAAAGATTAACTTATTTGATTGAGAAAGCGATAGCGAAGGCCGAGTGGAAACCGATTCCTGCTTGTCAAGTAGGACCTAAGATCTCTTTCATTTTCTTTGCGGATGATATTATCCTCATGTCTAACACCACCATCAGGTGTGCCCATGTTATTCGGAAAGTCCTAGCAGACTTCACTAGAGCATCATGCCTTAGAGTGAGCTTGGGTAAGTCTAGTATCCTCCCGAAGATCGATTCAAAACTAAGGAGAAAGGTCTCTTATATTCTCGAGATTGGGAGCATAGAGAACCTAGGCAAATACCTTGGGGTCCAAGTCCATTTGGGTAGGCAGAAGAAGGATCATTATGCTAGCCTCATTGATAGAGTGAAGAACAAACTATTAATGTGGAAAGCTAAAAACCTTAACAAGGCCAGGAGGATCACCTTGATTAAATTAATCACGTCGGCCTTGCTGGTGTATATGATGCACTCGATATGGCTTCCATCAGGGTGTGTAAGCAACTTGATCAAATCAATAGGCCCTTCTTGTGGGTGAAAGATGGGAATATTCGGAGAATGCATTTAGTTAGTTGGGATAAGGTGTTTAGAGATAAGGAATTAGAGAGACTGGGAATTCGGGAAGCACGCAAAATGAATACAACTCTCCTTGCTAAGATAGGATGGAAAATCATTAGTAGAGGCACTACCATGTGGGGCAATATCTTTTGCCAAAAATACTTGAGAGGGGAGGACATACTAGAACACCGACCAAAACCCGAACACTCAAGGTTATGGAAGCGAATTATGAGAAGTATTGTAACGCCCCGAAACCTCTAGCTAATTATGAAAACATCTATTTATAACCATCTCACAAAAACATGCTATTTTATAACGTAATGAAACCAAACACGTGTACTAATATTTCAAAATATGAGTTTACAAACGTCATTTATTACATATACACAACATATACATAACTTAACTACCAAGTTTCTAGCACAACGCATATAGACAACTAACTAAATGCCTCGAAGCGTCCTTCTACATCTTCCTCATTCCTATCTTCCGGTGTCTCAAATCCGGCTAAAAACATAATGGAAAGCAACGTCAACATATATACATGTTGAGTAGAAATTCGCATAGAGCATGAGGTGTTCGTGTGAAATTGCATATTGTCACAAAGAGCACATAAAACCATAGAAATTTCAGTTCTTGATAAATTCACATAAATTTCAGCTCTGATAGAGCATCACATTCCAACACATTTTTACCGTTTTTCCACCTCGACGGGTGGCTACCTTATCTCGCCGTGCCGTAATCCAATTTCCAACCGAAACTCCCACCCAACCTAAACACACCGGTGGTCATATCCCGGGTATATGCCGAAATCCTACGACCCACAACCAATACATGGAACACTCCGTCCATGCAAGATGGGAATAGGCATGGATGGCGAGAACTATTTTAAGACCGGCAAGCCCATTGCCGCCCGGCCGAACTCTAGCCCCATCCACATCGAACACATATAGGGCCCTTACACACATAATTCCAACACATTTGAATCAAAATTTCAACATAACACAAACTGTTTCAGTGACTAGTGCACAAATTTCAGCATGGAGTAACACAATTTCCGATTTTTTGCGAAACCGACATTAGCTCAGGCGAACAGAAACTTCAAGCCTTCAAACCTCCTGAAAGTCTTCACATATATGTCCAAGGTTGTAAAATGGACTTTTATTTGGAAAAATACCGAGATTTCAGCTTACGAGAGCTGGAATTTGCGGACAGCGACGCGACACACTTTTAGCGCGCAACCGCTAAAATTTCCAGTTCTCGTAAACCAAACCTCCAGCTTTTCAAAACTTGTTTCTACAGCTTATTCTACACTAAATTTAAAGTATATAAACCAGGTTTTTGGTTGGAAATTTTCGGATTTTCCAGCCGTGCAAAAATCAAACTTTTCAGCTTCGAAAACCAAAGTTTCTGCATGAACAGTGATTTCAGCAGGTGTACACCTCAAATTTTCCAGCTTTAAAACCTTAAAATTTTATCTTATAACACATAAATAACTCAAATAAGACTATAACAAGATATAAAACATAATAGCTTAGCACTCAAGCATCACTTAAGCATAAGTTCAACAATTTTCAGCATGCATATACAAGGATTGTAACCTAACATGCATCATAAACACATGTATAATTAACACATGTTCTATCCCCTTGAACCCAAGATGGAAACCAACTTGTGGTCACCTCCTAGGCCTAATTGGGAAGATAAAATACTAACAGTTTGATAAATTCTAACCCCAACTCATTCCATAGGCCAATTTCTACCTTGATAGTCATTCTTGCCTTGTAGGGGTTTGAAGAAGGGAAAGTGTGTGAGGTTGGGAGATGGTTTGAAGAGGTGAAAGAGTGTAGGGAAAACTTGAAAGAAACAAGAAGAAATGGAGGGGTAGTGGTCGGATTTCTCCTTGTGTGTGTGAGGATGATTTTTGTGTTTTTTGCTATATTGCATAGAAGACTACCTAGAAGATTAGTATGAAGTCATTTTCCAATTAATGCCCTAATTGGCCAAGTATAGAGTCTAACAAGCTTAAGTGGAACTCTACCTTAACATGAGCCTAGCATGTGTTCTTGCATCTAGAAGGTATGGGACAAGTGTATAAATACATTGTATTTGGCAACTTGGAGGGCAAGACTCACTAGACACCAAGTATTTAACATTTAACAATTTTGTCTCCCAAAATCCCCCCAAAATTTGTCCACCCCTCTTTTAAATCTGAAAATATAGGTCATTTTCTTGTATTATATATAATTATGGAAAGAAATGGAAAGAAATAATATCTAGGGGTAGAAAATACAATTTACTCATTTCTTAGGGGGTTTTAGGGCATAGAATCCGAAAATTCATAATTAATTTAGAAAAATTCCAAAATTATGAAATTTAATCTTTATAAATCTGAAATTATATGCATATTTCCCAGGAATTAAAAATGTTTTAGTTATATTTTCAAAAATTGCCATTTAGGACATAGAAAGTTCGAAAATTGTGTTCGAATGTCAAACTCGTCTAAAATTTGGAAAATCTTGTAATTTATTCAAAATTGCATCTCCTCCATGCATACAAGTCTAAAATACTTATTTATATTATTTTTGAAAACTAATGAGTATTTAATAGATGAATTTTCCAAGAAGGGTAATCGAAATTCGAAAATTAGTACTTTTCCGTTCAAATTGTATATTAATCTCAAAATCAAACTAAAATGTGAAAATAACAAGTAATAATAACATTTCCTAGAAGTATAAGATTTCATATCAATTATTTAACTAATAAGGAATACCGGGTCATTACATCCTCCCCTCCTTAAGAGGAATTTCGTCCTCGAAATTCATTCCTAAGTATCATGACAGAGATTATGAACTTCTGCTAGGTAGAAGGTAATACTAATTCACTACTACTTTTTCTATTCTTTCCAATATATGAAAAGAACCGTCATTTCTTGGATTAAGCGTTTTATTTGTTTCCCAAATCTCAAGACTCCTTTTTCCTAAGCTAGATTCCAAATCTTTTCGTCTCTTTTAGTAACCTTATGTTTCTATCCTTCACTTTCGCGCTACTTTGGTGACATTGGTGATTTCCCGTACTAACTTTGGGTTTCACTTTTGCCACTTCATTCCAGTATACCGTGGATCTATTTCCTTGTACTTTCAAAAGGATCATGCCAACTATAGGTTAATCGTTATTGTTTTAGGCATCTTTGGCTAGTGAGAGGTGTCGATCTTGACTTCCTTCAAATTCGAAGTATATCCTCAAAGGTTTGTATGATTCTTTCTAGTTATCCACCAGTTTGAAGTTGAAGAGAAATACTAACGTTTAAATTAAGGGTTCAAACATTTTGTAATTCTTGCCAAAATTTAGGCCAAACCATGGGTTTCTATTCAAGACTATACTAACCGAGACACTAAGCACCAAGAAGTCCAACTATATCTTGTTTCTAATATTTTGCTAGTCTAATTCACACAATGAAGTGGAAGCTTTCCATAAGTCTATCCACAACTAGCCATATTGTATTATTGCCTTGCTAGGTTCAAAGTAATCTTATAACGAAATCTTTGGTGATAGGTTCAAATATGAGTAAGGGTTGTGATAGTCCGGATGGATACAAAATCAGATCTAAGACATATACAACAAAGCTAAAACAAAAATTTTAATTAATAGGAACAAAAGATCGACAAGTGGAAGAAGTGAGTCATAAATGTAGTAGGATTTGAAAATATTTGTCAATATTTTTATTTTTAAATATCATTGAGGAATATACAGGAAGAATTTTACTAGAGATCAATGATAACTCATCAATTTTCAAGACTTGCTTCAACAAATTTTTCATGTTTGAAGTTTAAAAGTGCAAATAGAAGAAAAGACTGTTAATGGATTATTATTGATTCACACGACAATGCATACAAGTTTGAATAACAACTTGGTCAATTGAAGTGTCAACTAAGCAAAATTAGATAGGCATAAATCGCAAAGATTTCAAGCTTTTACTAGATGAAATAATTTGGAAATTTCCTCTATCACAAACTTTTCAAGAAAGATATAAAAAGAGATGTCGATTAAGAAAAATTTGAACAGTGCCTTAAAAGCAAAAAGGAATGATTACAGAATCAAAATACTTGCTATCGAAGTCATTTTTTTAAAAGGAAGTTAAAAACAAAATTGGCATTTTCTTTCCTTTACATTAAACAATGAATATTGATTGTAAGAGATATCCCAAAGAAATATCGATATTGTGAATATATAAGGACAAAAATAATATGTAATAAGCAAACTTATAGCTTTAGAAACAAATCAAAGAATATAGGCTTCAAGGTTCGATTAAAAAGTACATCTCCTATGGAGATTATAAAACGTTATTTCCAAGTAAAATGAATTTTAGAGATCTTTTGAATAAGTAACTTTGAGGTCCTACGAAAAGAAATAAGAAATATAACTATCATAAGGGAGCCATCATTTAACTATTACACACTTCGCCTAAAATAGAAATCTATACTTAAGTTTATCATTCCTAGTAGCTTTGTTATATATTTTTATTCTATTCCATAATTGCTCTTCTTCTCATGACTACTAAAATTTCCCCTCACCTTCTCACCTAATTTCTAATCCAGTTTGGAATATATTGAAAATTCTTGTACCTAATCAAATAACTCATCAATATTGGATAGCGACTACTTCTAATTCATTTGATAAATATCAAGTTGAACCTCTAGTCAAGAAAATATGTAATGAATTTAGATCAATCAAAATTCTAGGTAAATGAAACAAGCTAAATGCGTACCTTCCACACTGTAGGTTTATTTGGTTACCTCGCACATCCATTTTTGTAGCTTTGATACATCCTCCAGAGTTCCTTCCACTTGGGCTGCCCATAGATTATAGTCTCACAAAGTGTCTTAATTTATCAATTGCTTCGTTGTACTTTTCAATTGTCAATACTGTTTCTATTACCATAGTATAATTATGAATCCTATCTCAAATTCTGAGCCTTAGACCACCACGAGCTTCCCAATCTTTCTTTTCTTAAGTTCAACAAAGTACATAGCTCCTAGCTTTCCCAATTCTCAAGGTCCCTATTTTAGTACTAAATTTTTCCAAAAGATACATTTTTGCAAAATATAATTCAACCTAATATAAAATCCATTAGATGCACTAAAGGTCTTAGCAACTTTCACATCTACCCGTCGTGACTCTCGAGTTGGTTCCTATAGGTTCAAGAGGTGGATTTTACACATATAGAACTTAGGTCACATAATTCCACAAGTAGTCATTTACAACTATAACCCAAACAAAATTTGCCTTATACTCAAATTAGTCAAGTATTTGCCATTTAGGGGAGCAAAGTATGCACTGGTCGGCCGCCCAGCCACACCCGCCACCCCGCATGTCAAACACTACCCAAGGAAATTCATCCCTAATTAACCTTCTCGGATCAAACCTATCTCCTTTCTATTCCGAAATTTTGCGCCGAGGATCCTTACCCAGCATAGCTTAGGCGTAAGCCCAAAATATATTTCAATCAAATACGAAATCCAATAGATACCCTAGAAGTTTTGCGGCAAAAAATCACGCATACTATTACCAACTGCCAGGCGTTAGGACTCCAGAGGTGGCTCCTGTGGGTTCAAGAGGCGTCTTCCGCACACGTAGACATAGTACTTGGCCTCATGGGCTCAAGACTTTCAAGACATAGTACTTGGCCTCGTGGGCTCAAGGAGTAACATTTATTCTGCTGGCTCAAGAGGTGGCTCCCGTGTGCGTAACACTTTGCCCCACAGAGCACTTAGCTCCTGGTTTTCCGGCTAGCAACTTGCTCTGATACCATCTGTAACGCCCCGAAACCTCTAGCTAATTATGAAAACATCTATTTATAACCATCTCACAAAAACATGCTATTTTATAACGTAATGAAACCAAACACGCATACTAATATTTCAAAAGATGAGTTTACAAACGTCGTTTATTACATATACACAACATATACATAACTTAACTACCAAGTTTCTAGCACAATGCATATACACAACTAACTAAATGCCTCGAAGCGTCCTTCTACATCTTCCTTATTCCTATCTTCCGCTGTCTCAAATCCGGCTAAAAACATAATGGAAAGCAACGTCAACATATACACATGTTGAGTAGAAATTGGCCTATGGCATGAGTTAGGGTTAGAATTTATCAAACTCTTAGTATTTTATCTTCCCAATTAGGCCTAGGAGGTGACCACAAGTTGGTTTCCATCTTGGGTCCAAGGGGATACAACATGTGTTAGTTATATATGTGTTTATGATGCATGTTAGATTACAATCCTTGTATGTGCATGCTGAAAATTATTGAACTTATGCTTAAGTGATGCTTGAGTGCTAAGCTATCATGTTTTATATCTTGTTATAGTCTTATTTGTGTTATTTATGTGTTATAAGATAAAATTTTAAGGTTTTAAAGCTGGAAAATTTGAGGTGTACACCTGCTGAAATCACTGTTCATGCAGAAACTTTGGTTTTCGAAGCTGAAAAGTTTGATTTTTGCACGGCTGGAAAATCCAAAAATTTCCAACCAAAAACCTGCTTTATATACTTTAAATTTAGTGTAGAATAAGCTGTAGAAACAGGTTTTGAAAAGCTGGAGGTTTGGTTTACGAGAACTGGAAATTTCAGTGGTTGCGCGCTAAAAGTGTGTCGCGTCGCTGTCCGCAAATTCCAGCTCTCGTAAGCTGAAATCTCGGTATTTTTCCAAATAAAAGTCCATTTTACAACCTTGGACATATATGTGAAGACTTTCAGGAGGTTTGAAGGCTTGAAGTTTTTGTTCGCCTGAGCTAATGTCGGTTTCGCAAAAAATCGGAAATTGTGTTACTCCATGCTGAAATTTGTGCACTAGTCACTGAAACAGTTTGTGTTATGTTGAAATTGTGATTCAAATGTGTTGGAATTATGTGTGTAAGGGCCCTATATGTGTTCGGTGTGGATGGGGCTAGAGTTCGGCCGGGCGGCAATGGGCTTGCCGGTCTTAAAATAGTTCTCGCCATCCATGCCTATTCCCATCTTGCATGGACGGAGTATTCCATGTATTGGTTGTGGGTCGTAGGATTTCGGCATATACCCGGGATATGACCACCGGTGTGTTTAGGTTGGGTGGGAATTTCGGTTGGAAATTGGATTACGGCACGGCGAGATAAGGTAGCCGCCCGTCGAGGTGGAAAAATGGTAAAAATGTGTTGGAATGTGATGCTCTATCAGAGCTGAAATTTATGTGAATTTATCAAGAACTGAAATTTCTATGGTTTTATGTATGGTTTTATGTGCTCTTTGTGACAATATGCAATTTCACACGAACACCTCATGCTCTATGCGAATTTCTACTCAACATGTGTATATGTTGACGTTGCTTTCCATTATGTTTTTAGCCGGATTTGAGACACCGGAAGATAGGAATGAGGAAGATGTAGAAGGACGCTTCGAGGCATTTAGTTAGTTGTGTATATGCGTTGTGCTAGAAACTTTGTAGTTAAGTTATGTATATGTTGTGTATATGTAATAAACGATGTTTGTAAACTCATCTTTTGAAATATTAGTACGCGTGTTTGGTTTCATTACGTTATAAAATAGCATGTTTTTGTGAGATGGTTATAAATAGATGTTTTCATAATTAGCTAGAGGTTTCGGGGTGTTACAAGTATCAAGGCGGTGGAACATAAAATCCTGTGGAGGGTAGGAAATGGTGAGAATATCAACCTATGTAGAGATAAGTGGTTGGGCGAGTTTAAACTTACGGACTGTTATATAAGCTGATGTATTTCTAAATTGCACTAAGGCAAGGGAGATTTTGTATTTCATTATTGCACCTATTAAGTCCCAGAAATTCTTAACCATTGACCAAGAAAACAGGTTCTTTCGCAACCTTAATGAATCCTTCCACAATATTTTGTTGCCATCTTCTCCTTGGAAAACCATATTCCTAGCCGCCATGTGGTCAGTCTAGCTTCACTATAAGAAAAAATAATATTAATGACAAGATATAATAGTAGCAATATAAAAGTTATCACCAATAATTGTATTAAGTGACAGCACCTTCTAGTTTGTCACTAAATAAGTTTTTTTAGTAACAACTTTTATCTTGTCACAATATGCACTCAATGGTGACAAGAATTAATATTTTAGTGAGAACCATTAATAATTAGTGACAAGTTGGTGACAAAAAAATTTGTCATTAGGATTTTGTGACAAGATTCCATTATTACTAAGTTGTCACCATACGTGTGTCACTAATTATCAATTTTGCACTATGTTGTTACCTTTTTACATTATGTTGTCACTATTGACGTTATACAAACTATGTTTTGTGACAATATAATTTTTTTGTCATTAAATACATATAATTAATGACAACTTTTTTATTATCACTTGTTATATTGTCACTAATTTACTCATTTTCTTGTAGTGCTTGCAAGGAATTGAACAAACTAATTTTCCAAAATATTGAAGATAGCACAAGGGAAATTGCATTCTCCATTAAGAGGCTCGCTATTGATATGGAGCAAGTGTATCCTGGAGGAGGGGTTCAAAAGGAGAGTGAGGAGGTTCGGGTCATGTGGAGGAAACCACAGCAGGGCTGGACTAAACTGAATACAGACGAAAGCGTTCTGACATATATGGGATCAGCCGCGGAAGATGGAATACTTAGGGACGACGGAGAGCAATGGGTGGTCACTAGGTTCTCATGCAGACTGGGGTACACATCAATCACAGTCGCAGAACTAATCGGATTGAGGAAAGGACTTGTGATTGCTTGGGAGAGGAGAGTTGAGATATTGGAGGTGGAGACAGATTCCTAAGTGTTCATTAACTTGATCAGGATGGCCAGGACAAAACAACATCCTTTGGGGAATATTATTTCGGATTGCAGGAGGCTAATGGGCATGCCGTGAGACTTACGACTCAAACATATCAGAAGATATGAGAAGTCGTGTGCAGAAGAGAGAGAGAGAGAGAGATGCTACAGATAGTTCGCATTTGTGAATCAAAACGTTAATGGAGAATCAAGGTCAAAATTAATTAGCATAGTAAAATCAATTGCTCTCTTATTAATAACACTGTCCCTCATCAAGTTCTAATTCACCTTATGAGAGAACGAGAAGAAGGTAAGTGTGTGCTAATGAATAAGAAAGAATGTACAGAAGTTATTTTATTTAGTGGTGAATTTTTTTTTCCAGTATTATAGTTTTTTTTTCTAAACAATTAGCTAGTCATATCTTTTTGATCTATTCAAAAATTCAAAATTCTGAATATTTTTTATTAAATCAATTTGTGCAATTACGATATATATTTATTAGTATAGATAGGATAGAATATAGGTACATAAACAACTAACATTCCTTATATACACCCATTGTAGTTTCTAATAAGTGATTTGAATTGCCAACATGAAGAAGTTCGTATTTTTTCTAACAATATGATAGTTGTTCCTACTATGGTTCGTTCCTTTTTTTTTTTTTTTTTTGATAGAATATATGGTTCGTTATTAATTCACAATCAAACACTTTTTTTTCAAAAAATACTTGCATATATAATTATAAAATATAATTAAGGTTTTTTTTAATAATCTTAATTATATTTTATAACGCTAAAAGAAATGTATAGAATTTGAACTGTGCATGGAGAGTTATGCACACAATATTTTCATCCTCAACGGAAAGTAGAGCTACAAGCCTAAATAAAAGGTCAACTACTACAAAATTTGACACTACTATTTAATTTAAGTCGAAGATTACAAAGTACGCTTAATTTAATTGACAAGAAAAAACAAAATTTAACTAACTTGAAAAACAAAATAAAAATAAATAATTTCAACCAGAAAACGTGCTCCCCATAACTTGAATTATTCATAATACACTTCCTCCACGACTGTCATGCACATTGCCACCTTCAATAATATAACACCTTCAAATTTCACATTTCCATCAAACACCCCAAGAAAATGCCAATACCTAGACACAAAACCCCCACCCCAAAGCGGCCCCCTCCGCCGCCCCCTCCGGCAGGCAATGAGGTGGCGCCGGACCAATCGCCCACCCTGTCTCCGACGCCGCCTCCGCCCCTCCAGAAGCCCGCCCCCAAGAAGCCCCCATCAAAGTCCACCAAGCTCTTCCACCGCGTCAGGTCCGTTTTCCGGTCGTTCCCGGTGATCAACCCACCGTGCAAGATGCCGGCCTCCATCAACCACCACCGCGCCCACGACGGCGGAGGCGGCGGCAAGCAGATGACCGGAACCCTCTTCGGCCACCGCAAATCCCGCGTGAACCTCGCGATCCAGGAGAACCCAAGGTGCCTGCCCATGCTTGTCCTCGAATTGTCGATCCAAACTGGGAAACTGCTGCAGGACATGGGGATGGGTCTCGTGAGAATCGCTCTAGAGAGCGAGAAAAACCCGTCGGAGAAGATTAAATTGATCGACGAGCCCATATGGACGATGTATTGTAATGGGAGGAAAGTGGGATATGCGGTGAAGAGGGAGCCGACGGACGACGATCTGAAGGTGATGCAGATGCTGCACGCGGTGTCGATGGGGGCGGGCATGTTGCCGGGATGCGGTGGCGCCGCCGTGGCGGAGGGGGAGCTGACGTATATGAGGGCTTACTTTGAGAGGGTGGTGGCGTCTAAGGACTCGCAGACGTATTACATGATGAACCCGGACGGGAATAGTGGTCCTGAACTAAGCATCTTTTTTGTTAGAGTTTGATATATTTTCTTTTAAAAAAAAAAAATTGTTAGTGATATAGGTGAATTAAACATTTGTGTAATTGATATCACAATATATGTAAGATTAATGTCTTTTTTATGTGAAGGTTTTCAAATTGGAGGGAATTGTTTTCTCTCGCCGCCGCCGCCCCCTGGTTTTCTTTTACGTTTCTAATGTCTTTTTCTAGTTTCGTTTATTGTTCAAGAATTAACTACATTTGTGTATATCAATCATATTATCTATACCTTTGATGGAAGTTGAGCTTTTTGGAGGGAACATTAGGCAATTTTTAAGGAAAATTTAAGAGAAAAGAAAATATTAAAATGGTAAATTAAGAAAAAGAATTGGAAGTATTAAAAAGTTAAAAAAAGGTGAATTACAAATAATTCTGTGAGGTTTAACCGAATAATAAAAAAATCCCTCAGGTATGACAATTTAGAACCAACAAAAAACTCCATCCGTAGGGATTTCTGTCAGAAAAATTATGTAATTTTACTTGGATACCCCCTCATTGAAGATTTTGACTAATTATGGGCAAAAATGGCCTCAAGGATTGTATCAATCGTGTTACCAACATGCTTCATTTCTTGAAACATATATTAGGTCTTGTTTAGTTTATAAAGATTGAAACAATCAAAAATATGGTGAGGCGGTGGGAATCTCCAAGAGCAACGGCGACATGAAAGAAAGCGGGCCACGGCAGAAACAACCTTTGATCCAGGCCGAACTTTTGGATAATGCGATTTAACCCAAGGCTTTAGGCCCCAAAATTTGAGCGGCCCATATATACATATAAGGATATATATATATATATATATATATATATATATTGCAAATTCACATGCCCATTTGAACAGCATAAATATCAGCCCAAACACCACAATTGTTGTTACGAATGGTTCAATTGACCAACTCAATTTGCCTGATTAAGAGTAGGGGCCAACACATATTTTAGCGAGAAATTTTGTTTACATTTGATACAGGCCACACCGAAAAGCATACCACAAATAATAAATATCAATGATAAAGGCCCAAGAAAATAAAATCTAATCACATATGGCCCATAATATAAAAAAATCACATAAACCTATCAAGGCTTAGTCCACTACCAAGCCCATACTATATCATGCTAAATCCTAGCCCTTCATATTAGGGCACAAGATGCTACAAGATCATGACAAGTGTCTAAATATGAGGAACAATATAAATATCCCATTCCTTCCACTTTGGGAGGGGACTTGCTAATTTTGGAGAAGGCTTGCTTGTGAAGAAGGCAATCGACGCCTTTGCTTGCTGAAGAAGAATCCGTACTATTTGTTGTGGGAGTTGAGGATTCACCGATCCCGGCTTCACTGGCACCCACCGTGGGGCATCTGAAGCTCAAGTGTTGATACGCTCGGGCTAAGGGTGCTCACATTATTTACATCTTCTCCATTTAGCATAAACACACCATACACAAACTCATACACACATTAATAGTTCAATATTAGCTGAAAGATGGCCGCTAATCATGACACACCAATCATCGAAGTAGAAGAAAACCAGACGGGGGTGGGGTCTGAAGGAATACAGGCCATCTTTCATTGGGGTGACCAGCTCATTGAAATATGGGGTGACCAGCTCATTGAAAAACATGCGTTTGCTACGCGTGCCTCTAGGGGGTTGGCGTTCGACGACCCACCCCAGAGGAGACCACCGAGCAACGTATGGCTCAGACCCCACGAACTTTTCCCAGGGTCTGCTGAAACACAAGGCTACAGAACCACAAAAGAACGGTGGTAGTAGTAGAGGCCCGAGAGACAGGGGAAAAGGGGTCGCGGGAGCGCAAGATGCGATGTACCAAGAAGAGATAGCCCCGCCCTCAAGAGGCCAAGACATGCAGCCAATGCTTATAAACTAAATCCGTGAGCTGGCCCAACAAGTGGCAGAGTTGAAGCAACATAAACAAATGGCAGAGGACGCATTCATGTTTAAACAGGGATCACCATTTTGTGCCGATATAGCTATGCAGGTGTTGCCAGAATGATGGAAGATACCGGAGCTGTCGTCATATGATGGAACAACGGATCCGAACACTCATTTATCCATGTATTCTAACATCATAGACCTTCATGGCCTCAACGATGCCATGAAAGCTAGAATTCTGACCACGACGTTCATGGGCAAGGCTCTGGAGTGGTGGACGATACAGGCACCGGGCACAGTGGTAAGCTTCACTCAGCCCTACAGAAAACTTGTGTACCATTTCGCGAACATGAAGTAGTCCAAACGAATGTCCACATACCTATTCACCATCAAGCAAAGACCCAGAGAGTCTTTGAGAGCCTTCATGGATCGGTTCAACGTGGAAGCTCTGGAGGTACCGGACTTGAGGATAGACATGATGACAAGCATCCTGATTCATGGCCTCGCAAGGGGCCCTTTTGCAAACGCATTGGCCCAGCAGGCTCGAGCCACACTCGAAGACTTAATGAGGATGGCAGATAGATACACGAGGGAGGAGGAAGTCAATGAAATGAAAGATGAATGGGAAAGGCAAGAAACAGCAGAAGAACCCAGGGGAAGGAGTCATTACGACCCGCCTCATAATAGTAGAAGGAGATCGCGGAGAGACCTAAAGCCGAAGAGGCAGAGGCGGTACCCCCAGCACACCCCTCTATGAGTGAATTACGCAGAAGTTCTGATGGCCATCGAGTCATAAAACCAAGGACATCTACTAAACTACCCGACGAGAACCAGACCGTCACCAAGCAAGAGGGCCTTCAACAAGTATTGTGCATTCCACAGACAGAAGGGCCACGAGACAGAGGAATGTATGCAGCTGCATGATGAAATCCAATACTTGATCGAGAGAGGGTATTTGAGGAACTACGTGCACAACATGGAGTTGACAACAGAGCCAGAGATGAGAGACCTAACGAATACCGCCCGCAAGAATACCAATCGTACAGAGGAGGTCGCATAGGCCGCGGGCGAGGTAGACGATGGAGGGGCATAGCTGAGCAAGGTCAGGAACAAATACCCTGGGTTGAGCTAAATGAAGAACATAATTTTCGTCAGTAGGAAATAAGAAGAGAAAGATCATTAATCTAGGAACGGAGGAACCCGAGAGGACGAAGAGAAGCCACAGAACAGCAAAGGGTTCGGGACGAAGCAGAACTGGACAATACGCCTCGTAGAGGGGAAATCCACACAATCTCCGGAGGGCCCACCAGTGGAGACTCGATGAATGAGAGGAGGAGATACATCAAGGTAACACGGAACCCACAAGTTCCCAGATGCCTGGATGTGATGATCGCAGAATTCAAGTAGACCCCAATTTACTTCACCGATGAAGATTTCGACGAGGTATACATGCTGCACAATGACCCAATGGTCATATCGATGGACGTGGCAAATTTCATGGTGCATAAGGTGCTAGTAGACAATGGAAGCTCAGCTGACATAATCACATTGGATGCACTAAGGAAAATAGAGCTAGGGGTCACAACGGTAAAGCCAGTCAACACACCACTAACCGGCTTTGTAGGATCAGAGGTGATACCCTTAGGGACCGTCGACTTACCAACATCATTGGAGGAGGGACCTTGTAGAAAGATCCTCATGATCAGGTACTTGGTCGTAGATGCAGACTTGGCTTACAACATCATAGTCAGACGACCAGGTCTGAACCTGTTCAAAGCAGTCGTTTCCACCTTACACCTGAAAATGAAATTTCCCACCAAAAATGGGGTTGGCGTCGTCAGAGCAAACTAAAAGATGGCCAAGGAATGCTACGCCATGTCTGCAAAGGGAGTGTCTCACGACCCCCATAAGGAAAAGACTAATGGAGAAACACCATCAGGTTCTAGAAAGCAAGAAGGAGAGAGACCCGGGAACAGGAAGAGGCCAACCTGAACCAAACCCGAGACCGCTAGGCAGAGTAGAACCCTCCGAATACAAAGTCATCGAGCTCTGCCCAGGAGAACCAGGCAAAACCACTCGGATCAGAGCACAAGCTCCCAGAGATAATCGAAATTAACCTAATTGAGCTATTGAAAGAAAACTATGATATCTTCGCCTGTAAGGAATTTGACTTCGAAGGCATTGACCTAAGCATCGCGGTGCATAGGCTAAATGTCGACCCAAAGGCCAAACCAGTTGCACAACGGAAGAGAAGTTATGGAAGCGACCACGACAGAATCATAGCGGCAGAGGTCTCGAAGTTGTTGGAGGCAGGGTACGTAGTGGAACTACAATACGCAGATTGGCTCTCGAACGTAGTGGTAGTCCCTAAACCAGACGGAAGATGGAGGATATGCACAGATTATACGGACCTCAACAAGGCATGCCTCAAGGACCCATACCCATTACCAAGAATTGACACACTGGTCGATTCCACGGCCGGATGCGCTCTACTGAGCATGATGGACGCATACCAAGGATACCATCAGATCTTCATGGCCCCAAAAGACGCAAGCAAGACAACATTCTTGACTAAGGATTGCATATATTGTTATAGAGTGATGCCATTTGGGCTGAAGAACGCAGGAGCCACGTATCAGAGGTTGGTAAACAACATGTTCCAAAACTTCATAGGATGGACTATAGAGGTATATGTAGACGATATGCTGGTCAAAATCCTACAAGAAGAGGATCACATCACCCACCTCTGGGAAGCATTCAAGGTCATGAAAAAGTATAACATGAAGTTGAACCCCGCAAAGTGCACATTTGGGGTAAAAAGCAGTAAGTTCTTGGGATACTCGGTCAATGAAAGGGGAATTGAGGCGAACCCAGAGAAGATCCAAGCAGTGTTGAATATGAAACAGCCAACATCCCCGAAGGAAGTGAAGATGCTGACAGGACGAATGGCGTCACTAAATCGGTTCATATCAAGGTCCGCGGACAGGGGTCTACCATTCTTTACAACTTTGAGGGGTCACAAGGAATTCAAGTGGACAGAGGAATGTGCAAAGGCATTTGAAGAACTGAAGGAGTACTTGACATCACCACCCCTACTCTAGCAACCGATCGAAGGAGAACATATATATGTATACCTCTCGGTGACTGATGTAGCTGTGAGTGCCATTTTAACTAAGAAGGAGGACAGGGAATACAAACTGATATACTACATCAGCAAGATATTATAGGGAGCAGAGAAGAACTACATGAGGATCGAGAAGCTGGCCCTGGCCCTAATCACAACCTCAAAGAAGCTAAAACACTACTTCCAGTCACACCCCATAGTAGTACTAACCAACGAGCCACTGAGACAGATCCTCTCCAAACCTGAAGCTTCAGGACGGATGGTCAAGTGGGCCATAGAGCTCAGCCAGTTCGAGGTGGAATACAAAAGCAGACCCGGAATACAAGCTCAAGTCCTCGCGAACTTTGTGGTAGAAATGACCCACAAAGCCAAGTTAGAAGAAGGGGGGTAGTGGTTCTTACATGTCGATGGGTCTGCAAAGGCGACCAATTGGGGAGCTGGAATCTTGCTGCAAGGTCCGAACAATGAAGAAATTGAAGTGGCCTTCAAGCTAAACTTTGATGTAACTAACAACGACGCAGAGTATGAGGCTCTTTTAGGAGGTATGGAACGGGTAAGCGAGGTCGGCGCGGGGCGAATTGTGGCATACACTGACTCTCAGTTAGTGGCACTGTAGTTGAAGGAAAATACGAGGCCAAGGAGGACGCGATGATCAAGTATTTGGAGATGGTGAGAGATAAAGCTAAGACCTTCCAGACCTTTGAGTTAAAACAAATCCCAAGGTCCAACAACGAAAGGGCAGATGCACAATCAAATTTTGCCAGCTCGATAGTGGGGCTAGGAACCAAAAACATCACATTCATGGTGGCAGAAAATCCTAGCACGCAGAATAATCAGGCTTGAACCCGGCAGACCTTTATGATTGATGCAGTCGAAGCAGAGCCGAGCTAGAGAGATAGCATTATATGCTTCTTAAAAGACGGAGCCCCCCTAGAAGACGATACAGAAGCTAAGCGGATAAAGCATAGAGTGGCCAAATACACCATTATTGATGGCGAACTGTACAAGAAATCAGTAGATGGACCCCTAATGAGGTGCTTAACTCCGAACCAAGCCCAATATGTCATGAGGGAAATATATGAGGGGAGTTGCTGCAATCACTCCGGAGGAAGAGCCTTGGCCCTAAAGATAATCAGGCAAGGGTACTTTTGGCTAACCTTACAGAAAGACGCCATGGAGTTCTCAAAGAAGTGTGAAGAATGTCAGCACCATGCAAATCTAATCCACAGCCTAGCAAGCTCATTGAACTCGGTCCAAGTAGCATACCCATTCGATCAGTGGGGAATCGACATTGTAGGACCTTTCCCCCCCGCCTGCAGGACAAAAGAAATTCATAATAGTGGCGATAGAATACTTCACCAAATGAGTGGAAGCAGAAGCGGTGGCAAAAATCACCGAGAAGGAGGTGATGAACTTCTTATGGAAAAATATTATTTGTCAATATGGAGTGCCAAGGGTCTTGATATCCGACAATGGGACCCAGTTTCAAGGGAAGAAGATCACACAGTGGTATGAAGAGATGAAAATCAAGCAGAACTTCACATCCGTCGGCCACCCGCAAGCCAATGGTCAAACTGAGGTAACCAATCCAACCCTACTCCAACACCTTAAGACAAGGGTCAGTGGGATGAAGGGAAACTGGCTAGAAGAGCTCCCAGGAGTGTTGTGGGCGTACCGAACTACCCCAGGATCAGCCACAGGAGAGACACTATTCTGCTTGGTATATGGTTCTGAGGCGGTCATCCCAACAGAAATCGGAATGATGACACTGAAGGTGAAAAATACGACCCAGAACTAAACATGTAGATGAGGAAAACAGAGTTGGAATGTCTCGAGGAGCGAAGGGTTAGAGCCTATGTCTCAATACTCAGGTACAGGAAGATGATGGAAAGAAGCTATAATAAGAAGGTGAAACCACGAGCATTTTAAATCGGAGAATTGGTACTAAAAAAAGTGGAGGTAACCAAACATGTAGGGAAACTTGACGCAAATTGGGAGGGACCTTATAAGATAGTAAAATGAACACGAATGGTTCGTAGAAGCTGGAAATTTTACAGGAGAAGGAACTGCCCCACACCAGGAACGTGCACAATCTACGCAAGTTCTACACATAGTGGTAACGAGATCCCAACCCGTTCTTTTACTTGCTTCCATGTTAAGTTACTTCCCTTATGAAACCCTTATGAATAGCGTGGTATTTCCAAAAGAACCTGAACCTCATTCTCAACGCCATGAAAAAAAAAAACTTACTATAAAATGATGTCGTACTTAAATTTGTCTAAGTATTGAGGTATGCCGACCCATACCAACAACCTCCTGCGCATCACAAGACCCAGAAAAAGTCATAAATTTGTCTAAGTATTGAGGTCTGCCGACCCATACCAACGACCTCCTGCACGTCACAAGACCTAGGAAAAGTCTTAAATTTGTCTAACAATTGAGGTCTTCTGATGCATACCAATGACCTCCTGCGCATCACAAGACCCAGGAAGAGTCTTAAATTTGTCTAAGTATTGATGTATGCCGACCCATTCCAACGACCTCCTGCGCATCACACGACCCAAGAAAAGTCTTAAATTTTTTTAAGTATTGAGGTCTGCCGACCTATACCAACAACCTCCTCCACATCACAAGGCTCAGGAAGAGTCTTAAATTTGTCTAAGTATTGAGGTCTGCCGACCCATAGCAACGACCTCCTGCGCATCACAAGACCCAGAACAAGACTTAAATTTGTCTATGTATTGAGGTCTGCTAACCCATACCTACGACCTCCTGCGCGTTACAAGACCCAGGAAAAGTCTTAAATTTGTCCAACAATTGAGGTCTGTATATGCATACCAAGGACCTCCTGCGCATCACAAGACCCAAGAAGAGTCTTTAATTTGTCTAAGTATTGAGGTCTGCCGACCCATACCAACGACCTCCTGCGCGTCGCCTAACCCAGGAAGAGTCTTAAATTTGTCTAACTATTGATGTCTGTCGACCCATACCAACGACCTCCCGTACATCACGAGACCCAGTAAGAGTGTTAAATTTCCCTAAGCATTGAGGTCTGCCGACCTATACCAACAACCTCCTCCACATCACAAGGCTTAGGAAGAGTCTTAAATTTGTCTAAGTATTGAGGTCTGCCGACCCATAGCAACGACCTCCTGCGCATCACAAGACAAAGAAAAAGACTTAAATTTGTCTATGTATTGAGGTCTGCTGACCCATACCTACGACCTCCTGCGCGTCACAAGACCCAGGAAAAGTCTTAAATTTATCCAACAATTGAGGTCTGCCGATGCATACCAACGACCTCCTGCGCATCACAAGACCCAAGAAGAGTCTTAAATTTGTCTAAGTATTGAGGTCTGCTGACCCATACCAACGACCTCCTGCGCGTCGCCTAACCCAGGAAGAGTCTTAAATTTGTCTAACAATTGATGTCTGTCGACCCATACCAATGACCTCCCGCACATCACGAGACCCAGAAAGAGTGTTAAATTTCTCTAAGTAGTCAGGTCTGCCGACCCATACCAACGACTTCCTGCGCATCACAAGACCCAAGAAAAGTCTTAAATTTTTCAAAGTATTGAGGCATGCCGACCCATAGAAACGACCTCTTGCGCATCACCAGACCTAAGGAGAGTCTTAAATTTGTCTAAGTATTGAGGTCTGCCGTCCTATACCAACAACCTCCTGCGCATCACAAGACCCATAAAAAGTCATAAATTTCTCTAAGTATTGAGGTATGCCGACCCATACCAACGACGTCCTGAGCGTCACAAGACCCTAGAAAGGTTTTAAATTTGTCTGAGGATTAAGGTCTGCCGACCCATACCAACAACCTCCTGCGCGTCGCCTAACCCGGGAAGAGTCTTAAATTTGTCTAACAATTGATGTCTGCCGACCCATACCAACGACCTCCCGCACATCACGAGACCCAGGAAGAGTGTTAAATTTCTCTAAGCATTCAGGTCTGCCGACCCATACCAACGACCTCCTGCGCATCACAAGACCCAAGAAGAGTCTTAAATTTTTCAAAGTATTGAGGCATGCCGACCCATAGAAACGACCTCTTGCGCATCACCAGACCTAAGGATAGTCTTAAATTTGTCTAAGTATTGAGGTCTGCCGTCCTATACCAACAACCTCCTGTACATCACAAGACCCATAAAAAGTCATAAATTTGTCTAAGTATTGAGATCTGCCGACCCATACCAACGACCTCCTTCACGTCACAAGACCCAGGAAAAGTCTTAAATTTGTCTAACAATTGAGGTCTTCTGATGCATACCAATGACCTCCTACGCATCACAAGACCCAGGAAGAGTCTTAAATTTGTCTAAGTATTGATGTATGCCGACCCATTCCAACGAACTCTTGTGCATCACCAGAGCCAGAAAGAGCCCTAAATTTGTCTAAGTATTGAGGTCTGCCAGCCCATACCAGCAACCTCCTGCGTATCACCAGTCCCAGGAAGAGTCTTAAATTTGTCTAAGTATTGAGGTCCGCCGACCATACCATTGACTTCCTTTGCGTCACCAGACCCACGAAGAGTCTTAAATTTGTCTAAGTCTTGAGGTCTGCCGACCCATACTAACGACCTCCTGCGCATCACACGACCCAAGAAAAGTCTTAAATTTTTTTAAGTATTGAGGTCTGCCGACCTATACCAACAACCTCCTCCACATCACAAGGCTCAGGAAGAGTCTTAAATTTGTCTAAGTATTGAGGTCTGCCGACCCATAGCAACGACCTCCTGCGCATCACAAGACCCAGAACAAGACTTAAATATGTCTATGTATTGAGGTCTTCTAACCCATACCTACGACCTCCTGCGCGTTACAAGACCCAGGAAAAGTCTTAAATTTGTCCAACAATTGAGGTCTGCATATGCATACCAAGGACCTCCTGCGCATCACAAGACCCAAGAAGAGTCTTTAATTTGTCTAAGTATTGAGGTCTGCCGACCCATACCAACGACCTCCTGCGCGTCGCCTAACCCAGGAAGAGTCTTAAATTTGTCTAACTATTGATGTCTGTCGACCCATACCAACGACCTCCCGCACATCACGAGACCCAGTAAGAGTGTTAAATTTCCCTAAGCATTGAGGTCTGCCGACCTATACCAACAACCTCCTCCACATCACAAGGCTCAAGAAGAGTCTTAAATTTGTCTAAGTATTGAGGTCTGCCGACCCATAGCAACGACCTCCTGCGCATCACAAGACAAAGAAAAAGACTTAAATTTGTCTATGTATTGAGGTCTGCTGATCCATACCTACAACCTCCTGCGCATCACAAGACCCAGGAAAAGTCTTAAATTTGTCCAACAATTGAGGTCTGCCGATGCATACCAACGACCTCCTGCGCATCACAAGACCCAGGAAGAGTCTTAAATTTGTCTAAGTATTGAGGTCTGCCGACCCATACCAACGACCACCTGTGCGTCGCCTGACCTAGGAAGAGTCTTAAATTTGTCTAAGTATTGTTGTCTGCCGACCCATACCAACGACCTCCTGCGCATCACCAGACCAAGGAAGAGTGTTAAATTTCTCTAAGCATTCAGGTCAGTCGACCCATACCAACGACCTCCTGCGCATCACAAGACCCAAGAAGAGTCTTAAATTTTTCAAAGTATTGAGGCATGCCAACCCATACCAATGACCTCTTGCGCGTCACCAGACCTAAGGAGAGTCTTAAATTTGTCTAAGTATTGAGGTCTGCCGACCCATACCAACGACCTCCTACGCATCACCAGACCCAGTAAGAGTCTTAAATTTGTCTAAGAATTCACATCTGCCGACCCATACCAACGAGCTCTTGTGCGTCACCAGACCCAGAAAGAGTCTTAAATTTGTCTAAAGTATTCAGGTCTGCCAACCCATACCAACGACCTCTTGTGCATCACCAGACCGAGAAAGAGTCTTAAATTTATCTAAGTACTGAGGTCTGCTGACCCATACCAATGACCTCCTTCCCGTCACTAGACCTAGGAAGAGTCCAAAATTTGTCTAAGTATTGATGTCTGCGGACCCATACCAACAATCTCTTGTGCGTCACCAGACCCAGGAAGAGTCTTAAATTCGTCTGAGTATTGAGCTCTGACGACCCATACCAACGACCGCCTGCGCGTCACCAGACCCAAGAAGAGTCTTAAATTTGTCTAAGTACTGAGGTTTACAGACCCATACCAACGACCTCCTGCGCGTCACCCAACCCAGGGAGAGTCTTAAATTCGTCCAAGCATTGAGGTGTGCCGACCCATACTAACGACCTCCTGTGCGTCACCAGACCCATAAAGAGTCTTAAATTTATCTAAATATTGAGTTCAGCTGACCCATACCAACAACCTCCTGCCCATCACTAGACCCCGAAAGAGTCAAAAATTTGTCTGAGTATTGATGTCTGCCGACCCATACCAACGACCAATTGTGTGTCACGAGACCCAGAAGGATCCCTGAATTTTATCTGAGTGTTGAGATCCGCCAACCCATACCAGCGGCCTCCTGCTTGTCACCAGTCCTAGGAAGAGTCTTAAATTTGCCTAAGTATTAAGTGTCTGCCGTGTAAGGACCCGAATTTTCCTTTCGATTATATATATATAGATATACCTAGATACCTAAATATGAACAATTTACATGTTTCGATGTATGAGTGTTCATTATTTTCATACTTTATGGTACATGTTCGTTTTAAGTGCAACATGTACACGTGTAGGATTTATTCTCGTTTAGTTAATCACCGTACAACTATAAAATTCAAGAAATACATGGATACATAGATACATATATATATACACTCGGTTTATAATGTATATATACTTAGTCTTAGTAGATTTTCTTGTAACTTTTCTAACTTTTGCAAAAAAGCCCTCTAAAGTATAGGTAAATTATATTTTCTACCCTAGATATTAGTTTCTTCCCTAAAATGAATAATTTTATCTAATATACAAGAAATAAATTATGTTTTCAGATATTTTAAGGAGGGGGACGAATTCTTGAAGGGGTTTTGGGAGAGAAAATAGAAAATATTAAATACTAGGCTTGTATTGAGTCTTATCCTCCAAGCTTGCCAAATACAATGTATAAATACACTTGGCATACACCTTCTAGAGGTATGACTACTTGTTTGGCCATGGTTAAAGTAGAGCAACACTTAAGCTACTTAGACCCAAATACTTGGCCAATTAGGGTAATAATTAGACAAGGACTTAATGCTATTTTAATGCTATGTCTTGTTATTAGTATTTATGTAAAATTACTTGGAAAAATACCAAAACCACCACACACACACCCTAAAATCCGGCCACACACACACACACACTTCATTGCTCTTGTTTTCATTCAATTTTCCTCATATCCTTCAAGTCTTGAAACCCTCTCACCCCTTCAAACACTCTCCCAACTTCAAACCCTACAAGGAAAGGAAAAAAGACATATCAAGGTAGAAATTGGCCTATGGCATGAGTTAGGGTTAGAATTTATCAAACTCTTAGTATTTTATCTTCCCAATTAGGCCTAGGAGGTGACCACAAGTTGGTTTCCATCTTGGGTCCAAGGGGATACAATATGTGTTAGTTATATATGTGTTTATGATGCATGTTAGGTTACACTCTTTGAATACACATGCTGAAATTTATTGAACCTATGCTTAAGTGATGCTTGAGTTCTATGTTATCATGTTTTATGCCTTCTTATATTCTTATTTATGTGCTAGTAGTTAGAATTTTAAGGTTTCAAAGCTGAAAATTTTGAGGTGTACACATGCTGAAATCACTGTTCATGCAGAAACTTTGGTTTTCGAAGCTGAAAAGTTCGATTTTTGCACGGCTGGAAAAACCAAAAATTTCCAACCAAAAACCTGGTTTATATACTTTAAATTCAGTGTAGAATAAGCTGTAGAAACAGGTTTTGAAAAGCTAGAGGTTAGGGTTACGAGAACTGGAAATTTCAGCAGTTGCGCGCTAAAAGTGTTTTGCGTCGCAGTCTGCAAATTCCAGCTCTCGTAAGCTGAAATCTCGGTATTTTTCCAAATAAAAGTCTATTTTACAACCTTATACATATATGTGAAGAGTTTTAGGAGGTTTGAAGGCTTGAAATTTCTATTTACATGAGCTAATGTCAGTTTCGCAAAAATCGAAAATTTTGTTACTCCATGCTGAAATTTGTGCACTGGTCACTGAAACAGTTTGTGTTATGCTAAAATTGTGATTCAAATGTGTTGGAATTATGTGTGTAAGGGCCCTATATGTGTTCGGTGTGGATGGGGCTAGAGTTCGGCCGGGCGGCAATGGGCTTGCCGGTCTTAAACCAGTTCTCGCCATCCATGTCCTATTCCCATCTTGCATGGACAGAGAGTTTCATGTATTGGTTGTGGGTCGTAGGTTTTCGGCATATACTCGAGATATGACCACCGGTGTGTATAGGTTGGGTGGGAGTTTCAGTTGGAATTTGGTTTACGGCACGGCGAGATAAGGTAGCCACCCTCCGAGGTGGAAAATGGTAACAACGTGTTGAATTGTGATGCTCTATCAGAGCTGGAAATTTATATGATTTGATCATGAAAACTGAAATTTCTATGGTTTTATGTGTGGTTTATGTGCTTGTATGACAATATGCAATTTCACACGAACACCTTATGTCTATGCGAATTTCTACTCAACATGTGTGTATGTTGACATTATTTTGTTTCTTATGTTTTAGCCGGAATTGAAACACCAGAGGATAGGTACGAGGAGAATGTAAGCGGATGCTTCGAGGCGTTTAGTTAATTATGTATATAGGTTATGCTAGAAACTTGAAAGTCAAGCTTGTGTACATGTAATAAAAGAATGATGTAAACCTCTCTTTTGGAATATTAGTACATATGTTTGGTTTCATTACATTTTTTTTTCGTGCTATCATTGTTTAAAGAAATGGTTGAATGTTAGATGTTGCATGATTAGCTAGAGGTTTCGGGGCGTCACATGCCGACCCATACCAATGACCTCCTGTGCGCCACCAGACCCAAGAAGAGTCTTAAATTTGTCTAAGTATTGAGGTCTGCCGACCCATACCAACGACGTCCTGCGCGTCACAAGACCCTAGAAAGGTTTTAAATTTGTCCGAGGATTGAGGTCTGTCGTCCCATACCAACGACCTCCTGCGCATCATCAGATCCGGAAAGTGTGTTAAATTTGTCTAAGTATTAAGGTCTGCTGACCTATCCCAACGACCTCTTGCGCGTCACCAGACATAGGAATAGTCTTAAATTTGTCTAAATATTGAGGTCCACCGACCCATACCATTGACTTCCTGTGCGTCACCAAACCCAAAAAGAGTCTTAAATTTGTCTAAGTGTTAAGGCCTGCTAATGCATACGAGCGACCTCTTGTGCGTCACCAGACCTAGGAAGACCCCTCAATTTGTCTAAGTATTGAGGTCTGCCTAACCATAACAACGATCTCCTGCGCTTCACCAGGCCCAGGAAGAGCCTTAAATTTGTTTAAGTATTGAGGTCCATCGACCCATACTAACGACATCCTGCACGTCACCAGACCCAAGAAATGTCTTAAATTTCTCTAAGTATTGAGGTCTGCCGACCTATACCAATGACCTTATGTGCGTCACCAGACCCAAGAATAGCCCAAAATTTGTCTAAGTATTAAGTCTGCCGACCCATACCGACGAACACCTACGCGTCACCAGACCTAGGAAGAGACTTATATTTGTCTAAGTATTGAGGTCTGCCGACCCATACTAACGACATCTTGCATGTCGCTAGACCTCGGAAGAGTCATAGATTTGTCTAAGTATTGAGGTCTGCCGAGCTGTATCAATGACCCCCTATGCGTCACCCGACCCAAGAAGAGCCCTAAATTTGTCTAAGTATTGAGGTCTGCTGACCCATACCATCGACCTCCTGCGCGTCACCAAACCCAAGAAGAGTCTTAAATTTGTCTAAGTATTGAGGTCTACCAACCAATACTAACGACCTCCTGCGCGCCACCAGATCCAGGAAGTGTCCTAAATTTGTCTAAGTATTGAGGTTTACCGACCCATATCAACGACCTCCTGTGCATCACAAGACCCAGGAATAGTCTTAAATTTGTCTAAGTATTGAGGTCTTCCAACCCATACCAACGACCTCCTGTGAGTCACTAGACCCAGAAAGAGTCCCAAATTTCTCTAAGCATTTCGGTCTGCCGACCCATACCAACAATGTCCTGTGCATGACCAGACCCAAAAAGAGCCCTAAATTTCTCTAAATATTGAGGTCTATCGACCCATACCAACGACCTCCTGCGCATCACCAGACCAAGGAAGAGTTTTAAATTTGTCTGAGTATTGAGGTTTGCCGACTCATACCAACGACCTCCTGCGCATCACTAGACCCGAAACGAGCGTGAAATTTTTCTAAGTATTGAGGTCTGCCGACCAATACCAACAACCTCCTGCGCGTCACAAGACCCAAGAAGAGTCTTAAATTTGTATAAGTATTGAGGTCTGTCGAGCCATACCAACGACGTCCTGCGCATCAAAAGATCTAAGAAGTGTATTAAATTTGTCTCTGTATTGAGGTCTGTCGACCCATACCAACAACGTCCTGCGCGTCATCAGACCCAGGAAGAGTTTTAAATTTGTCTGGAGATTGAGGTCTGTCGACCCATACCAACGACCTCCTACGCATCACCAGACCCGGAAGAGTTTCAAATTTGTCTGAGTATTAAGGTCTGCCGACCCATTACCAACGACCTCCTGCGCATCACCAGACCCGGAAAGAGTGTTTAATTTGTCTAAGTATTGAGGTCTGGCGACCCATCCCAACGACCTCTTGTGCGTCACCGACCCAGGAAGAGTCCTAAATTTGTCTAAGTATTGACGTCTGCCGATCCATACTAACGACCTCCTGCGCGTCACCAGACCTACTAAGAGTCCTTAAATTTGTCTAAGTATTGAGCTTTTCTGACCCTTACCATCGACCTCCTGCGCATCACCAGACCCAGGTAGAGCCCTAAATTTGTATAAGTATTGAGTTTTGCCGACCCATACCAACGACCTCAAGCGTGTCACCAGACCCAGGAAGAGTCTTAAATTCGCCTAACTATTGAGGTCCGTCGACCCATACTAACGACCTCCTGCGCGTCACCAAACCCAGGAAGAGTCTTAAATTGGTCTATGTATTGAGGTTTGCCGACCAGTACCAACGACCTCCTTCGCATCACAAGACCCAAGAAGAGTCTTAAATTTATCTAAGTATTGAGGTCTGCCGACCCATACCAACGACCTCCTGCGCGTCAAAAGGACCCAAGAAGTGTTTTAAACTTGTCTAAGTATTGAGGTCTGCCGACCCATACCAACGACCTCCTGTGCATCACCAGACCCAAAAAGAATTTTAAATTTGTCTGAGTATTGGGGTCTGCCGACCCTTCCCAATGACCTCCTGTGCGTCATCAGACCCAAGAAGTGTCCTAAATTTGTCTAAGTATTGAGGTCTTCCGACCCATACTAACGACCTCCTGTGCGTCACCAGACCCAGGAAGAGTCTTAAATTTGTCTAAGTATTGAGGTCTGCTGACCCATAACAACGACCTCCTGCTAGAAACCCTCAACTAGAAGGTCAGATATGTCAAAAGTATAAGTAGAAAGCTCCGCTAGAAAGTTAGAACCCCAGGAGGGCTCTAGGTTACAACGCTTAGGTTTGGTGGAGCGCCATTCGGCAATTAACAGCCCAGGGGTGGTCAAAAGGGGGTCTGATATAGAAGAAGCGGTTCTTCCATTCCTTATTAGGAAGGCTGGTGGGCAGGTTATGAAGAAATTTGTGGTGGGGCTGGAAATGGAAAAACCCCCTAGAACTGCAGAGGTAAAATAAATTTGAGAAGTTATTAAAGTCAGGGGAAATGCGAAGAAGACGAGCAACTATCACGAACCCTAAAATCATACGGTAAGCAGTTGGGGACTAATTGAGTTAGAGCCAAGCCATATTGGGCAAGAATGTCAACAACCTCAGTCCGGCACTGGAAACCTAAGCCCGGCCTCTAGAGCCCCTACGTTGAAGCATCTATAATCGGGAGGAGGTGAATCCATGGCGTCAGACCAACGAGGAAACCTAACTCTCCAAGAACTAGGGACGTGAAAGTTCTTTCGCAATGAAGGAATGTCGCCCTTTTGAAACAAGGACCAAAACTCATGCTCAGGATGTTCATCTTGAGGGCGTGAACTATAGTAATCAGAGGGGGTAGGAATAAGGGGGCTCAGAGGCCCACCGGCGGGATTGTCGCTATACCCCTCTTCTCCAGAGGCAAAAGCATAAGGACTTAAGGGGGAGTCAGTGTCGGACGAGAACACACTGGCAGAAACACCAGGGGCACTAAACGTTGTAGCTTTAGAAAAAACAGAGGTGTGCTTCTTACGAGATCTACCACCACCAGACCCCCCTTCGACATAATCATCTATGGCATGGGCTAACTCAGGGTCGCTCAAATACCCTTCATTGGAACCCTCCCCACTTCGAAACGCTCACGGCAAAGGAGGATAAAAAAAGAAAAAAAGACAGAGAAGGAAGGGAAGAACGAGAAGCAATACAAAAACAGAGTGAATGAAGGGAACCTGTGGGAATGTAACAGCAACTGAAGTAGAGGCAGCGCCAGCTAAAGTCACTGTCGGTCGCATCGGAGCGGCACACTAGGGGGAAGGAAAGCTCTCAAAGACGAAGGAAAGAAAAAGAGACAAACGCAAGGAAGAAGGAGAACAAAAAGGCCTTAGAACAGTAAAGAAAGAAGAGAAAACACATAGCCAAGGAAGGCCAACCGCCAAATTTTGAAATCAGCCAAATTCAAAATCAGGAGTAAGAAAAGTCAAAATTGGGCCTAGCATAAACATTAAAATCAAGACAGGCCCAACCCCGGGGTCCGGGGCCAAATCGAAAAGCATACCACAAATAATAAATGTCAATGATAAAGGCCCAAGAAAATAAAATCTAATCACATATGGCCTATAATATTAAAATATCACATAAACCTTATCAAGGCTTAGTCCACTACCAAGCCCATACTATATCATGCTAAATCCTAGCCCTTCATATTAGGGCACAAGATGCTACAAGATCATGACAAGTGTCTAAAGATGGGGAACAATATAAATATCCCATTCCATCCACTTTGGGAGGGGACTTGCTAATTTTGGAGAAGGCTTGCTTGTGAAGAAGCAATCGACGCCTTTGCTTGCTGAAGAAGAATCCGTACTATTTGTTGTGGGAGCTGAGGATTCACCGATCCCGACTTCAAAATTATTCAAATTTTATTTTACTCATCCTATTTTTTTTTTTTTTTGTCTTCTTCTACTTCTCCACAAATCTTCTTCTTTAGATCTCTTTATTTAATTTTTAAGCTATTTTTTCTTGTATAATGAACATTCAAGCTTCGTATTTTTTTTATTTCACTAGAAATAAAGAAAAAAGAAATGTTAGAAGAAATTAATCATAGGAATTTAATTAATAATTTTGCATCTCAAAAAATATGAAAAATAAGTTTGAACTAATATTGCATATTTTTATATATTGAGTTTTGTATTTTTTTCTTTCATATTGTAATTTATTTTAGACAAAAATATATAAAATCTCCACATGGCTTAGCGAAGTTGCTGAAAACCCTCTATATTTTAAAAATATGCAAAAAAATCCCTTATGTTATACAGAATCTAACACACTCACCCCGTCCGTTAATTCAAATTTAATGGCGTTAAATTTCAGTCAAAATGCCCATTATACCCTTGATATTATGAGCCATTAGATTTTAACATAAGAAACAGATATCGCAGATTGGTCTTTACGTATGAACTTACAATATTTAAATAAAAATAATAATTTTTGTAGAACCAAAATAAAAATAATAATTCAATATATAAAATATATATACACATATAATCACACACACACAACACAATCGCGCGCGCACACACATGCACAACCCCAGCCACACACACATACACTCACACACATATACATAGCGGTACACCAAGACAGATGAATAGTGTAATACCCCATCCCACATCAGAAAATTAAAGAAAAGTTGAACTCCTTATAAGTTTGGCCTGAGAATTCAAGTGAATCCATTGAATATCCCTTTTGGATAAGTTGTTCATAACCCAATTTAAGGATGCAGTTGGTTAGTTTGGAGGTAAATCTCAAGTTCAATGGGCTCGCTTGCTCGGGGCATGACAAATGGTATCAGAATCACTTGCCAGTCGGAATATTGGGAGCTAAATGCTATGCAGGGTACACAAGGGAGCTAAATGCTATGCGGGGTATGTATATGGGAGCTAACTCGTGAACATGCGGGACAAAGTGCTTCATGTGTGTGGGCCACCTCTTGAGCCCATACGTGGGAGTTATTTCTCTCTTGAACCTATGGGACAAAGTGCTATATGTGTGTGGGCTAGGGATGCAAACGAATCAAGTCGGCTCGCGAGCTTGATGAGCCAGCTCGACACATATTCAAGCTCGAATTTGATGATTCGAGCTGAGCTCAAGCCTGGCTCGTATAATTATCGAGCTAAACTCGAGCTCAGAAGTTCTTGTTCGTAGGCTCGTGAGCCTTTAATATTTTAATATTTTTTTAATTTTATATAATGTATACATATATAATTATAAAACAAAAATAAAAATTTATAGTCAAAATTAAATTTTTGGTCAAAGTCACTACCTCTTGTCTTGGGGCGTTTTTGTTAAATAGCTTTTTTAAGTTTTCTTTTTAATTAAATAGCCCTCAAGTTTCAATCTTTAAGTAG
Organism: Petrea volubilis; assembly: GCA_026212405.1. Taxonomy (NCBI): domain Eukaryota; kingdom Viridiplantae; phylum Streptophyta; class Magnoliopsida; order Lamiales; family Verbenaceae; genus Petrea; species Petrea volubilis. The sequence continues at coordinate 9,157,818 of CM047878.1, forward strand.
ATAGCTTTTTTGTTTATTAACTCTAATTAATCATTCAATTAATCTCAAATGAGATTTGGATAAATATTGATCTAGCTTTTAGATTTTATATTTTAACTCCCTAAAACCAAGTATATTGCAACTTGAACCAAATTACTCTTACGATCAAAACCCTCTCTTCTCATTTTTCTGACAACCTACGATTTCTTTGGGTAGTTTTTTCCTCGAATTTGCAGTCGAATGAAAATCGAGTTGCATTGATAGAATATGTTGTATAACCTTGAAGGTATTCATTGCAAGAGAAACACAAATTTTACAAGAGTTTCTTCACAAAAAAGACATAACTACTCAAGGTAAAAACCCATTTTTGTGATTTTTATACTCAATTTGAGTAGTACATTCTGTACAGAGCACCATTAATGTATCATTTCATAATGGGTTTTGAAAATAACCATTAATTCGACAGTTGGGTTGGTGGGTTTTTGAGAACCCACCATTAATGGCGATCCCGTGCATAGTGAAGTGAAACAGTTAAGCCCTATCTTTTAATCGCTTGATCAATCAGATGATATCGATAAAACGATTTTTCTATGATCGATTGATCGACCGTCTTATATCAATTAAGAGGTCTTTTGTTGTATATGATCGATTGATCGACCGTATCATACCGATTAAGAGATCTTTTGTTGCATGTGATCGCTTGATCGACCATATAATATCGATTATGCGATCTTGTGTAAATGGTCGATCGCTTAATTGACCATTTTATATCGATTAATCGATCTATTTGTGATCGATTAATTGACAATTTATTGTCGATTAAGCGATCTTTTGTTGTTTGTCGATCGATTAATCGACCATATTATATCGATTAAGTGATCTTTTGTAATCGACACATTTTTCCTTTCTTTATTTGTTTTTTTTTTGTGCTCGTGATAATTTTGCATTTTTGTTATTATAATATAGGTACTTTGTCGGCAGCAATTATGCCAAAAGAATTTGTTATAGGTGTTGAATATGGCGAGTGGGCAGAAGAAGAGGCTTGTTGGAAGTGGACTGGAAAATGCAAAGTAACGACACCGCTTGTTGTTTTAAAGAAATTTCTTTCAATAGCTTGATTGATAAAATTATTGAGAAGGGGCAACTAAGTTGTTCACGGGCTGATGTTAATGTGAAGTATATGATAACAAAAGCACCTCCTCCACTATACATAATACATCCAACTGAAATAAAGTCAGACGATGATTTGAAGGTATACTTTACTGATGTTGCTGGTGAGGGTTGGAGACCAATTCTAAAAGTGTATGTGTTCAAGTCGCAGATTGATGGTTTCAACTTTTACAATGATGACAATTATTTGAACAATGAAAATCCAATATTTGATTGTATATCAGTTGGTGATAATGACAATGTGGAGGAGCAATACACAGAGGAACTTCCTCACAATGACATTATGGTCCACGAAGATGTTACTATGAATCAAGAGCAACATCAAGTGGATTTTGATATCACAGAAGAAACTATTTTTAGAGAACATGTTTCGGAGGGGATGGGAAGGAGCGTGGTAGGAAGTCAATCACGGCATGCGTTTGACAATAGGTCTGAGTTTCACGTGGGATGTTTGTTTAATAACAAAGCTGAAGTGGTGAGAAAAATTCAACTCATTGCTGTGAAAGCAAAGTTTGAGTATTCTGCCAAACGATCAAACAAATCATTATGTGTTGTAGCATGTGTGAGCCCGATATGCAAGTAGTAGATTCGTTGTTGTAAGTATATGAATTCAGAGAAATTTATTGTCAAGAAATATATTAGTAGCACACATGTGGGCTGGAGCATATATTAGACCAACATCGTCAACCATCGGCCAATCTCAGAGAAGAATGTGTCAAAGAACAGTTTGTTAAAGGGGAATGACTCTCATTTAGTGGAGTGAAGACTTATGTAGAAAAAAAATTAGGATGTTCCGTGAGTTATTGGAAATGTTGGGGGGGGGGGGGAGGGGGGCGACAACTTTCAAAAAATTTTGTGAGGGGAATAGCAGAACATGTGTATGCAGTTCTTGAGGCTTATCGCTACATGTTGGAGTCAGAAAATACCGGAAGCAAAACAGATTTGGTGGTGGACTCTAAAAATCAGTTTCAATATTTTTTTGTAGCCTTTGGCCAATACATATATGGTTTTTCATTTATGAGAAAGGTAATAGCTGTTGATGGATGCTTTTTGAAAGGAAAGTATGGCGGTGCATTACTAGTGGCCACTACACAAGATAGTGAGAAGCATATTTATCTCATTGTATGGGTTGTGGTCAACTTTGAGAATGACCATTTGTGGGAGTGGTTTGTCAAAAATCTAATAGATATAATTCTTGATAGTCATGAGATGTGCATAATATTCGATAGACACGGCTCTATCAAGAAAGCTATGAAACGTGTTTATCCTTTACCACATTATGGTATTGCATGAAACACATTGCAGAAAACTTGAAGCAAACGTTTAGGTGCTGTGATGTCCTTAATCTATATTACTTGGCAGCTAAATCTTACACAATTGATGAGTTCCAACAACATTTCACACAAATACACCAACTTAAAAGTAAAGTGGCAGACTACCTTGAGAACGATATTGGCTTCGAGCATTGGAGTAGAGCTTATTTTTTTGGTAACAGGTATAATATTATGACTTCTGACCGAAAGGGAATTTCCAATTTATGCTCTTTTTAACGCAATCCAACAAATCTTGTCAGAGTGGTTTTGTGAGCGTCATACGAAGATGGTTAAATGCAATACACGATTGGTTCCATCAAAAGAAAGTGAACTTCATGATAGTTTGGAAAACTCAGCATCTCCTGATGTTATGCAACTCAACGTGCATGAGTACCATGTACGTGGCTACGGTTCGAATGTTGATGTTGATCTTAACAAGAATCGATGCAGCTGTAAAGTATTTTATATTGACAGGGTCCTATGCCCTCATGCCATAGCTGCTTTTAGACATCAGAATTTGCCTGATTTTGGTATGAGATTGTACTCAACCTGCTCTTCTACATCTAGGTCTGATGAGTTTTTGCATGCTTATGCGGAAACAATCTATCCTATTCCTCCGAAAGATCTGTGGGTGGTTCCTAAATCGATAAAAGATATTATCATTGAACCTCCTCTTGTGAATCTATCAAAAGGCAGGAAAAGAGTTAAGAGGATCCAAACTGCTTGTGAGGTTCATTAGAAGAAGAACAAGTATGGACGATGCAATAAGCCAGGTCACAAGAAAGGAACCTGCAAAGAAACAATTGGGGATAACTGAAAAGTGTGGATGTTAGCATTTATAGTTTATGATTAAGTTTATACCTGTAAATATCACTACATTTAATACAGGGAATTTCAAGTTTATCATCAATCTTTTTGATCTTTTTGATTCAAATTCTTGTATACATATATATATATATATATATATCATTACAATTCAAACAGGGACAATCGCACAAGAGAGCAAAAAAAAATCCAACCATCAACGTGGAAAATGGATCAATCGATATAGTAATCGATCCATCGACAAAAACTATCGATTGATTGATATCACCACAACTTGTATTCTGGCCAATCTCATAAGCCCAAGCCTAAAAAACAAAGAAAAAAATCGCTCAATCGACATGGAATCGATCAATCAATATTAAACTCTATCAATCGACATATACAATCGATCAATCGACATGTAAAGTGATCAATTGACTATAAAGATCGACCAATCGAAACATGATAATCAATCAATCGACCAATCTCATAAGACCAATTTCTTCACACACACACACACACATATATAATACATATCTAATCATATAATATATATATATGTATCGAATATGACATATATATACTATTGCTACATGTACAGTGTACTTGATGTATATATAATACATATCTAATCATAAAATATATATATCTAATATGGCATATATATACTATTGATATATATACAGTATACTTGACATCATATACATTGCTTGACATATATACAATTGTTGGATATACATGATCGCTTGTATATACAGAATATATAGTTTGTTCCATACTTGACATATACATAATGCATATATATCTAATCATATATATAATATGACATATATCTACTATAAATATCTAATCATACTATAACTATATATATCTAATATGACATACATATACAATTGATATATATACAGTGTACTTGACATATATATAATACATATCTAATCATATAATATTTTAAGTTTTATAGTTTTTGCTTGATTGATTATCTTGATCGCTTGTTCGATTAATAGTTTGTTCCGCGTCTTGTTGTGATCACTTGATCGATTATCTTGATCGCATGCTCGATTACTTGTTTTTTTCCACAATATTCTAAATCTTATTGTGTTCGGTTGATTGATTATCTTAATCGCTTGCTAGATTACTAGTTTGTTCCACATAATATTCTAAGTCTTGTTGTGTTCGCTTGATCGATTATCATGATCGCTTGTTCGATTACTAGTTTGTTCCTACCTCTTGTTGTGATTGCTTGATCGATTATATTGATCGCTTGCTCGATTATTGGTGTGTTCCACATAATATTCCAAGTCTTGTTGTGATCACTTGATCAATTATATTGATCGCTTGCTCGATTATTGGTTTTTTCCATAATATTCTAAGTCTTATTGTGTTCGATTGATCGATTATCATGATCGCTTGCTCTATTACTAGTGTGTTCCACATAATATTCCAAGTCTTGTTGTGATCGCTTGATCGATTATTATGTTTGACTGATCGATTACCATGTTCGCTTGATTGATTATTATGATTGCTTGATCGATTATCATGTTTGCTTGACCAGCTGTGTGTAATTGCAAGATAGATCAACACATCGATTGCTCAATTATATGATTAATCAAAAAATAATAACAATTTACACAATTTAAGTTACAATCCTCATTAAAACTGCAATGTTTCAAGTTGGGACAAGTGGAATCCATTTTTCCTGTGAAAATCTCATAAGCTAACTGCTGTCAGAACTCAATGATGTTTTAATTGTTCAACTTGTCCATCGGGGTGCCGGTCATGTGAAATTCAATAAACTTTAGTGCATACACCCCACAGTCCCCACTGCAAAAAATATGAAGCACATACATGAAAAAAAAAGAAAAGCAAAGTGAATAGATAACATAAGAAAGAAAATAAATACCTTCGCACATTAAATTGACATTTGTCGACATGGTAACTCCATTTTTGCTCAAGCAGCTTGCCCATTGGCTCAAAGTGACCAGTCACTTTCAAGACCTTGGGGAATAGTAAACAAGCTGGTGCCAACAACTTATTAAGCTCTGTCCCCCAACAAATTTTGGTGTTGCAATCTAGAACATGCACTTCCCCCTTCTCTAAAAGCCCATGCAATGGCAACCCAATGCTGGTTGTGTATGTTCAAAACTCCATACACTTTCTTCAATCCCCACTATGGGTTGGCATGTTTTGGTTCATTGCCATTTGCTTAATCTAATAACTTCGGGGTAATATGCATTAGTTCAATTGCATCATTCAAAGTTCAGTTGTCGGTATACCCACAGCTATCAATTTTCTTAGTTTCCATCTCAACTCTAACCCGCTCATAAGAAAAATGTAGATGCTGCATAAACTGACAATCGATAAAAGCTACCTCTTGATCATAGAATATTAGATAATTTCTCTGTCTAATCCTCATTAGACATAGAGCTTCATCGATATGATGCGCCAAAATAAAAAATATGTAAGCAAATTATATTTTGTGTTACACATAAAAAATCGATCAATCGACATCAAAAATCGATCAATCGATAGTAAACATCAATCAATCGATAACTGTATCGATCAATCGATAGTAAACATCGATCAATCGACATTCAACATCGCTCAATCGACACAAATAATAATTTTTGAAAATTATATTTTGTATCTCATAAAATATCGATCAATCCATATATGTATTGATCAATTGAGCTAAATAAGCAAAATCACGTCTAATTTGAACCATTGCCCTTTACCCCAATAGCATGTGGAAAAAGGCCTTGTCCAACCCATTTTACCACAAACCTTTTTGTTATTTGGGCCTGATTCATACCACTCCAAAAAGGCAGATAACTGTTTTGAATCAAGTGGCATAAATAAATCAGGCTTGGATGGTGGTGCAGCCACATCTCCTACTTTCGTTTTCTTCTCTTTCCTACCCTCTTGAGTGAACGAAGACTTCATATATTTGCTTTTCTGTTTCGTTCTCTCCGGTCTTTTGTTCACCACTGCATAAAGCATGTCAATCCTTTTGTCTGTCTTGTCCATTTGTTCTGACAAGAAGTTTTTCAGCTCGAGAAGTCCATTAATGCCTTTTAATTGTTCAATGATTTCATTGTGATGAGTACACGATGACGGTGGAGACTCATTCACTTCCTTCAGATGGGCAGAAGTGACTTGCTCATTGATGCATTTCAGTTGTTCCATGATTTCATCGTGATGTGCACACGATGATGGTGGACGAACATCTACTTCCACATAAGGCAGGCTTAGTTTTGGGGCAAGACTTGGATGTAGGTTTGGTTTTGGGGTGGGAGGTGGGGTTCGTGCATCTGTTGCTTCCTCATGATGCTGGAAATCTGATGTCGCTTCTACATCAGCACCCTTGTGTTTGAACTCAATCACGTCAACATCATGGTTAGAAAGAGACCTCAACTCTGTAATCCCTTTCAAGTCTCGAGTGAGTTGATCAATTATATCATCAAAAATCTCTTTCAAATCATCAAATGATCTCATGTAAAGCTCTCTCAACTCCCTCTTTGTTGGGCATAGGAATGGATGCATGACCACCTGAAATTCAAATTTACACATATTAAGTTATGCATATCAACTCAATGAATAAAAAAACTATTGAAATTAAATTTCATATTTTTTAGAGGTACCTCGCTGTTCTTTTCAATTGCCTCTTCAATCATCTCAAAAACTAATTTCTCCGATTTACTCAAATGCCACCTCACAATTCTGAGAAGTGGCAACAACGGATCACCCGAATTTCACAAAAGTAGGGACAGGCTGATAAGCCCAAGCCTAAATGCAAAGAAACAAACCGATCAATTGATATGTATAGATCAATTAAGAAAAATCCTACAGATTTTCTAAAACATCGATCAATCAACAAGAATAATCGATCAATCGATAATAGGTATTGACCAATCAACAATTTCACAATCGATCAATCGACACCATGTATCGCTTGATCGACAAATACAATCCATCAATCGATATATGTATCAATCAATCGACAGTAAAAATCGATCAATCGATAACTGTATCGATCAATCGACAACAAAGAACGATCAATCAATATTCATATTGATAAATAGATAACTGTATCGATCAATCGACAACAAACAACTGATCAATCAATATTCATATTGATAAATAGATAACTGTATCGATCAATCGATAATAATAATCGATCGATCGATATATGTATAGAAATAAGTTTATTTCAAGGTAAGCTTACCTATAAGGCCCAATGAAATCCAACAATATTGTAAGATTTAGTTTTTTTGAAGTCTTCTCATTTTTCAACCCATTGGGAATATTTTTTCTTTAGTTCTCTTGCCCAGAATGACTCCATTGTCATCACAAAAGACTCCCTTCCCCATGGATAAGAATTGAAGAAGTCAAGATTGTTGATAACTAGCAGAAGGTCTTCGTTCACATTTTTATGATCATCCTTCGCCAAAACGAAAGTATGCACCAACCATACGAGACATATTTTGAACTTTTCTTGTGCCGAAAAACTTTTCTTTTTCATACAATCATCCAAGTCTGAAATTTTGACTGATTGTTTTGTACCCATAACCTTCTGCAAGAATTTTTGGCTTTTTTCGTCATTCCTCATCTTCTCCAGTTCATCAATGGGAGGGAGCGGACCACAATTTAGTCCAGTAACTAAGGAAAACTCCTTCATGCCAAATCGGATGGGTTTGTTGTCAATGACAAACCATAGCTCCCATTTCTTCTTGCATTGAATTTGACGAAGCATAAGATAACGACAAGGTTGGCCGAAAAATGTTCAAAATTTTTTATACCTAATAAGTGACCAACGCAAGTTGTAGAGAATCTCGACAACATATTCTCTCCTAAACCATCAAGACTTCCTCCATTTTATGAAGTTTAGCAACTGAAGATCTTACAGTAACCCTCACAGGGAAGTATTTGATATCATACAAAGTTGTCCGGAGCTGCTAACTACTGAAACAGATACACCGGGAACAAGAGGGAATGGATAGCTCATCAACTGGACCATTCTCTTCATTTTCCCGTGTTCAAGCAAAGCACCAAAATTAGTTGAAAGAGTTAATAGCACAGAATTCATAGCAAGTCATGCCATCGCTAAACCCTAAACCCTAAATCGATAAGGACAATAGCTTAATCGATAATACAATCGCTCAATCGATATGTAAAATACCTCAATCGATAGTGACAATCGACCAATGATTACGGTTGAAGTTGAACATTAATTCTTCATGCAAAAATAATGGATTAACGTACCTGTGTTTCTCGTAGAGCAGCATCGATTTCCTCATTCACCAATGGATCGTTCACCAATGGCTCGTTCACCAATGGCTGTTGTACTTCTTGTAGAGCATCATCAATTTGTGCATCTTCTTGTACTTCCATTTTTGTGGAGCAGATCTTGTAGTTCACAAATGTTATATTTTTCTAGGGTTTTTATCATGATTTCGAAGAGAAAAAGAGGGGAGAATGCAAAAATCAAGGGTTTCACGATGATTATTTTGGGTTCTAAGATGAATTTTGAAGAAGAGAGAGATGAGTTACTGTAAAGATTCCAACTTCAAGGAAGAGAAGAGAAGGGAAGAATGGAATGGAAGGTGAAGTTTGTTGAGAAGGAAGAAAGTGTTCTGCGCGGGAAGTCTTTTCAGTTGACGAGTGAGACCCACATATATGATGATCGGTGAAGCAATATATGATGATCGATTAATTGGCATATGATGATTGATTAAGCGATATATGATGATTGATTAAGCGATATGTATGATGATCGATTAAGCGAGATATGATAATCGATGAAGTGATATATGATGATCGATGAATCGATTAATTGACATTTTGTGATCAATTAAGCGATATATGATGATCAATTAAGCAACATTTTATGATCGATTAAGCGATATGTATGATGATCGATTAAACGACATATGTTGATCGATTATGCGATATATAATGATCGATTAACCTATATATTTTGATCGATTAAGCCCTTAGATTGATCGATTAAGCGACATGTTATGATTGATTAAGCGACATGTTGTGATCGATCGAGCGACATACAAACGATCGCTTGATCGATATCGTATAAATTATAAAATATTTATTTACAATTCAACCCCCGTCCAACCCTAAACTTGTTAAGTTTCACTTAACTGACCTTTAAATTATGCCACATCGGATATTTGACTTAAAAAAAAAGAAAAAAATAAATTGAGGGTTATTAAATTAAAAATAAACTTGAAAGGTCGGATGAACAAATTTTCTGCCTTGTCTTCTCTCTCCTTAATTTCTTTTGCGCTTTCTCTCTGTAAGTCAGAACTCAGAAGTCTCAATCTGCAATCTTTTCTCGCCATCATCTCTTCGGATGTCTCTCTTTCTCTCGTCTCTCTTCTTCTTGTCGTCTCTCTCAGGCCACTCTCTTCTTCTCGTATCTCTTCTCCCTGTCGTCTCTCTCAGGCCATTTTCTTCCTCTCATATCTCTTCTCCCCCGTGGTCTCTCTCGCGTCTCGCCCCCCTTCTCTCTTGTTATAGAAAAGAGAAACTCCTCTGCGTTTTTGTTGCCGCGGGACTGGTGCCGCTATATCTCTGCCACCGTGGGACTGCTGCCACTTCGTCTCCATGCCGCCTCTCCTCCGCTGCCGTGGATATGTGGCTTTGTGTCGTGGGTTTGAGAAAAAGAGCATGAAAAAATGGGTTTGAGAAAAGAGGATTGAGAAAATGGGTTTGAGAATAGGTTGAGTTCGAGCCAACCGAATCGAGCCGAGCCGAGCTCGAACCTCAAATTTCCCAGCTTGTCGAGCTCGAGGTATTTGATTCGAGCTAGAGCTCGAGCTTCAAAAAAATGCCAAGGTTCAGCTCGGCTCGGCTCGTTCGCATGCCTAGTGTGGGCCACCTTTTGAGCCCGTAGGGGCCACCTCTAAAGTCCTAATTCCTGGCAATCGATCTTAAAAGATGTCATGTTGAAGGAGGGGTGATTCTAATACCTTGTACCACACCAGTCATGCTGAAGAACAAGAAAAACGAGTTCAAGCTTTTTCTTACCAATTTATTTGAAAATTATCTAGATTTAAAAATGTAGAATTGAAAATTTTGTTACATTTCCCAAAATCCAAAATTTCACTCCAAAATAATCAAATCTGGGCATGGTGGAACTTCATGCTGCGGTGGTTTTAGGGGCCTTAGACCGGGCAATGATTTGGGGCTTCAATCACTTTGCGAGGAAGAGGCTTGAAGGGAGAGAAAAAAAAAAGAAAAGAAAAAAACCGAGAGATAAGAGAGAGAGAGAGAGAGAGAGTGCCGGGGGGAGGGGGAGGGGGGGAGGGAGGAATTAGATTTCGTTATTTTTGTTGATTTATTTTTAATATTTAAGATTTTAATATATTATTTAAATAAAGGACAAGAACAAAGAGTTCGGGTTTTTTCTCAACAATTTATCTGAAATTATCCAGATTTAAAAATGTAGAATTCAAAATTTTGTTAAATTTCCCAAAATCCAAAATTTCACTCGAAAAATAATCAAATCTGGGCATGGTGGAACTTCATGCGGCGGTGATTTTAGGGGCTTTAGACAGGGGCGATGATTTGGGGCTTCAATTACTTTGCGAGAAAGAGGGGTCGACGGGAAAAAAGAAAAAAAGAAAACAGAAAAACCGAGAGATTGAGAGGGGGGGGGGGGAGGGAGGAACTAGATTTCATTATTTTTGTTGATTTATTTTTAATATTTTAATATTTTAATATATTATTTTAATAAAATAAAAGAATAATAGAGAACGATTTTTTTTAAAAAAAATTATAGATTTTTTTAGTATTATAAAAAGTTAATTATTTGATTGTTCTATTAATAATCATATTGTTTTATAGAATTGTAAAAAAAATAAAAAATTATTTTTTGAAGATAATTAAAAATATAATTTAAAAATAAAAATAAAAATAAAATTGGTTTATTAAAATAAATATACAAATAATACTAGCTTTTAGGTTAATTTAAAATTTCAATAAGTTAAAGGGGCTTATTTATAATATTAGATGAGTATGCTTAAATATATAAGAAAATGGAGTGTAATAATCGATATAGGGGCATTTAAGTCAATTGATCACTATTGCAAAGTCAAAAACGAATCAAAATGCACATAAACCATAGGAGGTTTTATATATTGTAGCCTTTATTTTAATTATTAATAATATATATTTAATTCCAAGATAGTAGTAAAACAAAAAACTCATTTTCAATTTTTGCTTTGTGCCGTAAAAAACATTGAGATGCCAATGCTTTGACACTTGAAGGCTTCGACTCTTGGGGATGGATGGAAACAGGGCGACGTGGCGATTTCAGTGGTGTATAGATTGCCGAAATCGGGAGAGAAAGGGGAAAAATTCAACCAAGAAAGGGCAAAAAATCTAGAGGGAGAGTGGAGAAAAAAAAAATGGGGTGTTCTTGGGGTTTAAAAAATTTTCAGATTTTTATCTTATTAATATTTCTTTTGTAATTTTAATGGCTAATGGTTTTTTGGACGTTTTATTCACTCCATCTGTTTTAACAATACAAAACAAACCTCAACGGTGGTGGTTGTAATACTAGATGAATTTTTTTGTTATTTCATCAAACCTCAGGACATGTGCTTGTGATTTGTCCAAAAATTAAAGTAAAAATCATACCTCAAAAATGAGGGAAGAAGAGGCTGCTGTTTGCAAACGAAATAGGGTGAGAATGTGTAGTGTTAAACATACGAGTTGATTTTTTGTTACAATAAATTGATGAAACAATTGCTAGTCCAATAGCTGCTTCAGCAGGTGCAATAGCTATAACAAAAATTGAGAAAATGTCTCCTCTTAATCGAGGATTATCAAAAATATCAGAAAATGTTACAAAATTGAAATTAACTGGATTTAATATAAATTCAAGACACATAAGGGCTCTAACCATATTTCTGACTTGTGATCAATTGATGGATACCAATACAAAATAAAAGGCACTCAAAACAAGCATATGTTCGAGCATCATTAACCAACTCCTTATCAATTTTTGATTCATTTCAATTTGAACAATAATTCAATCGATTTAATTACAACCACTTGTATAAAGTTTTAGGGGTGTTTCAGTCAATTTAAAAGTCAAAGGGGCCTTAATCACACGTATATCCGCACCTAACGTGCATGTATTTCACCGTCCATTAATTATGTACGGAAAAAGATTCTGCGTATGATTTTAGAAAATACGGAGGTTATTTTCATATTTTTAAATCTCAATGGTTTTTAAGCAATTGAACAAAACCAAAAAGAGTCTTAATGCAATTTTACCCTTGATTTTAGAAGAAAATTGAATGCAGAAAAATATTTGAAGAGACACTTGGAGGCCCTTGGGATTCACCAGAGAAAATAAACAAACAAAAAAAAAATCAACTTTAGAACCATATTGATAACTAACTCAAGAATGATTGCTTGATTACATATATTAAAAATGATGTATTTAATAACATTTATAATGAAGGTACAATGAAAATGTTTCGCCAAATGAAAACTTCATAAAACAATTGTAAAAAAGAAAATGTGTAAATTATCACTTTCTAATTAATAGTTAACTTTTCTGGGCCAATGAATAATAATCTTGCAATTGTCACTAGCCATATATGTCTTTGGATTATGGGTGCACGCAATTGGATTTGAATGGTTTTTTTTTAAAAAAAAAAAATTAATATGATCCAATTTATGAGTTAATAAAATTATAAACCGTAACTACATAATTATTTTTTCATACTGAGCTTCTCGAATTGTGTGGATGCGGTTTATACATCTGTTGGTTGGACAAGTTGGTAGGTTTTATGTAAATTTATCACGATTTAATTTCCTTTTACTTATAAATCTAATATAACCGACAATGGAAGAAAATTAGAGTCTATTTGATATTCCTAGACCATGGTAGAAAGTTGGAGTTTATTTGATATTGCTATACATTAATCATGCCAAGTAAATAATAGATGAGAGATTATAAAGAAAATGAATGCCACTTAGTAATTCAAAATTATTATAATTATCATGTTAAGAAGTTGTTATGTTCTTTTAAAAAGACCACTTAATCAAAGAAACTTAATATTAAAACCTACTGCTCATTTGGAAAATGGTGGGTCTCAATATTGCTCTATTACGACTGTGGTTTACAATTTTACAATTGACAATTGACAATTTGTGGACGGATCAACTCGATTTGTGTCAGTTGTGCAGAGAATACCAATTTACGTACACTCTTACTTTTGACCCCGTATACAAAAATAAATAATAGTTTTCATCTACTATATTCGTCCTATTTGCTGCTTGTGTTCCCTTTTATGCCACTAGGTCACTTTCCATTAAATTGAACACTATGGTCAATGGGGCTTTAATATTAAAGTGCCCCGCGGAAATTGTTGGTTTATGTATGATATGTCATTTTTATTAGTCATGCTAGTCAGGCCATATGCTTAACATAGGCAGGTCGAATCTCTAATCGACTTAGACAAAATTCTCGGTATTGAGAGAGATTTTAAATTTCATAAGTAGCTCATTGCCTAACTTTGTCTTAGAAGAAGAAAATGAAATGAACCTGAATTGCCCAATTCTAAAAGAAAGAAAACTTTTTGAGTGGGTACCAGATTGGTATGTGGAACAAAGAACAAATGAGAATGAATTCTTTTACTATAAAAAGTCTTTATTTGTTGAATTAAGAAACTTTTTCTACACCTAGACCTTTAGAATTTTGCCTTTTTTAGTCATGCAATACCATTATGCACTACAAGAATATATACCCTCTAATGACGAATCAATACACTATAAATTTAGTATTTGTGACGGATTTAGTTTATAAAAATTCCGTTGGTAAATGCTTTGTCACTGATTGTTTATTTAATTCTATTTACATTGAAATCCGTCACTAATCCATCGCAGATTCCTTAAATCTGTAGCAGAATATCTCCGTCACAAAATTTCCGTTAGTGAAAAGGGTTTTTTCTTGTAATGATGGACACACTTATAAACTTTACATTGGACAAGCCAAATGAGTGGCATAAAGTTTCTTAGAATTCTTTTAAGTGACATTTTCTGTGCCATGATTTTCCCTTGAGCAATTGATGAAAGGAGATATATTTCACTCACCCATGATTTTAATTAGATGTGTGCAAAAAATATGAGAATCGATCCAACCAACTGAAAACCGACAAAATGAAATCGAATCTAACCAGCCCAAAATATATTTGGTCGGTATTCATTTTTAAGAACTTTGATTTTTCAACTTATGATTGGATCTGAACCATAAATCAACTCAACTGGCTGCATGCTACATAGGTAATTATGAAGGAAAAGATAAAGACAAATCAGACAATGCTCTTAAACAGTAGAAAAAGAATCATAAGGACAGCAACATAGAAGAGATAGTGTTGTCAGATGCACCATGCAGAAGCTAAGGGCAGTGAATATCGTGTAGCTAGGGTTGTCCAACATCACCAGGTTTCAACATCTTCAGGCATGTGACTCACACTTATACATCTTCAGACTATTATAACTTGCATCTTAAGATATCCTTCACTATGCCATCAATATTACAAATTAAATTCCATGATGTCGTTTACGGGCATGTCACAAACCCGTGGAGCAAATTCTGCCCTATCAATACCTATCTTCAAAAACTTATTAACAAAGTTCTGTGTTAGGATCCTGGAAATCTGATGTTGTGACAAACCCGTTTTAATATATTCGTCCACAGAATTGTTCTCTCACATGATGGATATTGCTCTACTAGAAGTGCGTGTGTGTGTTTATTTTTTTTTGGGCATACACTCCTTAAGACAAGGGGAGCACAAGTAGTGTCTCTATCATCATCAAAAAGGGGGAGAATGTTAGCCCTCACACTATTTTATTTTGATGATGATTTGATCTTATTTGATTTAGGGGGATTTGATATGACATTCAAAATCACTCCAAGATGGATGCGTTGCCTTTAAGAGAGTGATTGCCAAAGTTTCACTTTGATGTTGAAAATCCTTACCTTACAAAGCATGAAGTGAATATACTACTATCTTACAAACACTACTACCAAAATCACAAGGGATCACCTACCTTATGGCATACCGAAACAAGGACATTATAAATATGCATTGAGAAACAACAAGCAAGGACATCTCATTCACTTTGTTGTTGCTAGATTTCAAATGAGCAATTTCGTGAGTTGTTAAACTAAATAAGTGTATAGGCAAAATTGCAAAATTGGTCCTTTAACTTTACCTATTTGGGGTTTTAGTCCTCTAATTTTTTATTTTGCAAAAATATCCGGTATCTTTTGATTGTCTAGCAATTTTAGTCCTAGGCAACCTGGACTTCCCTTTTTCTGGATTAAAATGCCTATGTGGCGAGTAATGTGTATGGAAAATTTGCAAAATTGGTCTTTTAACTTTACCCATTTGGGATTTTTAGTCCTCTAACTTTTGATTTTGCAAAAATACCCATATCTTTTGGTAGTTTGTCAATTTTAGTCCTAGGCAACCTAGATTTTCCTGTTTCCAATTAGATCTCACAATCATTGCTTCAACATTGGCTTGAATTAACCCTTAACCAAAGAAAGAAGTCTAGACAACGTTATACAATAAAAATATAAAATTTGAAAATGAAAAACTAAAACTAAAACTAGAACAAAAGAGGTCTAGACAACGTTATACAATTGTGTATATATAAAGCTCTAACGCTTGATTAAATTTCTAATAGGACTATGATAATTCTTTGGAAAGTCCTACGAATCATAGGCAAGACGGAAATTTGTTTCTAAGTTAACCTCTTTCCATATCAATAGGGTTGCCTTCTATTCCCACGTAGAAACTTCCGAACCCTAAGGCATGATCACACTTTTTGCAACAAACACAATTGTCTTCATATTTAGCCTTCCAACTTCCTTGGCGAGAAGGAAAGGTTGGACTGATTTTTACATAAAATTGAAGTTGAATGCATTGCTCTCACATCCAAGTTGCAATAGATTGAAGATTGTTCTTCCGTATGAAATATAATTGTTGATATTAGAGTTGGTCATAGTTTGTTTGGTCTAGTGCATGTTATATACATGTGCATCGAACAAATTATACATGTGGTCTAGTACATGTATATTATACCTTAAATCGGAAAATAGGAAAACCCAAGTTGCCTAGGACTAAAATTGCCAGACAACCAAAAGATACGGAGTATTTTTGCAAAATCAAAAGTTAAAGGACTAAAAATCCCAAACGGGTAAAGTTAAAAGACCAATTTTGTAAATTTGACATACACATCACTCGCCATGTAGGCATTTTAATCGGAAACAGGGAAATCCAGGTTGCCTAGGATTAAAATTGCCAAACAACCAAAAGATATATGGTATTTTTGCAAAATCAAAAGTTAGAGGACTAAAAACCCAAATGGGTAAAGTTAAAGGACCAATTTTGCAACTTTGCCTAACTGTATAATTTAGTGTGCTAAGGCCCAAACACCTCTATGTTGGTACCAGGCTCCTACCAATTACACTTTAGTTTGTGAAAATAGTTCTAAACACTTTATATCGTTGCAACTTGATTGATTCAGTTGTTGAACTTGGAATTAAAATACTTTTTACAGGTTCAAAAGCTTAAGGTGAAATATACCTAGGTGTTGGATTACATTTCGACCCAAACACTATACATAATTGTGTCTCATTTTTTCTTTAAATTATTTGTCACTTAATTTCTAAAACCGTCTTTAAACTTGCAATCAAAAATTTACAACCAAAAGGGAACTCGAATGCTACAAAAAACTATAATTAGAGAATTTTCAAGCTCATCATATTATATAGAAATTTATTTAAAACCAAGAGCGTAAAGGATTTATCTTTATCGACATACACCTCCTTTTGAAGAAATTTCTTACAAACAAATTTGATTGAATCGTTCACGGAACATCTCATCGATCAAATATTCTCTAATAATTGACAATTTACAATAATGATCCATATTTATGAATTCCCACACATCATTATGAGATATGGATCAAAACAAAATCTATATATTCCCAAGTTAAATACCTAATTGAACGCTAGAAACCATATATTTTAGTTTCCAGATTAGTTAAACAATTCAAAAACAATCACTTTCACAACAATCAAGAAGCAGTAAAATATATTTATCCAAAATCAAAATATAGATATGTCTGCTAGATAAGATCTTCAAGTATTAGATCCTAATGTAATATCAAAGTGACTGTATTAATTAGATTTGCATTGGAAAAGTAATAAGTTGGGCCAAAAAAATGTCTTATTCAAGTCTTAAACCCAAAGATGTGGATATATAGAAAAGAATTTTAATTCTAAATCGCTTTCTCATGAAGTATTAACAGTAAAATATACAATCAATATTTTCAAGTATTGGACAATAGCTCCCGAATGAAATCTCTCATTAAGATTTCTAATAAACTTCTCTATTAAATACATAAACTTCACTTTTCTTCAGTATAAGAGGGAAAATCAATAACATAAACACACTCAAAGTAGTCCCTCAAGGTATGACATCAAATATTATTCATACCAATTACTTAGAACTATCAGGTTGTTTAGTTGAGTTTAATAATCGGTACACTTTTAAGATATATGCGGAATTCCAAATATGTTCCCATAATATTCATAACCATGATGATACTTCACCCTTTGAAAAGGACTTTTACAATATATTTAAGTCATTTTCAAGAAAACAACTTGCACTTCTAAGAAGACAATCATGGTGAAATAAATTCAATGTAGGTACTCACACCATGACAGTTCCTTTTAAAAATTATGTGAAAAACTATGATCAAATATATCAAGAAGATGAGAATATGAATAGCACCATAACCAACAATTTGGTCAAAAATTTGAATAATCTTTATGAGACTAATTGAAAATGCTAATTTCAATTAACAATGTGATTATTTCCACTCTCAAGTGACCTAATCATTTCATCATCACATAAAAGAATTTTTCTTTATTATGTGTCATGAAATAATGAAGTATTTATCAAGAGGATGAACTCTATAGTATTCATTTAAATGATCACACAGTACGAATGACAAATACTTTGGAAAACCAACAAATAAGTTATTTTGTTACTTCTCATGGTCAAAAGAAACAAATCAAATTTTATCAGATTGAAATAAATCTAATTTTCATATTATCAATACATGTCAATAAGAGTGTAAAATTGAATTTATTCAAAACATAATGGATTCAAAGCTAACAATGACAGTAGTTTCATTCACATATGAACTACACATGCCCATTTATCTAAAGGCTTTTAACCTGCTAGGACCTTTACAAATATTAACCCCATATTATATCTCCTGTTTGACCAAATAATGAATGGGTTTATATAACTTTTATAACCACTCTATATTGTAGAAAAACCAAACTCTCTACTTATCGAGATTAATATCTTTTATGATTCCGTTTATACATATGAACACAAATCCTATGTTCAAAATCTCATTAGCTATGAGTGATTTTCACATAACCAAACTTTTGGAGAATAGATTGATCATGCCCATTGGAGAATAGATTGATCATGCCCATCATTCATAACGAGTATAGAAATATTAAATTTTAAATTTTAGTTTAAACTCTTAAGATGTCTAAAATCCTCCAACATAAAAACACTTGTTAGCGCGAATCAAAAGCTATCTTTATAACATCAAAATCACGGAATAATAGATTCCTTTGACACACAACTCCAATTTTGTGATCAAATTAATAGATGTAACCGACTTTCACAATAATCTAATCATTACTTATTTGCTTATAAAGTGGATTTTCCAACAATTAGGACTCAAGTGGTGATTCTTATTATTCAAAACAAAGCACTCAATCAAAGCAACAAGCTTAGAGATTTTATTAAATGCACGGCTATGTCTGTATCGATAAATCTCACAGTAAAGAATATATCATGTCCATCTCATATTGCCTTTTAAAGTCTGAAATAATCTTACTCTTGTTGAGTAACTTAAAATAATTAAAGGCAAATATCTAACAATAGACGATCTTATTCTACGTAGGGAATAATAAATAAAACAAGCTCAAATATGTTGATATATATATATATATATAACATACCTAAACATAATATCAGCTAATGAGATTGAGACCTTTTATGCAATAACAAACTCCCTTTTGGATAGGAGTACACCACATAAAAGGCTCTTTTTTCCATAAATTCGATTAACATGAACGCCATGTAGTGTGGGACAATCAGTGGGAATAAACTCAAAATAATAAGCTTATTTATTAGAGGATCTAGGCATACCATGACAGAACTCTCCTTTGGGCATGGTATGCCATCCACAATAGATCCTTTATCTGTAAGAACGAGTAAGATAGTATTCAAATTTTCGAAAAGTTGACTTCTTTGGGAGAATGAACCCTCTAAACCAACACATCCCCATCAGTATGTCTTGCATCACCATTGTCCAAATACATTAATTGTTCAAAACAACAAGAATGCAACAAATTATTATCAATAGGCAATTAATTGGAATAAGCTTAAAACAACATAGCTTTATTCCTCTAAGAGTTCAATATATCGTGACAACTCCCCTTTGGGTAGAGTAATCAAACATGATAGGTCTCTTCGTGCAAGAACGGTATAGGACTACCATTGTCTTCAAAAATTGCCTCGTTTGGGAGACGAACTTTCTAGACCATTGTACTCTAATAATATGTTCAGCACTAATAAATCAAAATTACCACACATATCTTATTCCCTTTGGACAAGTGAGAATGCATGATAATTTTATCAACTAGAACTATGCATGTCAAAAAATTTACAAATCTTAATAAATAGAATACTTTGATGTAACTATCTATCCCAACTCATAAATTAACACATAAACGAGTTTAAATTAATTGCCCAACTTACACACGCACAATATGTATGCAAAACTCCCACAAAACAAGGTGCGAAAACATTATGTACTTTTAGAGTTATAAATATAATTTGTTGCATTCAAATTGTTATAAAATATAACATGCTTAACTAAGAAATAAATAAGTCAAACAATTTTAGATGACTAAATTCTATAACAAGAGTTAAAAAGTACAGATCATATTCACAACTCATAAAAGGTGAACCAAACATTAAGTCTTCAAATTATAAACTGGTGCTAGAATCAGGTAAGTGTTATGCACGACCAAAATAAATCTTGCACCTATAATTGGTAATTGTACATACATATGCTGACAGAATCAACTTGTCCATATATAATCCAAAAATGTTTAGTATACACACATGACTACACTGATTTAAATCATGTGACTATAGACTTATAGTGCATAACCTATACGCATGCACATTTATTACATAATATAGCACACGTCCAAGTAAGACATCACTTACACCGACATTAATTGAGAAAAGGTTTAACTTGGATATAATTGCATCACCACTACCATTATACCAACACTTTGATATAATACCTGTTGACTTACGAATTGATATCATCAATTTATCTTTATAAATAGATATCTAAAGACTCGCTTCTCGGTATATATATATATATGGTATTTTAAAATCCAAGAAATTCATGTGGTTTATACGCTATCAAATAACCAATTATGTAACTTAATGGGATTTCACAAATAATGTAATATATAGTTCTTTATGGATCTATTTAGTAGATCTAACACATTAGCATATCAATCAATGACCACCAAGTACAAGATAAGTTCCTAATTCACGTCTAACAAAATTTTGTACTATAAATATGTTTTTAGTACAAGCCATCATCATTCAATACTATTTATATCAGAACTTTCAAATCATTGATTTAAATATCCACCTTTAACATATAAAATTGACTGCAGACTACATAATAGCTGAACAAAGAATTCAAGGGCTTCATTTGATTCATTGTATTACCATATAATACACATTTTAATCAATTGGATGAACTATATACTACAGAAAAAAACGGCACTTTCCGGCGGAAAATTCCTGCAGAATTCCGGAGGAATTTCCTTCGGAATTTTGAATTTCCGGCGGAATTCCGGGGGAATTCCGGCGGAAATCGTTCCGCCAAAAAAAACACCCCCGAAATCCAGATTTGCGTCGGATTTCCGCCGGAATTTCCTCCGATAAGAAATTCCTGCGGAATTTTTCGGCGAAATTCCGGCATTTCCCCCGGATAAGATTCCGGCGGAATATTCCCCCGGATTCTGTCCTCCGACTCCGCCGCCCCCCGGACCCGCTGCTGGAATAGTATTCCAAAATATTCAAATATTTGCAACTGCAGGGATTTGAACCCGTGACCTTGGGGTTGAATGACAAGTACTCCACCACTAGGCTATCCCTTGAAGTTATGATAAGTTTTGTTTTGTTTTATACATATTATTTATTTGTTTCATTATTCTTATTTTAATTATAATTAAAAGATAGTATAAATAATAATAGTTATAAGATAGCATTGATAATATATAAACATATGTATTATATGTATGCTATAGAAACATATATGTGTAGCATATAAGCATATGTATACCTATAAATATATTATAAATAATTAATAGTTAAAAGATAGCATTGATAAAATATAGTATTGACACTATATAAACATATGTATACCTATAAATATATTATATATAATTAAAATCTAGTAAAACTATAAATATATTACACATAATTAAAAGATAGTATAAATAATAATAGTTAAAAGATAGTATTGATACTATACAAACATATATATTATATATACTATATAAACATATATATACAATATAAACATATGTATACCTATAAATATATTATACATAACTAATAGATAGTATAAATAATAATAGTTAAAAGATAGTATTGATATTATATAAATATATATATATATATTCTATATAGTATATGAACATATACTATATAAACATATGTATATAAAAATTTTAATTTGTTAAAAGAAAAAATATTGAGTGAACAATCACAATTTTTAAGGAAACAAAATAGTAGAAGTAATATTAACATCATTTATATTAAAATTATATATATTTCCCCAAAGAGTGTTTTTTTTAAAAAAAAAATTGTGTAGTTAGTTGGATTTGAACCTAGGACCTCTTGGATACAAATCTAATACCTTGCCATTGAGCTACTTCAAAGCTTGTACATCTTTGTGCCTAAATATTTAGTAATATTACGTTTTTAATTAAAAAATTTAAAAAAAACCGGGGGAAATTTTCCCTCGGATTTCCCCCGATTTTTATTTAAAAAAATTCAAAAAAAAAATCAGGGGAATTTTCCCCCGGTTTTCTCTCTAAAAAAAAAGAAATTTTGCTCTTGCATGGACTTGAACTTGGGACCTCTTAGATACAAGTCCAATACCTTGCCATTGAGCTACTTCCAAGCTTGTGTTTTATCTTGCCTAAATATATAGTAATATTAAAGTTCTAATTAAAAAAAAATCGGGGGAAATTTCCCCCAGTTTTTCATTTAAAAAATTAAAAAAAAACCTGGGGAATTTTCCCTCGGATGTTTTCCCAATTTTAATTTAAAAAATTCAAAAAAAAAACCGGGGGAATTTTCCCCCAATTTTAATTTAAAAAATTCAAAAAAAAAACCGCGGAAATTTTCCCCCGGATTTTCCCCCGATTTTAATTTAAAAAATTCAAAAAAAAAAATCGGGGAAATTTCCCCCGGATTTCCCCCGGTTTTTAATTGAAAAAATTAAAAAACAATTCGGGGGAAATTCCGCTGGAATTGCCCCGGTTTGACTCCGGCAGAATATTCCCCCGGAATAATTCCGTCGGAATCCGGTATTTTTCCTGTAGTGATATTTGATTCATTATACTACTATGTAATGAAATCTCACAATCCATGAAGACATCTACTAAGTATATGGTTTTGAGCAATATTCAATCTTATAGGGGGGTGTATTATTATGGGAGTTGAATTTAGTTGGTGGAAGATATTAATTATAGATATACTTTTCTATCCCTCTTCCTCCATTCTTGTGGTCTACCTTTTTCTTTCCAACTTTAAAATGAAGGCTAAATGGGACATTCCAATTCAATACAATCTAATATCATGAATCAAATTCGTGGATTAGTCTATAATATATATCTAAAAGCTATATAAAGTGACAAATCAAATTGGGAGTCGACCTCCATACATATGGCTCAATACCACAAAATACATTTTTGAGAGTTGAATCTAATCCCCATAATCAAATGAAGTCAAGAAATATAAGTAACTAATAAGAAATAGGCTTCTAAAATCATAAGTGCCCTACTCTGAAACCAACCGTAAGAAATAATTTGAAATCACAGGATCGATACACCATGAAGTTAGAATACTATATATATAAATTTAAGTTAGCATACCTTACATCAACGATTGTCAGCCAATCAACGTGGATGTTTAGACAAACATCCTTAGCTAATTCTTCCTCTCTATTTCTCACCAGCAATTATCAGAATGTTGAGTGGGGAGTGAACCTAGCTAAATATATAATGTAACCCTAGAGCCCTCCTATCAAAAGCTTTCTAGGATGGACCTACACTAATTATCACACCAGGTCTGTTAAAATCAAGGCCTCCACAATAGCAAGTCAAACAAAGTAGGCCTTATAAGTCAAGTCCCATTAACCATATTAATTTAGCCCGTTTTATTTTATAAAAACAAAATATTCAATTAATAAAAGTCTAAATTGAAATTTAATTCCAACAATTTTAAGAACAAAAAATTTAATTTGATCCAATTGATAAAATCATAAACCATAATCATACAATTGTTGACCCAAATCAAGGGGCTTGGGTTGTGCAGATGTAGTTTATATAGTGGTCGGATTGATGGGTTGGTAGATTTTATATACATTTATCACGATTCAACCTAATTTTACCTGCGAATCCAATCTAACTTACAAGGAAAAAAAATAAAGTTTATTTGATATTGTTATTCATTGCAACACCAAATAAATAATATTAGTTGGAAGGATATAATGAAAATGAATGCTACCCAATAAAATTAAACTTTTATAATTAATGTATTAAGTCATACTTCTAGAAAGATAATCAATGAAACTTAATATCAAAATGCATCATGTATATATATATATAAATCGTGTATATGCATAAATATAGCAGTTGACTTGTGGGTTCGAGATTCTAAATATTGGACCCACTGCCCGATTGGAAAGTGGTGGTTTCAATGTTTGCTCAACCATTTAGATTTAAAATTTTACAATTTGGCAAACTGCAGTAGATCGACTCGAAGCAGGAGACTTTTTAAATAGCACACGAGTTACCGAGCATGCAATTAGTTTGATGTAGCACATTTGATATCTTCATATTTGAGAAACAACATACTTGATTTGGCATTATTAACAAAATTTTAAGTATTCTTTTCCATCTCTAATTACTTGATAATTTTCACAAGCACAAACTCGACTTTTGATAGGTCAACAATTCTGTCATAAAATAATCCATGGGCAAGGCGACTATATATACACCTTTGCTTATAAGCCCACATACAAAAATAAACAATATTATTAATCTTTTGTGTATGCCCTCTTAGGTGTTGCTTACGGTACATCTATACCATTGGGCTAATTTCCAATCAGCATGCACAAGATAAATGACCAATATATATATATATATATATATATATATATATATATATATATATATATATATATATATATATTGATAAATGATAAACAACCAACATGAACTCTGTGATCAACGGAGCATCCACATATAAGTGTCATGCGGAAATTGTTGGTTTATATATTATATGACATTTTTCTATTTTCTAGAGATGTAATACCATTATATACATGACTTATAAATCTTACTTCGGATAAGCCAAATGAGTGGCATAAAAATTCTCAAATCTCTTATAATTACACTTTTATTTTACCATAATTTTCCTTTGAGTATTTGATCAATGAGATATTTTTCTCTCACTCACAAATTCAACTAGGAACTTGTGAAGAAAATGGGTTTTCTTGCTTATCTCTCCAACTAGTCAAATAAATGGGCCATACCTAATATGGGTAAAATATAACTAAGCCCAAAGGGATTTATTGAAAAGCCTAATACAGGTATTAGAATCAAAGCCTTTATATAAAAATGAAGTTCCCTATAGAGCCCAATCAATCCTATGTATCTAGATTAAGGCTACATAATAATGGGATTGTCTTACTTGGCAAACTTACTAATTTCAATACTATAAATAGCTCCAGTTTCATATTTAGAACAGTAACACATGGAAGTCGTCTCATATTTAGAAAGTTTTTCTCATAGACTTTCCATGTGTGTGTGTGTGTGCGTATATATATATTTCTAGACATGATTTAAGTCAAGAAGCCTACGCTAGGTCACCTTCCAGCGTCCTCTTATCTGAATCTCTAATTCTTGTGTGCAAGTAGCTTCCTCCATCGATCTTGGAAAGGCACATTTGATCTTAAGGCTCAACTTGGATTTAGGATGTTCTTAGAGGCCCACAGAGACCTTAATGAGGCTCTCAAAATCGACCATCACTTTGACTGAACTTGACCCTAACTAAGCTTGTTTAATATCATTTAGCATCGTTTGTGGGGAGACCGCAATTGAGAAAGATCTAGATAGCATTATAGAACTAACCAGGAAGGACAAGGAAGTAAGAGAAATGAGGAGGTCACTCTCCGCACAAAGAATGCAGGAGAAAGATGCTGAAAAAGAGGTTGGAGGTAAGTAGACATCACAGGTGGTGGTGTGCATGTAGGTAGAGAAGTTAGGAGAAATGATAAAAGCATGGGAGACCAAAGACATGCAAAACATAAGAAGAGAGCCTGGTGTTGACCTTCCCTAAAAATCTAACATCATGAGGAAACTAATTGTTTCCTAATGAAATCCTTATAGAGAACCATCATGTGCCAAGGGATCAATTCAAGCATGTAGGGGACTCAAACGAGGCTCATACTAGAACCTTGGCTAGAAAAAAAGATGGAGAGAGAGTGGTCGATGACATTGACCACGTACTCCTGATGGAGGAGGAAAATCATGAAGGTCGAGACGTGTATGAACTTAGTGAACAAGTTAAAGTCTTGACTCAAAGGATCAAACAAGTCAATTAGAGATTAGACCCTAAGTCCGCTTTGCAGAAGAAGTTGATTGCTTTGTATTTATCAATAATGATAGAGACACTACCTCATGGGTTCAAAATCCTATGAGTTGCCAACTATGATGGGGCAAATGACCCTCAAGAACACCTAACCTTTTTTGAGAATATCATCACCTGTATCAATTTGGTGTGCTCTTAATAGCAGGATCTTTATCATGACCTTAGATGGGAAAGGTCAAGAATAGTTCAAATCCTTTTGAAGGGAACAATCGCGATGCATACCCAATTAAGTAAGAAATTCTTGTTTCACTTTGCAAGTTAAAAGAAACCAAGAGTCCAACAACTTACCTCTTCACTATTAGGTAGAGAGAAGACGAGAGCCTATAGAGCTTCATGAATACGTTCGACAATGAATCCCTAGGGTTTTAAATATTGACATATTAGAGCATATTGTTCACGGTCTCAAGGGTGGGCCATTTGCATCGGCCTTGGCGATGTAACAACTAATATGTGGAAGAGTTTATGATAATTATTGAGAGACATGTTTGGTAGAAGATGTTAACCTCATTAAGGAGGGAAAATAGAATAGGATCCCACTGTCTATGGAGTAGGCGTCACCAACTCAAAGAGGATAAAAAGAAGAGGTACTAAAGTCGAGGGGCATGGTCAAGACTTAAGAGGTTCACAAGGTACCATAGTTATGCCCCTTGGTGGACTACAAGAACCACACCCTTAATGGCTATTGAAGGTCAAAACGTAGTATAATAGCAGGTAAAGAGAAGTGGGAATAAGGAAATAGTAGCATACGTAAATTCCCAACTAGTGGCCTTACAATTTGAAGAGAAGTATGAAGCTAAGGGGGAGTCAATGATCTAATACCTGGTAAAAATTAAGGATCTTAGCAATGAGTTTGCAAGCTTTGAGCTTAAACAAATACCTCGTACTGAAAATAAGAGAGTTGAAGTACTCTCTAAGTTTTTGAATTCTATGATCGGATTAAATACGAAGGTAATTTTTCCCGTAGCATCGACCCCGACAATCATAACTAATACATCTCAAGACCTACAAGTTTTAGACGTTGAAAATATTGAGCCAAGTTGGAAGGATGAGACCATATGCTACATTGTTGATAGTGAACTCCCAAAAGATCCTGTGAGGGCAAGGAGGCTAAGGCAGACCGCTATTTTCACCCTTTTGAAAAGAGAACAATTGTATAAAAGGTCTTTTATTAATGTTGAGATGTTTAACACCAAACCAAGCACTATATATGTTACGCGAGGTTATGGAAGTAGTTGCAGGAATCACTCGAGAGGAAGGTCGCTCGCCTAAAAGGTCTTTAGACTAGGGTATTACCAATCGATCCTAGTTAAGAACAAATTGAGTTTGCAAAGAGATTTAGCAAATGTCAGGTCCAGTCCAACATGTTTCACACCCTGCAGTTCTAATGGTACTCGTAAAGGTAGCATACCTATTTGATAAATGGGGGATAGATATCTTAGGACCATTTTTGCCTATTGTGGGTCAAAAAAAAGTCATAATTGTGGCAATTGAGTATTTAAGGGAAATGAGTCGAAGGTGAGACGGTCGCTAAGATTCACAGAACGAGATAATGAATTTCTTGTGGAAGGTCATAGTTACAGGTTTTGAATTATATAGATCCTGGATTCAGACAGTGGGACCCAGTTCTATTGGAAGAAGATTGTTGAGTGTATAAAGAGATGTGCATATAGTAGAAACTCACTTTCGTTGGCCATGCCTAGGCTAATGAGCAAATTGGGGTTACTAGCCAGACCTTATTACGACACTTGAAGGCTTGACTCAAGGTAGTGAAAGAGACTGGGTTGAAGAGCGTT
The DNA here is from genome assembly GCA_026212405.1 of Petrea volubilis. Classification (NCBI taxonomy): domain Eukaryota; kingdom Viridiplantae; phylum Streptophyta; class Magnoliopsida; order Lamiales; family Verbenaceae; genus Petrea; species Petrea volubilis. The sequence goes on from CM047878.1 coordinate 9,186,000, forward strand.
AAGGTCTTGTGGGCCTATCTGACTACCCCAAGAACAGTGATGGGTGAAACTCCCCTGGTGGGGAAAGCAAAGGCCATGAAGTTTGAACTAGACACAATTACGGAGGTTCAAGACCATGCTTATGCTAGCATTTTGAGACAAAGGAAGCTAATGAAATGCAACTATAACATGAAAGTTCATCCTAGGTCTCCAACGTGGGCGATTTGGTTTTGAGACAATGGAGGTCTTGAAGCATGTAGCAAAACTCATTCCGAGCTAGGAATGCTCATAAAAGGTCATCAAAATCATCAAATTGGGGATCTATAGCCTACAGGACCTTGAAGGAAAGGATCTTCCACGACTTTGGAATGCATGCAATTTGAGAAAGTTTTATGCTTGCATATTTTCTGTAAGTCGTTCTCGTCTTTGAGAATCAATGTTTACAAGAAACACCCTGCCGTTAGTGAATTGCCAAAAATGCTCTCAGCCAATCTCAACAATTTTTGAGGGCTGAAATACGCTTATTTATTATAAGAGTTTGAAACTTGAAGGGTGTTTATTATAAGTTTTTGAATTACATAAGGGTATATCTATAATATTATTGAAAAGAACACACACTCAACGATGGGTGATGCTCTCGATGGGTTATTTTGTCGGAATTTCAAAAACTTTGAGCTAATCGCAATGAGAAACGCAATGGTGAAGTCCATTTTGGGATATAACAGATAGTGGCAGATGAATTTGGCAGAGGAAATGTAATGGCGGCTTAGGGTTTGATGTAGTTTTTGTTCAATTAAATCCAAATGGATGAAGTGTTGACAAAATTTATTGAGGAGTTTTGACAAGCTTGGGGAGACGAAAACATTGGCATGCGTCTTGACCATATAGGTGGTAGCGATACGGATGTGGCGCGGGGTGTTGTTCATTTTCAACATAAGAGGGGGTTATTTGTAATTTTATCTAAACTTAGAGGAGGTGAGGGTAATTCTTCATTACAAATATCTTCGGGCAAAAAGGACATAGCAATGTTTTGGTCCAATTTTGCAATAAGGGGACAAAATTTAGGGGGTATTGATAATTTTCAAAATAGTATAGAGTTATTTGTAACTTTATCTAAACTCAATTGAGGTGAGGGTAATTATTTCAATTATTTTTATCTCCCAAAAAGTAGTTTCTTTTATGTCCTAAAATATGGTCCTGCTAGTGGAATACAAATACTACCTCCAACTTAAATTCTTATTTTCTTTAATTATCAAAACGAAAAACCTAGAAAATAAATTTATAAAAATCCATATTGCCCGTTTTAATTGGTTTGTTGTACTCCAAATCAATTAAAACGGAAATACATGTGCATTACATCTCTAGGCCCCTTTTAGTATGATAATGATATTATTTCTTTCTTCTGATTATTAATTTTTTTAAAATCATGATAATGATATTATTACAAGAAACAACATAATAAATGTCTGGCAATTTACTCCTATTAGAACTTATTAGCTTCTTCATAATGTTTCATCAAATCAGTAAAAAATTCATTTCATTATTGAAATAAGATGGGACATGTCTATTTTACTAATTTTCCAACTATTTATGCCTCAATAAGGAATTAGAAATCCACAACACCGTATCACCAATTATTCATACACAATAAAAATTAGAAAATCAAAACTATATTAGCACAACGTACTATTTACGAGATAATACTCTATGATTAATTTAAATTAATTTCAACTTATGTTATGTAAAGGTTACATATTTTTTGATGGTATAGCCTAATCCATATTGACTAATCAGAGTTATTGATAACATTTAATCAAACTTGAATATAAGAGTTTTGGACAAAAACTGAAACATTTATTTGTAAAGTATATTTAAGTTGGTTTTTTTTTTTTTTTTTTGAAGAGCGTAAAGTATATTTAAGTTAATTGTTAAGGATTTGCTAATTCTATTTTTAAAGTATATCTAAAGTTTTTTTTTATTCTTTTTTTTTTTTTGAAGAGCGTAAAGTATATTTAAGTTAATTGTTAAGGATTTGCTAATTCTATTTTTAAAGTATATCTAAAGTTTTTTTTTATTCTTTTTTTTTTGTACAAAAAGTATATCTAAAGTTAGTTGCTCATTTTATCCAGGTTTTTTATTTTATGTTGGTGACAAAAGATTTTAATAAAAACATAATTTGTATTACAGTTTACAAAAATTAGTGTGAAATTAATGTTGTACTTTAAATATTTGAGTTCCTTACGATATTAACTAGAGAATAATATGTTTTTTTTTTCTTTTTAAAAGAAAAATTCTTACGTGCTTTATGAATATTATTGGGGTAGAATAAAAGAAAGCAATTAGTTTTGAGCTTAGCATATTAATTCAACTTTTGGTTCAGCATGGATAACATATAATTTTCAGAAGATTTTGCTTTTCACAAAACACTTGAATTGTATATTTGTTAAATGAAATAAGAACACTAATGAAAAAGTACCTCTTTTAAGTGTATATTAGCAATGAATCTCATTTCAATTATTTTAATTTATTTCTCAATTTTATAATTGATTTTGTTACTGAAAAAATAAGAGACTGTAACATTCAAATCCATTCTTTATGCCTATTTGTTACAACTAAATTTACAAAACTCAATATTTAAGAAAAGGGTAATTACTAAAATCCCTATCAGGTTTGCTTCAATTAAGAAACTAAACATTAGTCACCACGCACGTTTACTTTGCTAGTAAGCTTAAGCGTTTATTAATAATTTTGCACGGGTCGAGCTACCCTAGGAGCTCCAATATACACTAAAACATTTACTAAAATTTGTTTAGAGATAATCGTGGTCATCCCCTCAACCATTGGACCATTTAACACTTCTGCCCTCAACCCTTGCATCATAGCAAAGACACCTCTTAATTATTTTTAAAGATGTAAAATAACCCCCCCTAAACTATTTTATGGTGCATATTTTGATAATATTCCGTTCAAGTAAGCTACATGTGCAACACACAGACTTGGGTGAGCTCATTCACGTACACTCGGTTATGAAATTGGTAAAGGGCAAATTGCTAAACACCCCAAAGATTGGGAGGCAAAATGCTAAATGCAAGGTTTGGTGGGCAAAGTGTTACATGCCCCATAGGTCAGGAGTTTTGCTGCAATTAACCGAATAAATGCAAAGGCAAAACCTTCTCTTTTTTTTTGTCTTGGCAGCCTCTTTCTCCATCTGGCACGATTTACGTGGAGCTTCAGAGGTGACATCGATTTTGTGCGATGATAATTATAAACAAGATCGAAAAGGATGTAGTAATAATTCATCAAAATTTGATCTCGATTCGTATATCTAACAAATGGGAACTCCTGAATATACGTGGATGAGAAGCCATGATTGAATTTTGATGCAGAATTTTCATTTCTGTGATTTTGAATCCTGATCACAAGAGTTGGGTTAAAAATTAATAACAAGGTGTCTACTACCATATTTTGTTGCGAGTGAGATTAAAAGGTTGAAGATTTAACCATCGGTCTTTTTTTGTGGGGCTGGGTGTGATGGGGGGGGGGGGTGGGGGGTGAAGTAAGATAGAAGGGTTAATTGCAGCAAACCTTCCAGCTTATAGGGCTTTTAGCACTTAGCCCTCTAACCTTTGGGACGTTTGCCACTCTGCCTCTAGCCAATCTCGTAACCAATTTAATGGACAAAAATAACCTCACCCTAGTCACATTTTGCACGTGCAGCTCACTTGAACAGAATATTCTTATAATATGCACCGGAAAATAGCGTAGGGGGTCATTTTGCACATTTAGAAATGATTAGAGGATCTCTCCACAACAACACAAAGATTGAAAGGTAAAAGTGCTAAATGGCTCAAAAATTGGAAGGGTAACTGTAATTATCCCAATTTTTTTAAGGCCGAGCTACCGTGAGAGGTCCAACGACCTAATAACATTTATGAATAAAAGAAAAAAAAAAACAGTTACAGGCTGTTAGCGACCTTCTAAAAAGTGAAAGTATGCTATGTTCGAGAGGTCATACTATGCATTGAAAACATTTAGGCGTTACAAGGGCAAGTCCAAAACATGCCTAGAGTAAAGCACAGAGCTCATAGAGTGAAAATGAACGCCTAAAAAACCACACACACCAGAATTTAGAATCTGAAGGAACTTAAGGAGGGTCTTTAGCAGTGGGGCCTTGGACTTGATCCCGATCTTCCGGAGCTTGAGGGAGGGGTAATCCACCACAAAAGCAGCCAAATTCATCATCATGAGCTTCTTCCTCGCCTCTTTCCTCATCCTCTTGTTCCTCAAGGTGAGCATTCTTAACAGGGTCGAGAACACAAAGATTGAAGCCTGGAACAATAGCTGGCCCTGGCACAAGTAAAAACAACCTCACAATACTTATGCATTGGGTCATCAACTGAATACATGTATATGCAGTGTGCACTGACAGCATGGATGCATTTGAACAAACAATACAACACAAAAGCAGCTCGGCCATTACACTTGCCAAGAGAAAGATGATGGTAAACCTGCATTTCTGTACATATGCCAACACAGATTCATCCTGGGCCCTTTTAATACATCTTGGACAAATTGCCTCTTTCAGCAAAAAGCTCCCCTTTCCAGAGATTTCAATGTATAATTGGGTCTGAACCATGAACCAACTCAACAGGCTGCACACTGCATAGGTAATTATGAAGGACAAGATAAAGACAAATTAGATAATGCTCTTAAGGAGTTGAAAAAGAATCATAAGGAGAGTAACATCAGATGAGATAGGCCTGTTAAATGCACAATGCAGAAGCTAGGACATACTTTGAAAAGGCCAAAGGACAGTGAATATGATGTAGTTAGGGTTGTCCAACACCAACACAGAGCAACATCTTCAGGCATGTGACTCACACCTCTACATTTCATAACGAGGATAATAAAATTCTAAGTTCATACATACCAACACACTTCTGGAATATGGGTTTCAGATTTCTTCCATTTGGGTAAAGATACAATCAACATAAATAGCAACTTAAAAACTAATAAACCTCAGTTCTAAGAAATAATATCTTATACTAAGACATTTACTAAGTAGAAACCCTTTTGAAAGAAGCTATTCAGGAACAAATGGACCCAGATTTGACTTCAAGAACAAGCATAAAGAAATTTGTTCACTTTTTATCTTAAAACAGAAATCAAGGATCTCAGATTCAAATTATGAAAAAAGTCTTTCTTGCTATCGAAATCAAAAATAGATAGAAATAAATTGCATCTGATAGGTTTTGCACCTATACCAAAGGATTAGAAAACCTCTATCCTATCCATTAGACAATTCGTATTTTGATTTTTCTACCTCGTTTGAATGGGAAACAAAAAAAAAAAAAAAATCGGAATGTAGTGACATAATTTCTAGAACTATATCAATTATTCAGTAATATATTGTCTATAGTCTAGTTTATAATTCTAATAGAATATTTAAGAAAAAGGAAATAAGCAGGAATCATACCCGCATCATTAGGGGGTGGAGGGTAGAAGGAAGAGGTGTATTCTAATAAAATGTAAATGTAACTTTCTCATTGTAGAGGCAAATGTTTAATTTTGTTAAATATATATACATATATTTGAGTATGTATATAATGGTTCCTGAATTGCGAGCCGGGGTTTGGACCCCATCAGGCCCCCATGTGGCTCCGTCTCTGGAAAGCAGTGCATCATTTTTATGTTGATCATAAGGGTCTGGTGTCCTACTGGAAGAAGCTTTAATATACTTTTACAAGCCCAGTTCAAAAGATTCATTTTCAAGCTTGAGTGATATGACATTTACAATGCAGCATCTATATTACAAATTAAATTCCATGTCATTTATGAGCAGATCACAAACTGGTAAAGCACAATCTGCCCTATCAATACCTATCTTCAATACTTATTAACAAAGTTCCGTTTTAGGATCCTGGAAATGTTATAATGCAACAATGCCGTTTTTCCAAATGTACAGGCCGGATTGTAGGAAGTGGTTGACACGTTTTTGTATTTCTACGAGAAGCTCTGACATATTAGTTCACAGAATTATTCTAAAATGCGGGAGAAAGTTAATATGTTCCAATAAAAGTTCCTCAAAGTTATAACTCACCTTCGTCTAAGTTTAAACATTCCGGTGCCAAGTGGCATTGGTATGCCCATAATGATGCACTCACTGACACCTTCAATCTTGTCCACCCTCCCATGCACAGAAGCATTGAAAAGGTGATCTGCTGTCTTCTCAAATGAAGCAAGCGTCAGCACACTGTCCTTCATTTTCTGCACACCAAATCCTGTTATTCCCAAGACTTCACCCTGACAAGGACAACACATATGAATGAGCAAACCAGCTAATCATTAAGTTCAAGTCAGAAATTATAGAAATACTACAGAACCAACTCGGTGCAGGAGGTTTTCACATTTGGCAAACACTAAAAATAATGTAGACATGCTATGCATCATTGAAGTGTGTGACAATTTAGCATACAGTACAGAGCATGATTCAAATACAAAGTGAAGAGAAGTAAATAACCCATTGAATTGGACGAGTTCCTTGATAAACAATAGCAAAATGCCAAAATGCATTTAAGGTTGGAGCCAGAAATAATGGAACTCATAATTTGAAGAACAAGAAATGACCTTGAATGTCATTAAATCTCCCAGAAGCATCATGTGACGTTTGTCGATGGTCGTGCCATGGCTTTGCATGGTGTACTGTATCTCCTCAATAATTGTTCTTCTTGCAGCTTCAATTCCAAGCATCTGTTGTCCTTCTATGACGTGATTACTTTTTGCACGGATCCCATGAATTCCCGCAATGCCCATGACAGATAAAAGGCCAGTCCTGTAAAAACATTATGCACAACTAACTCGTCAAAATATCAAAATAACAATATTGGACTATAAGCATATATTATGGAACCAATTTAGCTAGAGGTGCTAATACATTCCAAATTCACAAACCACGTGGCAGAATAAACAAGCTCACTGAAGCAATTCCTCCTCTGGCATATGATATCACCGAACTACTAAAAAGGGTAAAGAAAATAATAGGGGAAAGGAAATACAATAAGAGGAGAAAACTAACATAAATATGGTATGTGGCAACTTGCTTATGGAAGACGGAAAATTGGCTATTAATACCCAGCAACGGTTTTAGTATGAGGCAAGAGATAAATATTCTCAAACTACTGTTATGAAAAGGAAACAAGGCTCCAAGACAGTTTTATTGAAACTTACCCCTCAACGAGGAATTTTAACACTTCTTTACTAGGATCGTCTCTATCCTTTTCTTTTACTATTATAACGCGTTCCACTGAATTGATACCCTACCATCGGAAACAGAGTAAAAGCCTTCAGAAAACTAATGAAGCACAATCAAATATAAGAAATTCAACTTCTACAAATGGTTCACCTTCACGACAACTTTCGAAAGCTTATTCTTGAGCCCGTGAAGCTCAAATTGAAGTTTGCTTTTGTCTGCCTGCATAACTACCTCCAGTTTCTTGGGATTCAATACCTTAATTTGCTGCAGCAAACATGCAATTGTATTAATGTGACAACAGCAGCATTTCTACACTAGCACCCAAATGCAAGTATGTGCCTGTAGGCACACTCACACAAGCCTTGACCTATGCTACTTGAGGGTCCTCTTCTACAATTAACCTCATTTTGCGCTGTTCTCCGTTGACATTTGACACCCATTTACTATAAGTTTGAGATATTCCCACAGCTAAAGAAATGTGATCGTTATAATTGTGCTACTAAATTGCTGATGTCTTCTCTTAAAATCTTAAAGCAATTAGGTGTATTCAGAACAAATGTGAGGATCATAGCAGCAAGTAATGATATGGAAAAGCAAATTACCATTAGTTGTTGCCTAGTAATCCCAGATATATTAGAAGCAACAATGTCTAGATAACCCTGATCTTCTCTAGGATGTTGCCCTTCATTCTGTTGCAGCATGGTAAGTGGTCTTGGACGATTTTTCTCCGTGATATCCATTAATGACTGACTAAAAGCCTCCAAGCACCCCCCTTTGGATGGCATATCTGATGAAGGAAAAGCCTTTGGGCACAGCCCGTCAGGAGTCTTAGTAGATTTGAAGAGCCTTTTATCTATTGCCTCATTAACTATTTTGTCAATTTCTTCAATAGTTAAAAATTCTTGCTCTATTGCAGGGCATGTGGCCTGCCAAAATAATTACAAAAAAAGAATGAAAATCTACTTTATGGACTGCTACAGTAATACAATTGGAATATCCTAAAAAGCGGAAGGAAAAAAGAACAAGATCTACTACCTTGGTTTTCATGAATAATCTTTCAAAGTTCAAGGGATCCCCACTTTTGGCTTCCATTTGAGCAGGATCCATACCATCACCCCCATAGATGAATTGCACAATGCAAGCACTGGCAGTTCTCACTGTATTGTCATACTGAACTGAAAGGTCTTCCAAAGCTTTCATAAGTCTACGAGACATATACCCTGTATCAGCAGTTTTAACCTGCAATGCCAATAGAAATTCTAAATTTCTTTACAGTTGAAATTCGGGGAGCATGAAATTTTGGAAAAAAGAAAAAGGGAAAGGAAAGAAAGGAAAAATGGGCACTCACAGACATTAACAAATACTACTAGAATGCAGAAAAAGATTTAGACTCCAATTACTTACCAGCTATCAATCCTACACATAATATTGGATGACTAGAGAGTCCAAAATTAAAATTAAAATCAAGTTAGAAACCCCAATAAAGACTAATAAACATATCACTGCAAAACAGAGAAGCAATTACCATAAATTCTTAAATCATAGGTTAAAGCAATTACCCCAAACCACCAACAAAATAATCCTTTCAGTTGGAAAGTCTTCTTTGCTCGGTACAAAGCTCAAATATTTAAGTTGGCTTCTGATTCCTGTTGTTGTTCACACAACCTCACCAATTCTAAGGACAGTATTTACAAGCACTAGAAGCGAGATGAGGGTCCCAAGAATCTGCTCAACAACAATTGGAGGAGCACCCCCCCCCCCCCCCAAAAAAAAAAAAATAGGGCCATACTGCTGAGCACAACAACAGGAAAGAGGGAATTTAGGTTGTTAAGAAAACAAAATCTTGAATAACAAGAAATCAGACATACCGCAGTATCCACAAGACCTTCTCTCCCGCCCATTGTGTGGAAAAAAAATTCAGTTGCAGATAAACCAGTGTAAAAGGAGTTCTGAACGAAGCCTTTAGCCTGAACGCAAAATTTAAAAATGAAGTTTAGCAGTAAGACAGTGATGCACAACAATAATAAGGAAATGGAATTGGGTACTTGATATTGTGTTTATTCTATATTTTCTTAATTTCATTTTTTCGGATCCTCAATGAGTTTTATGTTGAATAAATAGCATGTCGGTACTCGGTAGTACTGAATTCCTAATAAATTGAATATGCTCTTTGTAAGTAGATACTGGTGATAAGTTACAGAGACATAAATATGCGGGATGGCCTATGAAATGGTTAAATTATCAACAGTAATGATATCTACCATTTACCATGCTCATTTAATAGACAAAGATTATCGGAGAGCAATAAATGGGAAAACAATTACACGCGCAAAGATTTGCATCATTACAACTTGAGAAGGCAAATCCAAATGCAGGAAAGACAATCAATATATTTATGAAAGAATGTAGCATCATAGTCTAAGTTGACTCCTAATGTAGTTCTCACCTTTTAGATCGATATGCCAGACTCACTTAAGCTATATCCTAAGGCCTGTGATTTTAGCTTGTATATCATGACTGAGCATTTTTCCCTAGGGAGAGTTCACATTCACATTAAATAGGAATAGTTGAGGTTAAAAGTACATGAATGCCTTCTAAACCCAATGGTGTAACCACTTAATAGAATGCAAGAGAAGTTGATTGACTTCAACCTTTCAAATATAAGTCCCATTTTCTCATTACCTAACTGATACAAGAATGAAAGACCAAGTTCACTAGCCACTAATCTGGACCTCACTTAGCAAATCAACATTGAACCGTTGCTCACACATTTGACAGACATTTGCAGAAGTATATTCGAGCCCTATCTGCCATTTGTATCCTAATAGACTGCCATAACGCAAAATATCACTTTCATGGAAATGATGTAAAAATTAATTAAATAAATAAATATGGAGAAAAGAAAAGCATTTTCTGCTTGCCAAACCCAAATTGCCACATGGGATGGTGCAAAACCCTCCCACACGAGTTTTGAGTAGGCTGAAGAGGAGCTTCCTGTTTGACTACAGGGTGCTCATCCATGACTTTCTTCTCCAAGCAGGAAATTGGCAAACATGAGGACCACTTTCTTGGCACTGATTTTGTATGTGTTTTAGAGTCTAGGTGACAGGACTGAATATAGGTATGGGTATTACAGAGCATGGATGAGAGAGTTGTTACAGAGAGTAACGGAAGGATGGGTGGGAAGTAATTTGAACAGCCTGTATAGCATTATAAATTGACAATATAGGGGTGAATAGACTCGTCAAGCCATAGAAATGCTTTCTTCTCTGGACTGAAATCTTACTGTATAGAAACCTCCAAACGGAAAAGGTACGCAAGCTTTTAGATCAATAGCTTTAATCCCCTAAGATTTAAGGAATACAAGCATCTGATTATGAATACTGAATGCAGACAATTATCATGGATTATACTGCATTTCGGGTGATTCGTTGATAGAGATCCAATGAGACTATTTCAGTAGTCTCTATTTTTGTTAAGATGGATGACCTCATCCACTTGTATGACCTGATTTTTGCAGTCCCATACTTGCCTCGTTATAATTGCTGATTGTTCAAAATGACCTGGCTTATATGCTGAATCTGATTAGCTACTGCTTATATTACTTGGACAAGTGTTATGCTACAGTGCCTGGAATATCGGTGAGGCTTACAGTCCCACGCAGTCAAATAAAATCAGCCAGTTTCTCACGTTGGCATCACCCCAAGTTACCTTACAGATGATGGATGGTAGAACGATAGGTGCACTTCAATTCTAAATGTTATTTAGGCGTTTGATATATCCTACATGGATCTTCGAGTGTGTGCTCAAACATAACAAAAGCAGCCCATTCCTTAGTAAAAGCTGAAGGATAAGTAATTTGAAGAAAGTGGCTCGTATCATCCTAACATAACATCTCCGATAACATTGGATAACTACAAGATCCTGAATTTGAAGTTCACCTCCATTCTCATTCCTGTAGGCAATCTTTTAATACAAGGCCATGCATCACTTGTAAAATTAGAGATGATTTGAGCTTGCTTCCAAGGCCAAAGTCCCAGATCCTAAGGAATTCAAGTGGCTATGACTATCTAGAAGTTTCCCTCCAGGCTTATGCTGTTTAAACTTTCTTCAGATAATTTATGAGTGAGGTTTACCGTACCAAACCCTAAGCCTCAATAGTTGCTCATATAGTGGAGGTTATGAATAAAAAATAATGCTCAATTCAAGACAAATATTCTAACCTACGAAAAAACACACACCAAATTATCCAAATATGACAAAGGGAGTAACATACATGCGGATCCTTTGCTCCTCTTTCAAAATGAGGCAGCGTTCGATCAACAAATCCATTTGGCGCTCTACGACCTCCGACAGATTGCTGACCAACGCATGCAATCATCTGGCAGATATTAATCAGAGATCCTTTGGAACCACACTGTGACATGATTAGGGGCCTATTCCTCCAATTTAAATTCCTCATACAGACCTAACAAAACAATATCAAGTAATAAGTTACAACATCCATCAAGCATGTCAAGCTAAAATACTAATAAACTGGTTAAACAACATAACACGGATAACTTTTCTTTAGGTATTGTGATATGCAGGTTGAATTAGTGCATTGTCATGTAAATCACATGCAAAATATTTATGGTGAAATTGATAAAAGGGGAAAAAGAAGGTAGACCATTTGAGTCAGCTATAGTTACAGAGAAATCACGAAAAAAAAAAAAGGCATCAGTCTAATGGACTAAATATTACTACTGGTCCATGACCTCAATTCCTAAGATTAGTTCTCACCAGAACCGCAAGAGAAGCTGATTAGAGCAAATTTATGACATTGTGGACAGACAAACCAAATAAAGGACTGGGAAACAATATCAGCAGTCAGAAATGCATTTTTCATGAAAAAACACATGCTGAGATCCTGTCGCAAAATGGCTCAGTTTAGTCGGACAAATGCAAAAAGCTCAATTACCAGGAGAAGCACAATTATGATTTTATTCCCACAAATTTGTTATTACTATGCAACACAGTCATTGCCAACCATTTCACATATACCTTGAATCTCCTTCTCGTTGACAGAAACCGCTCACAGTGACATTTAATAATTAATGTCTCTCCTCTCTAATAGCATAAGCTATCAGATCAGTCAGTCATTCAATAAAGACCACTCTTCATCATCCCAACTCCATAATTATCATTTTAAGTACCCCCTCCCTGCCAAAAAAAAACACACACACAAAAAGAAGAAGAAAATGCACGCCAAGTTGCCTATAATCAAATCTGAGTATTAATGGTTTCCAGATCTTGCATAAAGACAACAAAGAACCAAAAGAAGAATTTCACACACAAAGGCAGAACTGCAGAAAACCTGTCAGCAACCAATCAAGGTAAAACCTGCAAATAATATAATGATTTCTGGACTTGCACAACACACAAGACACTAGACCCGATAGTCATAAACCAAGAAGAGCTATAGTGTCTTACATTTGCAGTTGTTTCTCGGATGTTATTTAGTGTTCCAGTTATCTTGGCTTCAAGAGTCTCAGCATCATTGCAGCCTGGCAGCAGCTCCAACTTTCCAGATTTATAACTCTCTATATAATCAGTACAATAGCCATACTCCTTATCAATTGTCGCCCTCTTCTCCTTATTTGATATATCCCCAGGTGTAACATCATTGATTCCGACCGAGAATCCATGATTTCCTATCCATCGGGCACTATGACAACAGAAATAATCAAAACTTCATCTTCTTTAATTCCTTCAAACAATAAAGACTGCACGAACACACCTCAGCAAAAGAAATTATCAACAATCATCCATCAATTACATACGGACCAAATGCCAAATTCAACACCTAGTTAAAAGGTTCACAACAGAGCTCAATTCATCTCCTGGTTACAAGGTTCGCTTAAAAATTATGCACTTGATTCACTTGCGCTGTTACAGAGTCATGTAAGCCTTTGAGAGAAAGAAGACTCTTGTGCTTCAAACATGCACCAAAAAAAAAAGGCGAGAAATTTGGGATTTTGTAAATGAGGAAAGCAGGATTGTCAAAGGTCGATACTAGATTTGTTTACACCTCTTAACAATACCACCAGTAAAATCCTAATTTGACAAGACACATATTTATCAACTAAGTAGCATGAGCACTTATATAAATAACTGATAACCCTTGAAGAGAATTAACTCAAACAAAATGAAACTTACATCTACTGCTGCACCATTTCACTGGCAATAACTAAGAACAGTGGATCAAACCAAACTAAACTACACATATCCTGAACCATATTTAATGAACTGCATTAGCAAACTGACGCCATGTAAAGATAACAAGATCATAAGGAGTTATGATCTCACCTCAACTTCGCTAAACGATTCATGCAAGCAGCAGCAGCATGAGCACTGTAATCCCTGAGAAGAATGGAGTAAAGACCGTCCTTATTCCCATTTCCTGTTGTAATATTGTACAAATAAGTATATAAGCTTACAAGGATACACCAGTTATTCCCATTTCCTGTTGCTATACTGTACAAATAAGTAAATAAGCTTACAAGGATAAACCAGAAAAAAGACAACATAAATCACTCCCCAGACACCACTTCTTAATTCACATATTATTCATAACAATCTTGCATATCTCCCCATCTTTCTTATTGTAAATTAGCGAAGAGACCTGGGATGATTTTGAAAATTAAAACTAGTCTTCAGCATATTTGGGGCATATGGTTTATACTCGATACTCCTTAGGTGCCTCTTAGAAGAAAGAACTTTGTCAATGCAATAAAGGAGAAGTACAACAGAAAGTAAACAAAACTATATGATTGGACTCTATGGAAGTAAAGAATTATCTACTTAAAGAAATAAAATTAAGACAAAGCAATTAATTGCCTGCATCACAAAATTCTTTAAGATTTAAGAAATGGAAAACAACACATTAGCTGCTCTAGAATGACATAACAAAATTAAGCATTTGACGGCAAAAAATTAATCTACTGTCTAGATCCAGTGCCAGTAATTAATGACATCATCCAGTTAAAATGCTAAGCATCCCCTCATCAGTTCCAACCTTCAGGGGTCATCATAACAAGATTTACTGGGAGATGACAGTTACGACTGGGAGAAGTATGCAATAAATTCAACTCTCTAACCTCTCCTCCAGAAGAAAGATTTTGGATGAAGCTTTAGAGAAACCTTGGTATTGATTTATGGATAAGACTAGCAAGTGCTAATATGAAATAGAACAAACAATATATCATGCAGTCCCAGAATAAAATGAAGATTTAATGCACATCAAATGACTATAGATTCCTGTCACGCACCATGTTGGTCTTCCTTATGGATCACGTCCACAGGGTACAGCTCCAGCATATATGTATGTGTTCAAAAAGTGAAATACATTATTGAACAGACAGTTGCTGATAATCCTCCGGCACTTACAAAAACAATCTTGCATTTTCCAAAACAATTGTTAAAGAATCCCAAATGCATTGTGAGGAACATATATAAAACAGTTATTCATACAACTACCAAACACATAGATAGAGTGGAGACTGACCTAATGTGGCCTTGCCAAGTTGCCCACTAATTAGCTCACTATTACGAATATAGACAAATCCATCCTTCGGGCACATTGTCTCTCTTGATTTTGTATAACTCTTTTCTGCTAATGTAAGATTTACATATACTCTCATTTTTGCTACATATACTCTCATTTTTGCATGGGGATGCAATAGTACACTAAACAACTGTTTACCAGTCCAAAGCTCCATTGGCTGGAACGAGAGGAAAGAAGAATTAGATAAAATGACAAACATGAAACAACAGAACAAAAATATGTACCAGCAATGGAGGATACATGACTCACCACAAGAGCTTTCTAAAACAAACAAGAAAGTAACTCATAAACATCAACCAATTCTGACAAGCTGAACAACCTTGTTGTACGCTTAGAAAGAGAATACAATTAACAAAAAGACACTAGGAAGTAATGTTTTTTATATTCACAAGACAAGAATGTAGCCATAATAAGTCTTCTAAGAAAAAGAGGGCTCCTACTTATATGCAGCATCAAACATGAATATTTTTGCTTTTTATTTCTTTTATTCACATCTCTAGGGCAATCTTTTTGCTAACCCATGTCTAATGTTAATGTAATAATGTAGGTCCACTACTCCGTGTACACCCCTATACCATACTATTCTTTCTGGATAGAAGTATTTACTTATCAAACAATCCAGAAGAACATAGAAAAGACTAACTCCAAAAATACCAATTGGAATAAAAAGAGATTTTTCTGCAAGTTCCCCCTTTCATGACCCCAGGCTTTGCATCCCCACATTTAAACTTGTTAAGAATCAACAGTTGGTTCTTTACTATAATTACAAGATCACAACAATATATAACTAAATAATTGATTGTGGCATTGATCATTTGATTTAGAGTGACGTCTATTTCTTCACATGTGGTTCACCTATATGAAAAGGCAGTCAATGTAACCTTAAATTAAGATAGAATAATATATTTAGCGGTTCAGGCATTCTTCCCATTGATGTAGGCCGAGTTGGCTGAACCACATAATACTTTTGTGTTCTTTTCTCTTTACAATCTACATTATTGGAAACTAAACAAAACTGATCTTTTCTTCATGCACAAAGAGGCACATGGTGTTGGAGCATCACAATAAGCTCCTCCTCTTGGCAGCACCATAGTAGACAGTTTAATCGCCAGGCATTGGGAGTGCAGGTAGCTCCGGATGGGAATAGATCTCAGGAAGCACAGGCAATGTCACATCTCATCTTGAAAAGAATTTAGACACCAACTCCTGAACCATCTATCATGATACGAACTGCTTAGACCCAGACTACTGCACAAAGCGATACCGTGGATATACACCTAAACCATACATTTAATTTTGTCTGCTAACTTGCTACTTCATTTGAGGACTACCGCTATTAGAACCAGTGAGGAAACAAAAATGTATCCCAGCAAAAATTAGTACAAAAGAAAGAAGCAGGAAAGAAAACATCTTTACATTGGCATTAAGAAGAACCAACGTGCACAAAAAATATACTTATACGCACGAACAAAATAAGGACAACAAATCAGGCTCATAAATAACCAGCTAATCATTTAGGAAGAAAAGAGAGGTATAAAAGATAAGAGGACGACAAGTGTACCAAGAAACCTAATAACGGAGAGCATGGAAGAAAGATAAGAAAAGGTGCATACTGGAAGAAGTAGTCACAAAATACAGAAAAAAAAGAAGGCACCCAAAGAACACCCACAAGTATCATTAGAACAGCAATGATCAACATTATTTTGTGGCCATAGGATGAGCGTGGTCCATAAACTCACCTTAACTAATGCTGGTGTTGGCAAATCAATCGGGTCCATCGCATCACCCACATACGAACACATAAGCGAAAAAGCAGAGCGATCATAAAAGGTGTCTTTTCTTGTTATAAGAAAGGATGACGTCAAAAAATCCTGTGTTGAAGCAACCAAGATTTCTCCATTCTTTGGGGTGCATAAATTGTTTTGCACCTGCAGCAGTTTTGTGAACAATCAAAAGCAGAACCAATGAAACAATAAATAATAGAGCTATGTAAACACACCACCCTTTACACATACCTGGTGATTACTGACTAAATTTTGTTCGCCTATATGTGCATCTAACTATTTAAACATTAACAATCTGATGAGGAAAAACTCGTACATATTCGGGCCATAGTAACCAATAGAATGAGGAAAAATTCCCACATAATTGCGCCACAATCTGACATAGTAGACTGGTTTTGGGCAATTCTTGGAGCATTATGGACGTGTTTTGTCAATTACATTAGTTAAAACAAAAAACCTACTCATCTGAAATGCCCCAGAAATCAGAATTCAGAAGTCTCTAAGAACTTGGCCTAAACCAATTTCAAGCATAACAGGTAACTGACTGTCCAGCAGAAACAGACATGACAAAGAAATAGGAACTCATTCTCTTATTTTGACTTATTTTTCGGCATCTCATGAATAAATAGGTGAGAAACCCCCACAGCACACTGCCCATTACATATATAAGATTCCATGCTATGGAACGAATCGCCGTCAAACCTAAAAATCATCCTAGTCATTGAACATCTTTTTGCATCAGCGTCAATGGAATTTGACTATTTGAGACTGATACACTTTGCACAAACACGGCCATGCACTTTCCTTGCAGATAAATGGAAGGAAACAGCAGGAAAGGTTGACAAGGATGAGGACAAAAGACCAACCTTGTGGCACTGAACACATGATAAGCATAGCAGAGGCAGGCATACATATAAAGTCAAAATTGTCAAATAATATTACCCCCATCAACATAAGAGCCTTAGTGCGCACCTCTTCTGTTTGTGGTACATGCATATTCATCTCATCACCATCAAAATCAGCGTTGTATGGGTTGCAAACGGACTCGTTGAATCTCAGGGTGCGCCAAGGCATTATCCTTGCCTGAAGACATCAAATACACGATGATGCAAATCAAAAAAACCCAATCATGATTCTATCCAATTTGTTTCATATGCAGTAGGTACCCGATGACACATGATTGACATTCGATGCAAACTTGGTTGTCTGTTAAATAAGACAATATCTCCATCTTCAAGATGACGACGCACAATGTAACCATAATTCAACTCATCAGCACAACGCCTTCTAATATGGTTTTTAATTAACGATCTGCCACATAACAAATGAATAAAAACTTGTGTTAAGCACACTGCAAAAAGAAATATAGGAAAATATACAGACATTTAATACTTACACCTCCTCACCATCAAGCTTCCTTACAAACTTTGCACCAGGATATTTTTCCGTACCATTACGAACACATTGGCGCAATTTCTCTATATTATGATGTGAAACACGTTCGGGATAAGATAAAATTCGAGCCATAAGTATAGGAATAGCAACCTGTCAATGGGGGGAAGTACACTTGTAAAATCAAAGTGAAGCAGCTTGCATCCCATGTATAAGTAGAAACCCTCACCTCAGTAATCTTCAAATTTGGGTCAGGAGATATAACAGTCCTGCCAGTATACTCTACACGCTTCCCTGATAAATTACCACGGAATCTTCCCTGCTTTCCCTTGAGGCACTGCACAAAACCGCTCGTCTTGGAGGGTTCCAGATTGTTTGGCAGTCGCACATCACTGTTGATATACTGCGCGACCTCCACGTGTAGAAGCTCCCAGCTAGTCTACCAGATATAAATGAACAGCACTTAGTAAAAAGACAGTTATACTTCTTCCAAAGTGAATTGACTTATTCAGAGAAACCTCAAGTATATGATGAATTTAATAAGGTCAGTTCTACAAACACGACTCCATTGCTGGAATTTCAGTGGCTAGCCATCCAGCACTAACACATTATGCAATTACCCGTATTCATCAACACCCACGGACAAAATACTACTAATCTAATTCTTTAAGGGGGGAAAAAAGGAGGGAAGAGAGATCCAATCTCACCACAAGCTTTGGAAAGTGGTCTCAGACGTACCAAGAACTTGAATAAACGAAGAAAACCAAAATTTTAAACATGGAATATTAGAATGACTACAAAGCGTGTTAGTCTTCTCCACACCGGCATGCATAATTGCATATAGTACATATAGAGAAAATACAGAAGCGCCATGCAGGTTCTGTATTCAGCACTTCACTAATCAATCTTCAGTTATTAGTAAGATTTCTAAAATCATGCAATCACAGAACAATGTGAATTTCTTCTTTAATTATCGATATGCTTTTTCTACAATCCTTCAATGATACCTCCATCCAAAAGTTATCTCCCCATTTTAATAGGAAAAAGGGTCAGCCAAGAATCTCGACATGTCCATTCACATACATAGAGCAAAGGTGGTGTTGGCACCAGCCCAAATGGGGTCAATAAGATGACCAGCTTGTCCACTTTTTGTTATACAAATTGAAAAATTGTAACTCTACCCTGTTTTTCAGCCCTTATTACGGATAATTCAGAACAAATCAACAAAATGTCATGTCCCTTGTAAGGTCGTCCTTGAACATTTAAACTTCTCTGTCTATAAATGTTAATCTGTAAACTCAATCAACAGCTACCAGAAACTTAAGAGTATATCAACTGATCAACAAGTATGACAGGAAAAGTAAACCAACAGAACAAGTTTTAAAAAATTTCAAGAGGATAATTCAAGATCTTAACCACACACTTCCAAGTTCATTTCAAAACTTTAATGTGCTTGGTTATATTTAGAGACAAAGCCTATCTGGACGAGTTAGTGGATTAGAGAATCTTGTCTAAGTGAAGCAGACAGTTTGAGATCTCCAAGCTCAGAGAAATAGACTCAATTGCAGTAAACTTCTTACATAAAAAATACTAAGTTGGAAGTTTAAGCCTCAGCATAATATTGTTGAATCCCTTTATATATAAAGGGTTGGGTACTCAAATCTCAAGCATACCTATGTAGCACATGATTAGATTGTACCTATGTATCTACCATTCATTCCTCATGCAAACCATACAAGGAAAAGAGTATCATAGATTAAAAGAAGATATTGGACCAGAACAAATGTTAATGTCTAGACCAAGCTGAAGAGTGCATCTTCCCAGAAAGAAATATCATAAGTAAGAAATAAATTAAAACATCATACCGGGCTTTTGTTGGGAGGGCTTGCTTCAAATATGTCTTGTCGAAGACGAGCATTCGCTTGGATGATCCTTTTTAGCTTTTCTGTAATGTCATTCTCATTGCTGCTCAGCCACAAAAGAATATACATAAATTAAAAAGGACAAAATATTAATAATAAACAGAACGATATAATGGGGGGGAATACATAGAGATGAACCAAGGGAAACAGAAGACTTTCTTGGACCCAAGCAAGGAGAGCTAAGCGGCTCCCTCCAAACTTTGATTATTGATTGTCCTCGCTTGTTTCTCTTTCGATGGCCTAATGCCACCAGATAACCAGTCCAAACAGAATAATATCATGGGAGAGAATAAATACAGATGAACCAAGGGGAAACAGAAGATTTTCTTGAACCTGAGCAAGGAGAGCTAAGCAGCTCCTTCCGAACTTCAATTATTGATTGTCCTCACTTGTTTCCCATTCAATGCCAAATCCCACTAGATAACCAAGGGGCATGAAGAAAAGTTTCCTAAAACAACAATACCATGTCTTTGGGAAACAGTTTTTCACAAGATGCAGCTTAAAAGTTGACACCTAGCAACTCAAGCACCGATACAATTCTAGCATAGCAGCATGAAAAAGGAAAGAGGATCCAAGATATTCTTGAAACCCTAGGTGATCCAGGAAAGAACCAACTAGCCTACAGTAAAAATCCCAAAATCCAAAATTAGTCTCCCAAAACAGGTTCATCACAGCGGTCCAGATCACTATTGTTAGATATTTACCTCATCTTTAACTAGTTATTTGAGGTAATTGGATTCTTGTTTATTTGTATGTCTCCTAATCTCTCTATATATATGAGATTAGGAACCTCTTTTGACATATACAATACATATTTTTCATCTGTTCTAAGATGGGTATTGAGCAGGTTAGATTAGAGAGAGAGAGAGAGAGAACCAAAAAAAAGGAGAAGAAAAGGAAGGAGGTGGGGCATCTGTAGACCCCAGCCCAATCTCCACAAGCCACCAACCACACCTCCCACCCCAAAATCCCAGCAGCAGCCGCCGTCCACCAGCTACTATCCCAGAACCCTAGCCAGTTACCCGTGCCCTCCTCCTCAATGCTTCCTCCCCCATGGTCATACCCAGCTGATACTGACAAAGCTTCGAAACAACTGATATACTATGCTTCGTTGAGCTTGTACATCTTTCTGGTTATGTGTCAAAGTTAATGGCTTTCTTTGATGCAAAACTTCCAACTAAGTAGATTTCAATGAAAATTAAGTTCATATTCTTGTGATAAACAAAACAAATCTAGTTCGTCTTATTCACTACTAGGGCAGCAGAGAAGCAACTGTTGTATATATAGGTATTGTTCTTCTGCTGACAAGAGATTAGAATACAAAACAAAAACTTAAACCAGTTACAATAATGAACATAAATCAAAAATATCTCTAATAAAATAAATAACAAGATATAATGATAGTCATAGGTGAATTACCTCTGTGTTCCACCATCCACAAAAACAGAAGGGCGTATGGCAGTTGGTGGCACAAGAATATTTGTGACCATAAGGTTCTCAGGTCTTTCACTTAGATAAAGCAATTCACAATCCTGAAGACCACAGTTTAAGAAAAGAAAAGAATAAGAAACAAGAACAAAAGAATAGTCGTGAATCTAAAGAAAATGTTATCTACAAACATGTAAGAGAACTGTAATTAAAAAATAAAAAAGGGAGACAGGTCCCAGAAAGTCTTGAAAAGCTTTCTTCAAATTGTCCTGGAATCAGAAAATTGATGGAAGTACCTCATCCTGCATATTTCTCAGTAGCTGGTAGACCATTTTAGTGTCAACTGGAGATACAAAATTGACATTTCCTTTGAAGTCCTTCGTGTGGGAAAGAGCAGACAGGCATTCATCCAAGTAATTGTCAACAATTTTCGCACAATCATGCTCTATCCTGACGGCTGATGCCCTTTTAACCTTGCCTAAAATAGACAATTGTTTGAAAATTAGCCATCATAGGAAAACATGAGAAAAACAAGACAGACCAAAAGAAAGAAGAAACACTGGTTCCCGTTCATTCAAGAGGAACAAAAGTATTCTTAAATTATCAGAAGCACAAAGAGACTACATCTTGTTTGCACCATTCTTATATTGTTGTGTGGGCAACTAGAGGTGCTTCAAATTTATAGTTGAAAAATCTACCTATGTGTGCATCATCTAAGGAGTGAGCCATAGATACATAATTCTCAAGCACTCCTCAGTCCAGGAATGCAAAAATTTCTACCAACAAAAGCAATTTTTTTCTCGTTTCCTTCAAAAACCAAAGGATTCCTCTTTTCCAATAAGGTCCAAAAGAGATATAATGGAATCATATTCAAGGAACCTCATACTGCACCAGTAAAACATCCAAGAAAGCAAAAAATTCTCACTGCACTTGAATTAGCCACCGCAGAGTGGAGTGGGGTGCGGCAGGGACAGAGTGAGGGAGAGAACCCCAAGTCACAAGGCAATGACCAGTGATACTTTGTTCCTTTTCCTCCTGTTATCTCCTATCAACATGCTCTCAAGTACAACATCCTATGCAAGAAAGCTACTTTCTTAATCACCCTAGTTTTTCAAATCTTCTTTTATGTCAATAACATCATAAGCTCTTAGGTATAGGTCTATAAAAAGATTTTATCGTTTGCCACTTCCATAGGTCCATGTATGCACCTCTTATCATTTCTCTTGAAATTTCACTTGTTCAAGCAGTGAAAAGAGTTAACACCATGTTATGAAACCTTGTCAACACAGCAGCAGATAATGGCAAAACGGATGAACAGCAAATACTTCACTAAATCAAGAAAAACACTTTCTTCACCCCACACCTCCTGAGGAAAAAAGCCCTTTCTTCGTGTATTATATTAGCAGAATATCTCAATATATTTCTTAATTCCCAACTTCTGGATTCCTCGATAATGAGGAATTGTGTTTCCACCATGGTTTATCACCTCGTACGGATGGTAGAAAGAGTTGATTCCACATTATGAAGCCTTGTCAACTTCGGGACTAAAAGACTTATCAAAAACCCAGACATCTTATTGCAAAAATTGCAAATTGTTAATGCACAGCTTTGCAATACTTTCAAAAGGTCGAACATTGGATTAAAATTCAAGCAATTACCATCACAGCACCAATAGTTTGCTCCACAATCTCCATAAAAACAAAAGCTCCTTTACTATATCATGCATAACTCAAGGCAGATGTAAACTAAAACATCACAATATTTCTTCCATATATTTCTTCCATCTAGCCAATTCCACAAGCAATAACAAGGGGAAGGATGGGCGTTTGAAGCTTTTAGGCTTCTACAACATGTTAATTATCATTTTCACTAATATTTTTCTAAATATCCTCTTAAAGTGCGGCCAGATATTGATCCATGAATAATAACTTAGGCACAAAAACACACAGATTTCAGTAATAAATACACAAACTAACTCAGAGAATCAATTTCAGCATTGTAATTTCCCATAGTTAGGGTGCCTAACCATTTATATATCCACATCTGGAGCACTTCGCGGCTTTCTTACTGTCTGTCATACGATTACACTTCGCCACTATTTTTTTCAGTACCTCAATCTTCCTCAATGGCTCGAATTTGGGATTTCTCATTTGCTTGAGAGAATCAAGACAGTCTTTCTCCTCAAGAAGTATTCTGGAGCATTTCTGTTAGTAGCAAATAAATGAGAAAACCAAAAAATGAATCTTCTGCAATCAGAATCATTACATAGGATATTACCAGCCCATATCTTTTAATTTAAATATGATATGGATGACAATGAAGAGAGCTAGCACGACAAGACAGACAACAAGATGAAGATGGAAATAATGATGACCACAATGGCATAATCATTATTGCCATTAAGAGACAACAATAATAGCAACATATAAAAATATAAGAGGAATGGAACAAACAAGGAAACACAGAGGACAAATCCTTGACATATTTGTGCGCCTCTACATATCAAAAATCTATAGACGACTACATTTACTTTCAGAACCAGGTCCAAAATTTTCCCAGATTAAGAGATGTAGTATGTTTACGAATGCAAGTCACAGGTGATCTTCCCAATAAGAGAACTACAACAATAGCAATATATAAAAATATAAGAGGAAAGGAGCAAACAGGACAAAACCTTGACATATTTATGAGCATCTACATGTCAAATACCTATAGATGACTACTTTTACTTCCAAAACCAGCTCCAAAATTTTCTCAGATTAAGAGAAGTAGTATATTTATGAATGCAAGTCATAGGTGATCTTCAGTGGCGGAGCCAAAACTTTCACCCAGTGGGGTCAATGTTCGTGGGCTAACCAATTGTCAATGACAGTTTTTTTTTTCCGTATATCCAACCATCGAAAGCATCCAACAAACAATTTTCAAAAAAAAGTATCGAAAGTGCTTCCGGCAATCTTATTTTCGACTAAAAAATTTATCAGGATTTAATATTCTTTTTAGGAATATTGGTGTTATTCACAATTGAGTAAATCGATATATATATATATATATATATGTATATTCATCTCTCTTTTATCTTTTGTTTTTACTTTGATTTTATTTCTTATTTATTTGTTAATCTTATAATATTATTTTTATTTTAAACTATTTTCTATAATAAATTCAATAAAATACATACATCACAAATAATTAAAAAATATATAATATAATGCATAAAATCCAATAATATTTATATTCCATATTCATAACTTAAGTATGCAATTAAATTGTATTTTATTTCTATTTTGCACGCGTATCAAATATGCCCGACCGACTAGTATGTATTGTGAAGGAGAAGGCAATTTATTCTTTTCAATTATTATAGTATTAGTGGATATAAATTTATAAATATATATATGATTTTATTTTTATTTTCACTATAAAAAGGTGACTCATTTATTGTTGACTATATTAAAATTGAAAGAGAGTTTCTAAATTTATCCTTTTTTTTTGCCCTTTATGACCCCCTTTTATCTAAATTTAAAAGTTGAGGGGGGTCAATTGCACCCTCTCACTTGCACATGGCTCCGCCCCCGTGGTGATCTTCCCAATATGACAAAACTTGAGCATGTTGTCATATCCTTCATATTTTCACAAAAGTAATGCAAAAGGCGGTTACCCTATTCGGTGAGCCTCAATGCCAGAGCCATGCACAACTCGGAAAAGACAGTCATGTTTTGACTTTTTTGCTAGATTATCTTCAATAAAAGGAACAAGTTTCCTATGTAACACTGACAAGAAGAAATGGGTCAAATATTGATACCTTGCAAATGCACTTCAATATATCCACTATGGTACTCAAATATCCAACATTATACACAGGAAGAGCAAGAGCCAACTATCCGGAATGCCCTGGGCAATCCTTAAATTCTCCATCGCAAGTTTTACAACGGCCAATCTTGTTTGGTGGCCCCTAAAGACAGAAGATGGCATGTGAGACATATACCAGAACTAAGTAGAACCCACAAATAAATCATGCAAGTTCATCCCTTCAGTAAATTTAGACAGCCAACTCAACAAAGATGCATTTTATGCTATAGTACCCAAGAAAGAATGAAAACATTTCAATGAAAAAGCTACAGAATCAAATCCATTTATGTGACAAGTAAGCTATACCATAGTTATTAAGAGTGCAAACCGCACAACAGGGCAAAGGCCTCCTGAGGCTATAGCACAAAGCGCAGCGCATGCTTTTTGAAAATAAGGTGCACCATGTAAAAATAAAGTTATACCTTTTATAATATAGCAGTATATCAGTAAGTATGAGAATGCTAATATATTACAACCATATAGAGCATATACCAACAAGACATAAAAAGATAACACCCTTAATTAGAATTGTTAACCCTCAAAAGAAAATAACACATTATTAACCCTCAATTAGATTTATTAACCATCAAAAGAATTATTAGAATTATACACATTAGAGCCATAAAAATACAAAAAACTGGACAAAAAAACGATAAAAAGGACCCAACGCACATCAAACACTACTGACATTATTATCTCTAACATGTCAAAAAAAGAGGCCACAAAGGATGGGTAAAAGACAAACCAAGAAAAACAAAAAGAAATTTGGAACAGACAAAAGAGACCCCTACCGTAACTTTGTTTTCTAATTTCTCGGTCATATTTTCCCTCTCTCCCCCCCCCCCCCACCCCCACATTCTTTTGTTTTCTATGTTTTACTTTTCCAATCTATCTCCACTCCCTCCTCTCTCTTCTCTCTCATGTCATACCATTAAATATTTATAACTGTCATATTGAATTATTTTTTAATCATATAATGTTATCTTATTTCAATTATTTTACTTTTCACTCACTTTAAAATTAATACTAAAAAGATTTTATTCATATAGAAAATTAAATATATATATATATATACATATGTATATAATTTGATTTACTAAAACTCAAATTACATAACTAAATTATAACATTTTTATTTTGCACACGTGTCGAGTAACCCCGATAGCAAGTTCTAATTATTTTTTTGCAAGAAGACAGCTAATTTATACATCCTTCCCAATATCAAAAAAAATGATAACTTCAAAGGAGACAAGGCTAGAGGCATTACCATGTGAGGGTCCAACAAACCATAGCCAATAGGCTGCTTATTGGGGTCATAATACACGCCACAATAAACTTCAACTTCGGCAGCTTTTAGCACTTCAGTACCAGACAACGTAGAAAATTGAATGCTTTCTCTGGAAAAATGGCAAGTAAAGGACGATTAAATGACAATCCACAACATAATGATTTTCTTACAATTCTTGTTTCTAACTAGAATTATTATCGTGGAAGTGAATTCCATAACAATTTTGCTACCCAAAACAAGTTGTAACTAATGCACTGGATGTTTAGCTAGTAACAAGTTGTCCAATCCACATCACATAAATATTGGTGCTCCACACAAAAAATCTGGCTTCTAATGGTTCTCAATATCACCTCAACAAAAGTGAAAGGATAACTGATCATCATATCATGGCATTTTTAACTAATAACTGTACTTTGATAGGACTTCTTTATCTCCCGTACTCACATTCTATATTGTTTTCCCTCACTACTTCACATACCCCAAAGAGATCATCAACCCGGATATTCCATGAACGCACTAGAGGGATAGTGCCCTCACATATAGTAAGTTCCTTTTGCCCCTATTCTCAGCACATAAAGTAGCATCCAACAGCGTCAACTCATCCCCATATGCAAAACTGTGATAATGGCTCTCAACCTTAAAGCTCAACTGTGTTAAATTTAATCCGAATACAGGAACGTATTGTACTTACATCCTTCGAGGGCCAACATCTTCGATGTACGGCTGCTTGCTGAATTGTACGGTGGCTCGAGCTTTCCTCATCTCCTATAATCACCAGAAAATTAATCAAGTCACACAATGCAACTACACACATGGTATACAAGCAAGTGTATGGAAATTGATCTTTAAATATTTGACAAAGCCACAAAATTAAGCCACATTGCTTTCGAATAATAGGGCACATTTTTCTCCACGGGTTAGGCCAAAATTCCAAGTTTGATGATTGAAAGCTTTCCTCCAAATTGTTAATCGCTGACATGTGACAGCTTCATTATCTTAAAAATCCACAATTCATAAATTTTCAACACCAGAAAGATAATTCAACAAGTAACTTCCATTTAAGTAATGAATTACATAAAACTCCCATTATTCCAACAACTATATCAACAAGAGGTTTCATGAGTATCGGCACTGAGTTACAGAAAATTCACTTATTTCAGCAATTTATTGGGATTTGGCATGCCATCGACCCTGTATAATTTAATTAATATAAAAATTAAAAACAAAAACATATGAACCTACAATATATGCAGGGGAAAA
Source organism: Petrea volubilis (assembly GCA_026212405.1). Lineage (NCBI taxonomy): Eukaryota > Viridiplantae > Streptophyta > Magnoliopsida > Lamiales > Verbenaceae > Petrea > Petrea volubilis. Next base: position 9,213,760 of record CM047878.1, read on the forward strand.
TGATGAAGGGAAAAAAAAAAGCCAAGATTGTACCTTTAAACAGAGAACCCACAACCCGAAACATGCAAGAAGAAAAACAGGGGGAAAATGAAGGAGGAGAAGGGGGAAAAACCAAGATTATACCTTTAAAACCGAGAACCCACAGACCGAAACATAAAACAAAAACAGGGAGAAAATGAAGAAGAAAAAAAGAAACAGGAGAAAAATATTAAAAAAGAAGAAAAAAAGCCAAGATTATACCTTTAAATGGAGACCCCACTAGTGAATACAACAACTAAGCTTGTTTCAATCTTCCGGCAAAGGGAGAAGGACATGAATGAGATGAGAGAGGAGGATTCGGGGGGGGGGACAGTACGAGTTGAAACTAGGGATGCCAACGAGCCGAGCCGAGCTTTGGTGTTTTTACAAGGCTCAAGCTCGAGCTTGAGCTCATCGAGCGGCCTAAGGTGAGGCTTGTGCTCGGCTCGAACATATGTTCGGGCTCGGCTTGGCTCGGTTCGACTGGCTTGTTTGGCTCGAAATCAGCCAGTCAAAGCTCTATATGTTCGAGCTCCAGCCTGGCTCGTTTGGCTCGAAATCAGCCTGTCAAAGCTCTATATGTTCGAGCTCGAGCCGAGCTCCAGAATCTATCGGGTTCGACTCAAGACATCCAACAATTCCAAAACTAAACAGCAGAAAAGTCCAATAAGTTTTCTGAGAAAGATAAAAGTACAGCAAGCAGCATTAATTAGGGATGGCAACGGGTCGGGTCTGGTACGGGTTTGGCCAGACCCGAGACCCGACCCGTGAGATTTTTTGGATCCCGAGACCCGTCCCAACCCGCAAGAAACCCGAACCCGCCGGGTCCTTAAACCTGTCCCCTAACCCCGCAGTAACATCAACCAGATTCTTATACCTGTTCCCATCTTTTAATTTCAATATAATTTGCCTTTAAGATTCAAGATTCAAGACATTAACAACATATCTCATCAATTTTCTATACAAAAAAATAATCACACACACAAAAAAATAAAGTAAAATACAGCTTTAGGGGTTGCTGCCTGCTGGGCGTCCAGCGCTGCGGTAAACGCTGATTAGGCGACGGGGCTACGGCAGCGGAGGCTATTGTTGCGGCTGCTGGGCGGCGACTGCTGCTGCTGGGCGTCTGTTGCTGTTGCTGTTGCTTGCTGCTGCTGCTGCTGGGCCTTGACAATCGTCTATTTTAAAGTAAGAAAATAACAAAGCCCTTGATTATTGGATTCGCCAACATATTTCAAAGTGAACAGATTTAAGTAATGGTGAACAAATTGATTGAATACATTTTTTTATAAAATGTAAAAAACTAATTGAATATTTTCTTTATCCCTCATAAAGGATACTCTGTTTAAATTATTTTAGAAAAAAAAAAAGTCAATCATTTATAGTTTTCTTTCAAAATTATTCTTTATTATAGTTAAAAGAATTTATTCTTAACTCTCCACTCTTAAACATTCTTTAGACTTAACTCTCTTCTTCATTAAGTTGTCAGATCCTTGACCAGTATCATTTAGCTTTCTTGATGAGAAAATTCTTATAACGTGAAAATATTAAACTAACACTTCATACAGAGAGAAAAAGAATGCAGAGAATAACAGAGCAGAAAAACATAGAAAAGCTATTCTGTAGACATCTGAGATTATAAAAAGAACCAAAGCAGAAAAAATTTCAAAAATAAATAATAACCAATCACTGACTTCAACAGAGGATGCTTTTCAATCTGAGTTTGCTGCACAGTCCCACGGATAAAAAAAATTGGGGAGTTGGGCGACAGGGTGGCGCGGCGGGGCTGGGCGGCGGCGCGGCGGCGCGGCGGCTTTGGGCAGCGCGGCGGAGGCGGTGGTAGGGGGAGACAGGGAGAGAGAAAGAGACAGTGCGAGTTTGTGTGTGACGATGTATTGTCGAGAGAGAGAGAGAGAGAAACAGAGCTTGAGTCGGGTAGGGATTGGGTTACGGGTTATTAAGTAGTAATCGGGTAAATACCCAGGCCAAGCCCAATTATATTTTTTTGTTGGGTTTGGGTTGGGTTTGGGCCTCGGTAAAATTAATTGGGTTTGGGCCTGTGTAATATTTTGTTTTTTGGGCCAGGGTGGGTATTTACCCACCCATTAACAAGCCTAGCTGCTACTGTTGCGATGGTGGGCAGTGGGTAGGCGGGGGTAAAGAATTAAGGCAGTCAAGAGGATATATTGAGATTGAGATTGAGATTGAGATTTGGGAGTGAAAAGAAAACCCTAGATCTGTGAATGTATAAAAGAAAACAAACCATTTTAACTTTTAAAATATTTTTTTAATTATATTTATTTGTATATTATATTATATATACGGGTTTGGGTCGGGTCTACCTAAACTCGAGACCCAACCCGAACCCATGCGGGTCTAATATTTTAAACCCGAGACCCACCCCGAAACCCGTTTAACGGGTCTAAACCCGTCCGAAGCAGGTCGGGGACCCGTCAAACCTAGACCCATTGCCACCCCTAGCATTAATATTCACATAATAGAAAAACTAGTTGAATCAAGCTGCAAAACTACAGATACCTAAAATTTCTTCAGAAATTTATCCAACGTTTAACACTGAAACACAAATATTCTTGTATTTTGTAAACTTTTATCCGAATCTTGTACACACAATTACACACAACCGACGGAATACCTAAGATGCGTCGGTAGCGACGAGATGGCAGCGGCGGAGATGCGTCGGGAGAGACGAGACGCGGTGGGAGAGACGAAACGGCGAGACGCGGTGATAGAGACGAGGCGGAGGCAAGGCGGTGGAGAGGGGCAGGGGGAGAAGACGGGGAGAAGAGAGAGCGTCGAGAGAGACGATGGGAGAGATGACGGGAGAAGAGGGACTAATCGCTAGAGAGTGGAGAGAGAGAGAGGACAGTGGAGTGGAGAGGGAGGACAATGGGAGGGAGAAGTAAGGTTTTAAAAAAAAAAAAACCAATTTTGAGTCAAAATTTTTATTTTTTTTATAATTATAATATATATATATATAATTAAATAAATATTAAAATATTATAAGCTCAAGAGCCGGCTCACAAGCTTACAAATAAGAAATATGAGGCTCGAGCTCAGCTCGAAAACTACACGAATCAGGCTCGAGCTCAAATATGGATCGAGCCAGCTCGATTTGTTTGCATCCTCTAGAGACATTAAAGTTTTTAATAGAAATGGCAACAGATCGGGTCTGGTATGGGTTTCGCCAAACCCCAGACCCGACCCGTGAGTTTTTTTGGACTTGCGACCCATCCTAAACTCGGCAGGTCCCGAACCCGACGGTTTGAACTCGTTGAACCCGCCGGACTTATAAACCCATCCCAATATAGAATCAAATAATACACAACATAACTAAAACATAGAAACACAAATATACTCAAATAATTAAGAATAACAATAGAAATAACAAAATAAAAAAGAAGACTGCAACTTTAGAGGGCGGCTGGGCAAAGGCAGCTTCAGGGGCACAGCAGGCAGAGGGTGGACGGTGGGCGACTGCTACTGCGAGGACAGTGGTTGGGTTGTTGCTGGGCAAACGGTGGTTGGGCTGCTGTTGGGCGAATGGTGGGGGGCGGTGGTTGAGCGGCAGGAGGTGGTTGGGAGTGAACAGAGAAGTGAGAGAACTTAGAAAAGAGATATTGAGACTTGAGATTAACAGTGAAAAAGAAAAGCCCTAGATCTGTTTTAAAAAATAAAACACAATGGATGATATTTTTGTAGAGTTTTTTTTTTTTTCTTTAACTAGCAACACCGCACACTCTACATATATACAAAATATAAAAAATACATATTTCTATTTAGTACTTAAATTTTTTTAGGATGAAAATATAAATATATAAAATTTAGTTTATAAGAATACTTTTTTTCATATATTATTTGAAATAATTTATTAAATTATAATAATTTAAAAATAAAATAATTATATGAAATCAAATTACATGATAAAGAATAAACAAAACAAAAACCAAGTAATTATAATTAGACAAAGTAGTTTGTGAGTTGAAAATATGGGTTTTTAAAATTGAATGTAATATTACAATATTGACATTTTTATTTACTTATTTATTTCATGAATTTACTAATTAAATGGCAAAATTGGTACATCAAAATTTGGTATTCGAATTGAATCGAGTTCATGTGAATTTTCAATTTAGCCACAATTTTACTTATCCCTATTTATTTCACATAAAATTGAAGGGCAAATTTTTTGAAGGGATTATTATATTTTTCGCCTTGTAAAATTTGGGTGATTGAGTTTTAATCTATTATGTTTGAATTTTTCAATTTTCATCCGTTATATTACAAAATTTTCAATTTTAGTCCAATTTGGACTATTTTGACGAGTGGAGTTGACGTGTCAACAAAAAATTGGGCTTTTTTAATTTTGGTTGATGTGGCAATGATGTAAGTGTCATGTTTTTATTTTAATATATGGATCAAAAAATCAAAAAAACCACATATACACAAACATTCCACATACATATATATATATATATATATAGACACGCACACACACACACACTCATATATATATATATAAACAGTATTCACATACACACACGCACTACATATATATATATATATATATATTCACACACACATTTGGGGGAGAAGGGGGTAGGGGGCAGGGATGGGTTAGGGGAAGATGATGAATAGTGATTTTTTATATTTTCTTTTTTTTAATTAATTCTGTAGAAGATAAGTGCATATGTGGTTTTTTGATTTTTTTTTTTAATTAACGTGTAGCCAATGTGTCGCCACATCAATCAAAATGGAGCCAAAATTAAAAAAAGCCCCAATTTTTGTTGATACGTCAGCTCCACCTGTCAAAATAGTCCAAAATTTGACTAAAACTAAAAATTTTGTAATATAAAGGTCAAAAATTGAAAAAGTCAAACATAAAAGACTAAAACTCAATCATTCCAAACTTACACGACGAAAAATGTAATAATTCCTTTTGTAAAATCACATAAATAATTGTCATTTATGAGACAAAATGACTTTCTTTGTATAATAGCATATATTATATTGATTTGTATATTATAAATATATTAAATGTATTTATATATACGGGTCAGGTTTAAGTGGACCAAGGACCCGACTCGAACCAAAACGAATCTAGAACTTTTAGACCCGATACTTGCCCCAAGACCCGATAACCGGGTCTAAAACCCACCCCAAACGGGTCAAGTCCAGGTTGGGGACCCGCCAAATCCGGACCCATTACCATCCTTGGTTTTTAGGGTAGGAATGGAGCGTTTATTTTGAGCACATTCTTTAAAATAAACCACCCAATCGACATGGGTTGTGAAATTACCACTTGGACCATTAGTTAACTAGTTAACTTTTATTCCAACATTTGCCATTGGATTTCACAACAAAACTTTCATATTTACTTTGACGGCAACCTGTGAGTACCTTCCATGGAGATTTTGGTTTTAGTTTCCAAAAGCTTTTTCCTAGAGAAAAAATATTTTAATATTTGTAATTTATGTTCTTGGTTTTTTATTTCAATTAAAGATTTGTATTTGATTGATTTTGTTCTTGCCCAAGACCAAAAAGGTAAGAAAAAAATTTTAGACATCGCTTACCTTTTTCTTAGGCCGATACCGCCATGGTCCGCTTCAATTTCGTCGATCAAGAGAGATTTCTACGGTCTGTCAAAAGGAATGGCGATTTCTTATTTGTGGGACCTGGATCTCTATGGTTTGTCCATCTGCTAGAGAGAATCATGATTTCTTACTTGTGGGCATTTTTTTGGCCGGAATGAAGATTTTACACACAGCATTCACAGTTAGAAGACTTTACACAGGTATTCACAGTTAGACAGAGAAAGAGACTTTACACATAACATTCACAGTTAGAGAGATAAACTGATAGAGAGAAGTATTTGTATAAACCAATAGACAGAACTCGAAGGAAACTTTTGAAAAGTGATTTCTAGCGGGGAAAATTACAGAAACGAAAAATGATTCTCACATCGTTCGTCGACGAGGTAAATGAAAGAGATGAGAGCGGCGGCGGCGTGAGCCCTAAATCCCACCTAAGCTACAGAATTTGAAAACCAAAGAGAAATAATATCTAAGGAGGGTTTAGTGTAAAAAGTAGGTTAAACAAACATGATCAATTACAATTAATTAATGATTTAACCAACTTTGTAAACATGTCCCCCCCCCCCCCCAAAAAAAAGAGAGAGAGAAATATGCTTAAATTTTAATATTATAAGATTATAAAAAAATATTAAAATTTGTATATAACTATATGTTTTAAATTTATTTAAAATAAAACAAAATCATGCGATAAAAAGAAATGGAGAGAGAAAGCTTTTTTAGAAAAAAATTGTTGATAGAAGCCAGATGAGAGAAACCTAAGAAGATGTTGCTAGTGGAGTGCAAAAAATAAACAACAGATGGGAGATGAGCAATGTTTTGAAAATCGGACTGGCGGCCTTACTGGTTACCAGTTTAATTGGTTCAACCACCGATTCAACAAGTATGACATCATAAATAATTAATAATTATTATAATTATGTATATATAAAATATTATAAATACATTAAAAATTAGGAAAAAGACCAATAATAATGGAAGAATGAAAATTGAAAACCAAACAAGAATTTTGTGAAAATTTTAGTCATTCTTCCTAAATCATACAATCAACAAGTTAAACAAATACAGAGCAGCCTTATAATTTCTTCTGCAAATTACAGTGAAACACAAATACAAAGCAACCTTCTAATTTCTTCTTTTGAGTGCCCCACTAAGTTACTAGCTACAAAAGCCAACCCCTAATAAGCCCCATTATGTGGATCACATAAAAATAGATCAAGAAAATCCATAATGCAATAAAACCTTCATCCAATAAGCAGCTAATACAAAAAATCCTTGCCCGAGTTATATCTAACAAAAGTTACAAAAAACACAAAGTGTAATCTCCAACCTTAAGCAGGCACCGGGTGATGGCTTCGGAGGTGTGGCGACATAGGAGGGTTTGCTAGTGATGACTAAGGTTTCTTTTTTTCTTCAACACCGGCATTATAGAAGAGAAAAGAGAGAGTTAGAGAACTGAAGTGGCTAGCGGTGTCGGAGGGGTAGCGAGCGACAACTAGGGCTTCTCTTTTTCTTCAACACTAGCGTTGCAGTAGAGAAGAGAGAAAGTCAAAGAATTGAGTCTGACCTAAGCGAGAGAGAGAGAGGATGTTTCTTTTTTTGAAAAAAAACCAGGAAAAAATCAATTAAAAAAAATCGGCTTGCCAATCCAATCCATGAACTGGGACCGGTTCAACTAGTTTTTCACCGATTTTTTTTCGATTCTCGAAGGGCCGATCTGCTCCCGATTTTTAAGTGCCATTCGAACTGGGCCAGGCGTCAGTCATCTATCGGTCCGATCTGATTTTGAAAACATTGGAGACGAGACAAAGAGAAAGGGGAAAAAATCAAAGCGAGGAAGTAAAATTAAATAAGAAAAAAAAAGAAGCGATGGAAAATTGTTAATTTTGTCCCATAACTAGTATTAACCCATGTGCATTAGAGCACGATGAATTTGATGATAAGTTGTTAAATGAAATAATAATTAAAATTCAATACATAATATAATTACATTAAAAATAACTTCAAACTTTTCGTAAAGGTGGAAACATAATGAATTTTATGAAGAAACCAATAATAAATACAAATAATATATAATGACTCAAATGTTAAGTCGAATTAGTATTTTTTTTTATGCATAATAATGATAAAAAAAAACTATAATACAACTTATAGAATTAGAACTGCGGATTCTTTATAATTTTTTTAATGCGATTAAAAAAGATAAAAAGGAAAGAAATGTTGAATATAATTTATATCGAATAACAAACAAAAAATTATCTCATATTGAAGCATCATCTCAATACTATAAATGTCATTACGATTTTGATATTCGGGAATATTATACACACATACCTGCCAATATTTTTAGTCTCTAATTGATTTGTTCTAGTAAATATCTTCAATGAAATCAAACTTGATAGCGGTCGATGATATGTGTTTGTTAAAAATCCAAATACTTTGTGGAAATAGGAGATAAACAATATTGTCCATCTGAAAACATTAGATAACAAATATAGCCAGAAGATATGTTATTCAGTGAGGGGGCTTAGTCCCAAAATCGAAGCGTCATCCAATAAAAGTTGTTGCATGCTATTAGTATATCTTATCGAGTATATGCAATTAAGTGACAAATACACAACTATCACCATGGATGCCAAAAAATAAATACATAACTTTATCATTCCACTCGCAACCTCACACATAAAGAGACAAAATAATCATGTTTTTAGTTTAAGAATTTTAGTCTAATCATATATATATATCTAAATAGCTAATTAGTTGACAAATTACATAGTAAAAAGTCCGACAAAGATAAACATGACTAATTAATTTACATTTCCTTCATATAATAATTGAATTTTTATTTATATAAAACAAATGATAAAAATTCAGGTAAAAATCTATGGATTGCAACTTATCAAACCTGAAAAAAATTGGTGAATAAATCTTTTCTTTTCATGAAAAAATAAATATATAAATAATAATAATACAAACTGTAATATTATTATTATTATTATTATTATTACTAGAAAAAGAAGATGGAGGAGGAGAGAAAGAACGAAAATACTATTATTACTACTACTACTACTACTAATAATAATAATAACCATATATTCACACACACACACACACATATATATATATATTATATAATGGAATAGTCGATTTAAATTTATGGCAAGTGTCAGCGTAGTTTCACTACAAATATCACAATATTTTCATTTTTTTTCTATATGTCAGTTAATTAGACATACTTATTATAAATTGAGTAGTCAATTAGTGCAATTTTGAATTATGGAAAAAATATATATATTATTTAACCATTTAAGGTTAAATACAAGCTCAATACCTATAATACTTAACTGTTTTTATATTATTTGTTATAAATTAAAGTGAAATGTTTAAATCTTAAGAAATTCTATATTTAAAAAATATAAAATACATTTGAATTTAAAATTTAAATAAATATTTTCATTAAATATCAATTTATATTACTCATCGTATTTATAAAGAACATTTGAAATATATAGACAACTTACATATTGTGTGACACCCCAAAATTTATTTATTAATTTGGGAATAAAGTGATATCAAGAAACCTAGTACGGATCATGTTTGATGAAATACTTAGTTCTAATTAGATACCATTATAGTTAGAATTTATTTATTACTAGAAGTTATGAGGCCTAGATTATGAATATAGAGACTTAAGGGACTAAATTGCAATTTGAGGAAATACGTGATGAGCATCTTCTAGGGAGTTACACCTTTCCCATCAATCTTGACCCTCTAGCTTCTATGCTACCACTTCTTGATACATACATATATATATATATATATATATACTTATATAGCAAAAAAATCTATTTTTTTTACTACAACAGGTACGCCCTTTATATTTTTGTGCTCTCTATTGTTTTCATTTATTTGTTCTTTCTTTCTTTCTACATTAAATCTTTGCTATTCATGTGAAGCCTATTGATGAGATGTATTGATGTTTATGCATATGTGTCTCTATATGATTTATAGCACCTTGCGATTTTTATGTATATGCATATATATGTTATGTGTGTGTGTGTGTGTGTGTGTGTGTATATATCCTATTCCCTTGTTATTTGGAATTTATTAATCATCTATACATATGTATGTTAAATCTTATATATCCGATCACTACTAAAAAAAACGCTAATTAGTGACGGCGATTAGTGATGGAAAATCGTTCGTCGCCAATAGTGAGGGAATTACCCACGGAAATAGCAAGTTGGAGGTGAACTTTTTCTTGGTTGGTAGTGATGGAACTTTCCGTCACTAAAAGCTTGAAAAATCCGCCACTACCTTTGTAAAAAGCGCAATCAACGACAATTGCCTTAGTGACAACAATAATCCCTCGCAAATTTTTAAATTCGGGGTGATGGATATGGTTCCATCGCTAAATATAAAATTATTAATTTTGTATAAACTTCTAGTGACGGATACGGTTGGTCGCTAGAAATCAGATTAAGATAAATTTTAGTGACGGACTGATTTGTCACTAGCTTTAAATTTTTAGTTTTCTACTATGTTTCAATCACGAGATTATCCATCACTAATAATTATGCTAATTTTTTATATGCATATATGTATATGTATATAAAATGAATAATTGTATATACATTTTGCATGATTCACTAGGTAAAAGTCATTTAATTTTGGGAAAAAAAATTTCATTCAAAGTTTGCAGGTTTTACACTTGCCATCTAAAAAAAAATGATAGAACTTCAAGAAATTTGGGAAAAATAATTTAGTAACCAAAGTATGCAATTTTAACACTTTATTGTATGAAACTTTTATCTCAAAAAAATATTTGGAACTGCAAGTAGTAGAGTTCGAACCTGAGTGTCTAATAGAAGTAGCTTTTATATTCACCAACTGGGCTACAACAATGTTTGGCAAGTGTACCACGCTATATATAATTAATACGGTAGAAAAAAATTTTGAATTTTCTAACTACTACATCTTTTTATGTTTCCAACAACATTGATTGAAAAGGCGACTATGCCCTTAAGAAGTTCACATCTAGTTGTGGTGAGAGGATCTTGACGTTTTACCAAAAAAAATAAAGGGAGAGGATTTTGACGGAATATGAATATGACCGTAGATAGCATTTTTAAAAAATGAGATAGCTCAATTGGAGCCTTATAAAACCTTTGAGCTCAAGCTTGAACTCCAGTAAAAAATATTGGAGGTTGACGAGCTTCAAATTTTGGGTTCAGGCTCGAGTTTGAGCGCCAAATTTTGTGCTTGAGCTCAAACTTAGTTATTTTGCCGATAATCTAAAATTATAAATTAACTAAATCTAATGATATAATAAGTACATTAGTTTTTGCATATTTATATGTATAATATGGAGCAAGAAATTGTGTATTTGAGCTCGTACACAACTAATTTATTAAAAATAAAATAAAATTCATTAAAGCTAATTATATAAATACACTAGGTTGTTAGTACTTATATATATGTATAGCATAAAGTTCAAGCTTGACTCCTGGTCCACATAACTTGAAGCGTAGTTGAGCTTAATTCAATTAATTTAACAATAATGAAATTTAAGTTGAATTAATTTAATGATGTGAATGCAATAACTTATTAGTATTTATGTATATATAACATAGAGTTGGAGTTCGAATTTTGTACTTGAACTTGATCTTAACTTTTTTGCCAAAAATAAAACCTACATTAATTAATTTTAATGATATAAATACACTAGCTTGTTAGTATTTATATACATATATATAGTTCAAGTTCAAAATTTTGTACTTGAACTCAAACTCTACTTATTTACCAAAAAAAAGTTAATTAAATTTAGTGGTATAAATACACGATCTTTGTAGATCATTTTTTATACTTATATATAATACATGTAAATTTATGTACACATAACCTATCAAAATTAGATGTTAGGATGCTTTATATTAATTTATAAATACATTACATCTATATATATATATAATAAAGGTATTTGTACTTAAAAATAAAACATATAAAATTTACATATGCAAGACTCCTAAACCACCTCATTCTCATCCCAAAACCCACGTTCAAAATTTTCCCCCTTTTCTTCTTCTAAAACCCCAAACCCCGCCCAAGTGATTCATCTAAGAACTCCTAAAGCACTAATTGTGCATCTCAATTGTTCAATCCGCCGTCCGTACCTCCCGCCGTACGTTCGCACCTGCTGCTGTGTTGAGCCGAGAGGTAATTTTTCTGCTCCCCAATTGTTTCTACTACTGTGTCGAGCCAAGAGCTGCTCTTAATTTGTTAAAATTGCTTGAATTTCATGCTTATTTGAAGTAGTATTTCTGAGTTTTAGTTTCTAGCTTCAACCCATCAATGGTTTGTTCATCCTTGATGTGATTTTTCCTAGAATAATTTCCAAATTTCTGAATGTTTGTTTTGTTATTCTGTGAGAGGAACAAAGACCTTGGAGCTGTTATTCTTGGAGTTGTTAGTATGCGTCCAATAGGTCTTAACTTGGCGTCCAATAGGCCAGTCTGCTATTTTTATTAATCAATAGTTTATTTTATTCAAAGTTCAAAGTTATTAATCATTGTGCTTTTTACATGTAGGTTTTCTGATAATAAAATGTGTGTGGATGCGATTAGCAAAATCTTGAAGAAAAAATATAGTGGTGTATGGAAATCCTGGAAGAAGATTCCAGAGGACCATAGGAGGATGATGTTTGGAGAGTTTGGGGTAATCTGTGTGTTCTGATAGCATAAATATGTGTGATTTTAATTCAATTATCTTTTATTGATACTATGAAAAGGGTTATATGATGAATACCTTTTCAATTATTGCAGAAAGTATTTTTTTGGCGTGATGAATATGCAAATGAAATATGGAGGATATTTGAACATAAAGGTTCGACTACTTTGAAAAAAAGATTGTTCAGAGTACGTCGAGATAATAGGAGATCCAACTGGATAGGGGAGGAGTATTGGAATGGTTTGCTTGACTTATGGAGACGCGATGAGTACCGCACATTGTCCAATAAAAACAAACAAAATCGAGCATCATATTGTGTTGGCAAGGGCTTTCCCCTTCGCAAGGGTGGTTCGATCTCACATTTAGCTCACAAGGATAAATTGGTAACTATATAAGTATCTAAATTTAATTTTTTTATATTTGTTTTGCTAATATATGTCAATTATTATAGGTAAAGAGTCTCGGGCACCTGGTAGGACTTGCTGAGTCCTTTATGAACACGTATTCTAGTCTGAACAAGGAGGGAGAGCGAGTATTGGTCAATGAACGTGCAAAAAATACACACGTAAGTATGTGTACATAATTTTTGAATTTTATTGTTATTACATCTTATGTTAGGACTTTCAATCTTTAAGACATAAAAGGGTTGAAAGAAATTAGATTATAGTTTATGTGTATGTGTGTGTGTGTGTGTAATAAGATGTTTTAAGAATTATTTAATGGAACATTTGAAATGTAGTTCAAGTTGTTGCATGGCATGGTCCACTTGTTTCTGATAGCTTAAGCATTATTATGTGTACTAAGTTGTTGAATATGTATATTTTATAGGACATGTTCCATGCTAACTGGAATGATAGTCAGAATCAAGATGTCTCAGGGGATGGTTCTGAGCAGCCTATGCCCTCTCAATATGATGTGAGAATTTTATTTTATTGAGTTTTTAAAATATTGTTATACATTATTAAAAAATCTTATATTCAAATTAATGTGTGTTCTTCTATCTCTTAGGTGTGGATAAGGACGGTTGGTGGACCAAACAAGAATAGAATCTATGGTCTTGTAGCCGAGTCTGCATATTTCACATCCTCCACATCAATAGTAGGAAGAGTTCGAGCATGAGCATTTTCATTGCAGAATGATAACAACCAACTTCAGAAGCAAATTGATGACCAAAATGAAATCATTGATGATGTCAAGGCTGAAAATAAAGAGCTCAAGGAAAGGCTTTCGTCTCTTGAGTCAAGATTTGATCAGTTTATCTTGAGGTCTCAATCAACTCCATATCCACTAGTCCCCTTTCATCTGTCATCTGTTAGTTCATTTCAGCCTGGGGCAGCTCACCATGCCTCTCCCTACTTTCCACCTTCGACGGGTTATCATTTCATACCTTCTGGGATGTACCCTCCCACTGGTCCTTTTGCTTCTCAAACTCCTAATGAAGAGGGTAATAATCACACAAGGGATGTAACTCGTCAAGCTATTATTGGTAATTCATAAATATTGCTACTTTAAGTTAGACTGTTTTTTTTTTACATTATGCACTATTGGACTATTTGTTGAGTTTGTTGTTGCATATTAGTTGTTCCTTGAATGGATGCTAATAATTTTTGCATTTTATTGCATAGTTGTTGGTTTGGGATGGATTGATGTAGACAATGTTTGAGTTTATTAATGATTATTTTGAGACAGTTAATTAGTAATTTTAATGTTGGATTTGTAGGTGTTGTATTGGGGTTTAAATGTGCATGTTTTCTTTTAAATGTATTTATAGGAGATTGGCAAATTGAATAAATTTAAATAGGATATTGAGTTTTTATGCAAAAATTAAGCATTTCAAGGCTAGTAATTTTTTTCTAGCTATCAATCACAGAATTATCCATCGCTACGTATCCTATATTTAAAATTAATAAAAATATTATTTTAATTAGCGACGGATAATATCCATCACTAAATGTTTCAGCGAAAATATGACTCACATTTTTTGTCGCTATAGCCCTCACAAAAGAGCTTTTTTGTATTTTTTTTCGTAGCATCTTTAGTGACAGAAATTGTTGTCACTAACCGTTTGTGACGGTAGTTGCTGTCACTCATGCCGTCACTAGCTGTGACGTCTAAATCCGTCACTAAAACCCTTGGAAAAATTCCCACGGAAATATCCGTCACTAAATTTAGCGATGACAATTGTCCCTCACTAAATCCGTGGGGAAAGCTATTTAGTGACGGAAAATGAGCAAAATCCGTCTCTATAACTATCACTAATAAGCGTTTTTCTAGTAGTGGATATTATGTGTGTGTATATATATGTCTTTGGTTTATATATGCATACATGTGTATATATAAAAATGTTATTAGATTATATGTATGTAAGTATGTGTACATATTCTGCTCGTATATATCTATATACTAGAAAAGTGGGCATCGCACAATGCGTGGTAAGCAATGCCCGGTAAAAGAATTTGAAGGGAAAAAAGTGATGCGCTTATATATTGTATGCAGTGTTTCACCTGTTTGTACATATATTAGGTGGGGATTCATTCAAACATGAACTACAACAAATACAAAAGTTAGAGGTTCGATTATTTTCAGTAGATGCTTACATAATTACATATTTACATGATTTGATAAGCTTGGATCTAGTTTGGAGGGACATCAGATAGGAATGAACGGGTGACATTGGGTTCGGAACTGGAAGATGTAGCTTCACCAGATGGAAAAATAATATATGAAAATAAATTATATCAGAAAAATAGGTAATTTACCAAGTTCTCAAAACTTGAGTTTTAGGATATGATGGGTTGACAACAATATTCGCAAGGCCTTTTGCAGAGAGTGATGTCCCTAACATGAAAATAATTTTAGTGTATGTTTGTATATAGAAATATATATTTTTATATGAAGTGAATAAGAGACCATAATAATCAGAAACGCTTAGCCTTGTTGCTACGATTATGGGCATTTTATCTGATGCATCTAGAATTGATATTCGTTCACTGAATACAATTTCATCCCATAGAGTGAGCATCTTGGGCTTTGTCCTATTAAATGATTTGAGTGAAGAAGTTGTTAATTGGTAAGAATTAAAGTATTTGAAAGTATATTGTAATAGCAAAAAAGGGGAAGTACATTTACTTGTTATTGACAACAACAATTCTTGGATAGTTGACATGCCAAATTTTGTAGGGACATCTCTTGCCTTAAGTTTGTCGATGACAATAACTAAGATATTTGGAGACAAATAATATATATATAAGTTAGGAATTCAATTTATTGGGTAATATGCATTATATAAGGAATAGTTATGCAAGTGGAGCTTTGCTATTCATAAGAGGTGGGATATCAACAAACTTAGTGAACAGTGGGGCTCCAAGCTCTCTCGGGAGAGAATCATTAGTGACGTGTTGGACAACAGTGGTTCTGTTTATGGTCCATTGATATAAGTGAGGGACCATTCTGAACTTTGGGTCAACAAATGTCACTTTTGCATTAGATATAAAGTATGTTTCTTGGAGTTGGAGAACATCTTGCATTAAAGTTATGTCTGGAGTATATATAACAGCCTGGACCCTAGTTTCCTACACAAAAATTTAGATTAAGTAGAGAATTATAGCTTAATGGTAAAATGCATTTATATATAATGGAAATGTAATGGATAAAAGGTACACACATCTTTATCGATGAATAAAAACCTCTAATACTTTTTTGGGCTTGATTGTGATTGCCAAGGGCTGAGCTTTCGAACAACAACTACTTTGGTTGTCCAACTCCGCGTGGTTGGTGTAATCTCAGCAACATGGAGTAAATTTCGATGCATTTTCAATTGACGATGGAAAAAAGGTTGCACTTTTTTCATTAGTTAATGTCAGCATTAAGAGAAGCATGTAGGAACACATAGGAGTTATAGTGTGGACATTTTCATGGTGAAAATTAGTTCTTTAAATATTAGAATGGGTATGTAGCACAAATAAGTTGGAAATAGTTGGAAATTATAATCATGATAATGTTGAAACATTTCTTATTAATAAAAGTTGTAGGAGTAAGTGTTAAGGTTAGGTAGAAATAAGACAAAACTCCTTATTCAAAGTTATTTAGATAAGATAAACAACTATAGCTAATGGAAAAAGAGCATGCGATGGGAATGTTAGTTAATGAATATAAATAAAGAATATAATTTGTGAGAAAGCAAAAATAAAAAAGGAAATATTCACAACAGAATGACAAATAAGAAGAGTTGAATGAAAAAACTTCTAAGTTGGTGTTCATGTAATGAAGAATTTAAACTAAGTAGAAAAGTGTATTTGGAAAATAGAAGGAGCTATACGTAGAGTTTAGGATGCATTGTTGGTTTGAAAATGAAATAGTAAAAAGGTTGCAGAGAATACAATGGATATACATAGATGTATGTAATACTGACCTATTTTTTTTTTTAGGAAAGACGCTATTTCTATATGATGAGCATGGCAGATTGTGCATTTACAACTGATGTGCAAGTTGCAAAATTCTTTATAAACAATATTTTTAGGCCTCGTTTGCTTTCCGCGATTAGCTGAGAAAATGCCTTCATATCTCGGCTAATCTCGTCTAATTTATTGTTTGGTTGCCAAGATTATAATTGCGGGCCTTTACCTAATCTCGCAAAGCTTGCAATGTGATGGTCTAATCTCGAGATTATAATCTCAGGGGAGGGGGTGAGATTGAGTCTTGGCTTTCCAAGATTAACTATTCCAACACTTTGAATTGACCATTTTGTCCTTTATTTTACCCTTACTTTTACAAATTTGTTATTATTAATTATTTTTATACTTTATAATATATAATTTTATTAAATAATAATAAATAATAATAATAATAATTATTATTAATTATGTAATTTTATTAAATACTAATAATTAATGATAATAATAATAATATTAATTATCAGTAATAATAAGTATTATTTTTACACTTTACGATAAGTAATTTTATTAAATAATAATAACAATTAATAATATTATTATTATTATAATTAATTATCAATAATAATAATTAATTATTTTTATACTTTACAATATGTAATTTTATTAAATAGTAATAATATTTAATATTATTATTAATTATCAATAATAATAATAATGAATTATTTTTATACTTTACAATACGTAATTTTATTAAATAATAATAATATTATTATTATTAATTATCAGTAATAATAATAATAATTATTATTTTTATACTTTACAATTTGTAATTTTATTAAATACTAATAATTAGTTATTATTATTATTTTTAATTATCAGTAATAATAATTATTATTATTATACTTTACAAGAAGTAATTTTATTAAATAATAATAATTAATAATAATATTAATTATTAATTATCAGTAATAATAATAATATTATTATTATAGTTTACAATATGGAATTTTATTAAATAATAATAATAATTAATAATTATATTAATTATTAATTATCAGTAATAATAATAATTATTATTTTTATACTTTACAATATGTAATTTTATTAAATAATAATAATAAATATTATTATTATTATTATTAATTATCAATAATAATAATTAATTAATTATTTTTGTACTTTACAATATGTAATTTTATTAAATAATAATAATAATATTATTATTATTAATTATCAGCAATAATAACAATAATAATTATTTTTTTTTTATACTTTACAATATGTAATTTTATTAAATACTAATAATTAATTAATAATAATATTATTATTATTATTAATTATCAGTACTAATAATTATTATTTTTATACTTTACAATATGTAATTTTATTAAATAATAATAATAATAATAATTAAAGTAATAACAATAATTATTTTTATACTTTACAATATGTAATTTTATTAAATACTAATAATAATAATTAATAATATTATTATTATTAATTATCAGTAATAATAATTATTATTATTAGTTTTATACTTTACAATATTTAATTTTATTAAATAATAATAATAATAATAATATAATTATTATTATTATTATTTTTTATTAATAATTATCAATCACAATAATTAATTATTTTTATACTTTACAATATGTAATTTTATTAATATATGATTTTTATTATTATTATTAATTGTCATTATTTAATGAAATTACAAATACTATTATTAATTATTATTATTTAATATATATATATATATATATGTATATGTGGTTTTTAATTTATTTTTTTCTTAATTTATGTGTCACCAAGTTTTAAAAAACTTTAACAATCGAGGGTAAATATGTAATTGTACTCTAATCTTACTTTGAATCTTATTTAATTGTGGATACCAAACAACTACATGTGTAATATGTACGATCATCCTACTCAGTTAATCTTGGACACCAAACAACCATTATAATTAATCTAAATCTCGGCTAATCTTGAGCCAAAAGATAAGCTCCAATTAACGAATCTCACAAGCAAACGAAGCCTTAGTCAATTTGACATTTGTATCTTCAATAGGTGGAGGATGTATAAGAACTTTGATAGAAGCGCCATTTTTTGCTCGAGAACATATAGTTGACCAAGACTAAAGATAGGTTGTCTTAAGTAAATACCAACAAAATCTAAGGTTTGTCCTTGAGCTTTATTAATAGTCATTGCGAACATAGTTTGATTGGAAATTGTGTCCTAACAAACGGAATTGGGCATTTCGGTTTGTTTGGAGATTCTAAAGGTATTATAGGAATAAATGTTTGTTTTCCCTTAAAATGACCTATTGCAATTTCAGCATGAACAACTTGTTGGCCGAAATTTCGACAAACCAATCGTGTACCATTGCAAAGGCCTTCAATAGGATTTATATTTCTCAATAGCATAATTGGGCAACCAACTTTTAAGGTCAATATATGGGGTGGTAGACCAGTTGTGGTTACGGAGTTCAAGAAATCCTCATATTAACCTTGGTGTGATGAGTCACATGCTTTGTTAAGACTAATAAATTCTTTTGGTTGCCCAGGAAATTTATTGATCAAAATTTGATTGATTTCATCAACATAATCAATTTTTGGTGCTAGAATTAATGGACCTATTTATCACTAATGAAGGTTGGTGAAGAAGAGGTTGAGGCATGGGAAGACTATTTCAATTAGATTATTTAATGATTTTTGGAACTCGACAAAAGGCAATATCATGCTATTTGGAATTTCAATTCTATCATCAATGGCTTGAGGTTCAATACCATCGCCAACTCTAAGCAAAAAACTGGTGAACAATGGATCTTTTTAGCACGCATATTTTCTCGCAAAAATAGCCTTTCAACATGTTGGTTCAATGAAGAACTTGCAAAACTTGCATCAATCATGTCTTCTTTTTTACCTCCAGGTACAATCGATGCAATTTGTCTATAGTCGCCACCAAAAACAACAACTTTACCACCAAAAGGGATGTCTGGACTTGTTAGATCTTGTAAAATATCATGTAAAGCCTCAATTGTATGCCTTTTAGCCATTGAGACTTCATCCCAAATTATTAACTTCGCACTTGACAACTACTTAGCAAGTGTGGTTTGTTGACTTATCCTACATTTTGTTTTTCCATCAACATTTATAAGTATATTAAATCGAGAGTGTGCCATTTGACCTTCGGGCAAAAACGCAGTAGCTACACCAGAAGTTGCAACAACCAATGCTATATTACATTTTGATCACACATCGACTAAAAGAGCACGATATAAATAGGTCTTTCCACTCCTGCCTGGGCTATCTACCAAATAAATACCACTTAGATTGGAATAAATTTTTTCAGTAATAGTATTAAATATATACATTTGATCACGATTTAATGTTTGAATTGAATGTAAGTCAGCTTCTGGTAATTCAATATTTTTTTCATAGTTAAAATTCTCTTGTATATTTATCAACATCGGAAAAGTGGATTGGAGAAGAAGTTAGTTGAAATTCTTTCAAAGATTTGCCTAAGCTCTCCAAAAATTCATTGATCTATTTTAATACTGTGAGCTCAATTTCATGATCTGACAAATGTTGATCACGACGAAAACCTTCAGATATGTAAGGTTTGAATTTTTCCCACAATGTTTCTAGGTTTGATGGAGAACAGTAAACCAAAATAGTAGCAAAAAGTCTTCTTAAACTATAAGGCATTTGATATTGAGTTGCTTTTTCAAGGCATATGGTGGCATGTGCCGGAAACAATTTTCAAAAAATCAAAAGATGTTGAGCATCTAATATTTTGTAGCAGAATTCTCAAATAATATCTTTCACCTTCAATAGGACTGATATTAACAATTCTACCAACAATAGTCCCATTCTTTCTAGGTGTCCAGATTTTGTCTTGAGGATTCCATACAAAATATTGAGGGAATTCTTTGTACAACAAATTCAAACTCTTTGCTCTTTCATCATGAGCATTCATGTAAAAAAATTCTGTTAGCATTGTTTTGGATACCATTGGGTTAGAAACTACTTGCTCTAAAGTTTGGGTGCATTTGAATGATACATATTGATTATTAGGAATATGCAATTGTAAAGTAATAATAGAATGATGTATTTCACTCATAGCAACACCAAAAAGCCGCTAAGCTAATTCTGGAGCTGCGAATCTGTCTTGCCAATTGGAATTGTTTAATTTCATCATGAACAGTAGATGAATCATTTGCAACAACATTGTAAGCCACTAGAGCATGTCCTTTATATATGTACTTTTATAAGTATTTAACTAATTTTATATCAGAACAAATTTCCACATTAATATGACAGACAAACTTTGGTAGTAAGTAAGGACGATATGGTACAATCCAACGATTGTCAAGAATCTTTTTTCTGACCAAAGCAATAGCTTCATTGTTCCTTCTTTTGTAATTAGCTTATGAATTCTTTCCATGAGACGTAACATCACAAAAATCTTTTGGATAGTGATTTTTTTCCATAAACAATCTTTCATGTACACACAATTCATATTTAAGTTACCACAAGGACCGTGCATCATTTGTTTAAGAACCAAAGAATAAAGGTAAGGGTGTTTGGTTTTATTAGGCAATTCTGCACTTATAAACTTATCATATGCATCTGGAGATTTGATCTTATAGCTGTCTTTCATTATCAATAACCAATGTGCATGGGGAAGCCCTATCTTTTGAAATTCAATAACATAAGTGTAAGCTATAACGTCTCCAAGGAGCTTTTTATTTATCAATTCATCTTTGAGTTCCTGAAGTATAGCTCTAAATGCCCAAGCTAACAAATCTGGTCGGTTTTAAGTGGATTCATGCTTGAGTTTATTTGTAGTGATGTTTGGCCAATTTGGGTTGTAAGTCATTGTGAGAAAGATATCTGGTTTGCCATACTCCTGGACTAATTTCATGGCGTCCATATATCTTTTATGCATATCGCGAGGGCCTCCTATAAAAGATGCAGGCAGGATAATGTGTTGGCCAATTTTGTTAGGGTCATTCTCACCATGTATTCCAAGACTATCTATTATGCCTTGGAAAGACTCCATTCTAGCTTTTTTCTGTCGTTGTTGAAAACGGAAGTAATCTAGTCGTTGGGTCTCGATCTTGATGTACATATCGTTCAAGTATTGCTGCAATAGTCTGTTAGAGTGCAGTAATATCGAATTATCACTTAGACATATTTGCAGCCTATAGCAATAGTACTCTCGAGCAGATACAAAACTCTTCTTAAGTGAGAAGTTTTGTGTCACTACAAGTAAAAAAGAGAATGGACATTTACGAGAGATAATAAGGTAATGTGGTAAAAGTAAAAATGAAGTATGCTGAAGGTGAAAACAAGTGGCTGAAACACATGCCTGATGCTTCTGACTTGAGCAATTGGGTACTAGAAGAAACATGTAAAGGGTGAGTCAAATGTTCACCATCACAAGGTTTGATTCTTTTTATGGTAGGAGCCATCTCTATTTGAGGTGGAATGATCCTTTTGATACCCGCATGCCATCCAGGTTAGCCGCTAGCAAATAACAAGGTGTATTGCAATGGATTGTAGCATCCAAAATAATATTGAACATTTTGACTTTGACCAGATTTTGTATATACTCTAATATCTCGGCATTGAGATTAATTAGAGCAATCTGAGTCTTCCCAAATTGCTGCTACTTGTTCAATAGTAGGAACATTATATGTGCGTTGGACTAAGCTAGGATCAGTTCTTAGGAGTACCTGACATTCAGACAAATTCTGGTTTTCTCACAATGAGCCAAAAAAAGCAGAGCATGGATTATCTTCTAAAAGTTTCATAATCAAGACTACTAACTCTGCTTTCAATTTATCAGAGATGGTCAGGCGATTTTTGACTTCATTCTCCACATAATGAAAATAAGCTGTAAATTTGCTGGTTTGCCGTCAGCGGGAATAAGATTATTAATGAAGTGATAAACCATTCCTAGGACTCTAGATATGTACACATTCTTGTCGTTACAACAATGGTTTTTATCATACATAACCCCAAAAAGAAGTGAAAGCAAAATTATTATTGTATGTACGGGAATTGCCTTTGAAATGTACAGAAAGTTAGGAATCTCTAAGAAACAAATTTCTTAATTGTTCTGGAGCATCTAGGGGCGAAAGTAACACTTGGCCTTTAGAACAACAAAAACCAAGAGGTTCTCGATGGAGCCGGAGTGCATCACAATGTATGCATGAAGGTGATTCTGGCTGAGGCCATGTATGATCAATGATTTGAATAAGACGTCAGAAGCCAACAGATGTCGAATTTGGAAATACGGCTTTGTTCGTAACTGGTAAGAGCCCTCCTTGGTTACTTTTAAATAGGATAGAAAAGAAAAAGCAAAACGAGCAATAATGGAAGAGCAAAAAGTTAAAAACTCTAAATATATGGGATGGAAAAATATATATGATGGTGAAGATAGTATGTTGATTTATTACTAGCCGTATAGCAAATGATTTCGTCCTCGGGAACCTCTAAATCTATAGGGATATCAAACAAAGGAGGTTCATTCAACAATGGAAAATCTAGTATTTCATTTTCTACTTGGGCGTTAGCTTGAATTAGATATTGAGGTGGGCTAGTGTATTGAGTAGAAACAAAGTTAGAAGATAAGCAATGATAGGATTGAAGGAACAAAGTCTAATTTGAAAATTTCTACAACAATTAGGTGAATAACAAGCGGTAAAAACACTAAACAAACGAATATAATAGAGCTACGAAAGAATTTGTAAACAAGTAATGAAAGAGCTGCGAAATTAGGTGTGAATAACAATTAGAGTTATCCCATTAGATAACAAGCGGTACAGCAATTAGGTGAATAACAAGCAATGAAAGAGCTGCGAAAAGAATTTATAAATAACGTTATCCCATTCTTAAATGTTGTACTAATTTGAATATAATAGAGTTTGTATTGAGATGACTTTCAACAAGACAAATCAAACTGTATAATTAAATTCGAAAAAAACAGAATTCATTATCTAACAAAGAGGCTTGATGTAACAACTTGTGTGATCTAGATTTCGATGTACTACATTTAATGTATTGAAGATTGGGTGAAAAATATAGGTATCAATAGTATTCATATTGTTACAGTTTGGGGTAACGACAAAAAATGAATTGTGGAGATTGCTAGAAAAGCATTGTTTTTTTTTATAGAAGTCGGTCATGGAAGGAACAAATTAGTGCGTACGAAAATCTATTCCTTGGTGAAATTAAACAAAAATATTTATGTTGTATGAATAGTTATGACTTATACGACATTCATGAATAGAAAATGACCATAATCAATAAACGTATTTAAATTTCATTGGAATACCAATATTGATTTGAAAAATGAAAATGCTGGAGCTATAAGAATACACTGAACATTTTCAAACGTAGAGTAAGACAACTACAAAAAAATATATCAAAATATTATAAAATGTGATTATAAATGAATATTGATTAGAAAATTTTGAATTTGAAGATAATTACTGAGAATGTAACATAATTTAAGATGTTGGCGATTTATTTTAACATTTGATAATAATTGCTTTCTCTTTCTATTCAAAAGGAGGGAAGAAAGTGAAGAGTAAGAAATGTAAAGGATTGACAACACAATATTTGGAGCAAATAGTAAGCAGGAAATTAAAAACAACAATATTTGGAGCAAATAGTAAGCAAGAAATTTAAAATTTTAAAACAAAAAATAAGTCAAGAGGTAAAAAATATTACACACACACACACACACACACATATATATATATATATATATATGTATTTGTTATCAAAATGTAATATAATATGACTATGATGGGTTGTCTAACATCAAGAAACAATCAAGTATTATCATTATAATTAGAATGACACATTGTTTTGAATTTTGTTTTGCCAGGCTATTCTTGTAAACTAATGGATAACAACGTTCTATCACTTTGAATTCTAAATAAATATAGAACGTAAATCGTAACTGTAAGGTTTTCATTAGAACATGAATATAAGCTTCATAAGTTCAATAAATTTCGAATATTAATGAGGGCTACATAAAACATAAGATAAGATTATAAAATCTATAGAGTGTGCTTTACTGACAAATATATATATATATACACATGTATACATATGTATGTATATGAATTAGCAAATGGCAACATTTTATATTTTTTGTGAAATTAAATAAATCGAAATTATAAAATGCTAAAGCTAGTTTATTTTGGTTATTATGACTTTCTTTTATAAACTGGCTTCGTATTATTTAGGTTGGATCGACTTACTGAGTTTATAAGGTAAGTATAATTATTTGTGTGGTGAAATTAATCGAACCTAAATAATTGTGATTAATTGCCTCTAAGCCCTAAAAATTTATAACCTATTTGCTAATAAATTGTAGGCTTATGTATTGAATAATCAAAAGATAACCTGTATGTAAATGTGATTATAAACTCAGTTAAGCATGAGTAAACCATATAATATTAATTTTACTCACCAGTCAAGTGTTTACATATAAAGTTACCATTGGTTAAACTGAAGTACATGGGTATGGAATTGAAAAAATTCGCACATATGGATATAAAAATATTAAATGATATATTGATTTGTTAAGATTACATAGATGCTAATATTGTATTGTCTTAAGTGTTCTAATATAAGCACCTATATATATATATATATATATTGACGTACAACATGCCTTGTTTGGCATAAAATTCTTAATTTTTTTGTTTTATGTTCAATTTTTTTTAACATTTCTTAAAATCCATGACTAAATATTTGTATTTATAATAATACAGTAGATTGGCTTTTTTTTTTTATCAAAACAATGCTTATGAATATAAGACATCATCAAAATAAAATTTATTCATCAAAACTCAAAGAAATAAGACATCATACATAATTAATTAATTATACACTTATTATCCTATGGTAGCCTAAGTCAATCAAAAACTATTTGGGCATTTTGCTAAAACACAGAGGATTTTTAAAAAAATGAAATCCAATTTTCAATCATGTTTGTAATTGTATAATTAAATGTGAGGATAAACTATATCAAATATGTATTGTGATAACAAATAACGTGGAGAGAGAACAAAGAAGAATTGATAAAACTATTTTACTGGGAGATATTTAGAATCCCACTAAAGCATGGATTTTCGCCTGTTTATTCAGTTATTATGAGTTTATGGTTAATTATTGTTATTATTAACACTAGAACTTCATAAATTCAATTTTGCACAAAAAAAAAAGGACATTGATTGGTCTACAACATATGCCTGTGCAGTAAAAATATGGGCCTAAGCATAAAACATAACCGCATAAGCCATAAGGCGTCAAGCAAAAGCTTAAAAGAATATTTAAGGTAACTTAGATTTTATTAACACATTGATTCCTAAATGTGCATGTCTTATCAAATTTCTAATGCCTTTATTCCTCAATAGAATCTCTCTTTCCAGCCCGAATCAAAAGTTTTTTAACCATTTTTAGGGGCCAATTCAATGGATCACTTGCTTTAAAATTTTACACTTTTTTTTTCTAATTTTAACTTTAGCCATGAAACGTTAATATCTTTTTCTTGGTTTTAACAGTTCTACCAAAAATAAATATATAGATAGATAAATTGTGTGACCCACTTATTAAATGCTACTAAGGAAGTACATAGAAAAAGTCAGATATTGCTTTTCTTGTGAACAATTGTGGTTTGCCCCCCATCTCAGGTATTCTTTAGGTTCTCTGTCTCTCTTGTCTCTTTCGCCCCTCCTCCCCCCCCCCCCCCAAAAAAAATAACTTAGGTGTAATGGCAGTGCTGGTCAATCCCACGCGAGTTGTTGATCTCTCTTGTCCTCCTCCTAATCGAATGGTGTCCTTTGCTCTCTTTCTCTTTTGCCCACTGCTCTATCTCTTCCCCCTCCTAATCGAACGAAGTCTTGTTCTCTCTCTATCTTTCCCCCAAAACCAACGGCGGCCTGTAACTATCTCTTCGATCTCTCTTGTCTCTCGTCATCCTCCTAATCGAACAACGTCCTCTGCTCTCTCTCTCTCTCTCTCTCTCTCTCTCTCTCTCTCTTTCATCCTTCTGGTCTTAAGGGTTTTATGTTTTTTAGTACGTCTCGTTATAGGCCGGATGCTAATTTTAGTCTGTCACTTATTACAGGCAAAGAGAAGATCGGTACTTTTGACCCATCTTGAGTTACTAGTAAAGTATAACTCAGTTCGGTGAGTGTCATTCATCTTTCTTTCTGGGACATTGAACTATATGCCGTAAATATCATCGTATAGTCTATCATGTCTGATTTATGTTATTTATTTATTTTACCAATTAGTTATATTTGCATTGTAGGCTATTATTTTGGAATTTTACTCTTTATATTTCTAATGAAATATTTTTCTGAATTATAAGTTAAGCTATATTCGAAATTATTATGTTTTCGAAATGTGAGCTGTATCTGTTCTAATATGATCTGTTGACATCCTTGGGGACGCCCTTGGGAGAGTCGGGTGTAGGTACGTGCAGAAAGGCTCTATTGGGCAAAACGGACCGACGATAGAAACTTTTTGTACAATACCATTCCGTAGGATTCAATTCTACGTACAGTTGGAGATTCGCTGTAGTAGGATTGGATTAGTGTATGGCATGGGCATGTGGTACACCATCCGTCTATCTGACGTTGAGGTGGCTTCTCGACAAGGGAGGCATAAGGGTTTTTGTTACACTTTATCGATTTTGGGTAGTCATAAGGTTGGAGATGTCTGCACAGCTCACCGTTGCATGATCCAAATATGTTTTTTGATAAAATACGTATTGCATGCTTACAACTAATTTTCTTGGCTCATAATCAGAACTGTTTCCGCTACACATAAGAAAATCATGTTTATGTGATTTAAGTATTTTGTTTAATCATTGTACCTCTCTTGTATGTATGTACATGTGGCATCACTAAGTCAATTGGACTTACCTCCCCTATTTTTTCTGTTCTTTGTCTTAGAATAATGTCATTCGCTTGAGTGAGGACTGGTATGAGCAATGGACACAACTAGTGTATAAATTTTTCTATGTAATCTTTTAGATGTATAGTAGTTTGTGTGTATTTGAGGTGATTGTATTAAATATTAGCCGGAAGACGAGTATTTAGTATGATTACCAGTGGGCTCCAATCGTTTAGGTATTCTTGGCGAGAGGGGTGCCATATATTGGAATAGAAGAAATGAATTAGATAATATAATCCTTATAATAATTTTAGATTTTATAAAACAAAAAAAATGTTAATAAATTTTTACTATTATTCAAACTAATTATTGATCAGCAAAAAATCTATATATCTGTTATATAAATGAAATAATCAGTCTAAATTTGTGATAAGTGTCAGCATAATTTCACGACAAGTGTGAGCAACATTTCATTTTTTCTACATGTCAATTAATTAGACATCTATACTATTAATTAAGTGAGAGAACATTTGACTTTTCTAATTTGGTGTGTGTAATTATTTAATTCCTAAAATACCCATTAATTACCCTTCTCTCTCCTTCATCCTTTCTATCCTTCCAACAAGTGTTTTCATTTTTTTCTTTTTCTCATATCTCTCCTTTATTTTTTTTCTTCTAAATTTCATTTTACTTTATATTTCTGTTTATGTTTTAAATTAGAAAACTTTTTTATTTTTATTTTATTTTTTAACTTATTATAAATCTAATAAAATATATGATAAACGATTACAAAGAGAGTATAAATTAACAAATAGTTTAAAAATAAATATTTTGCATAGAATTTAACAAATTTAACCATTTAATTAGATTACATTGAGTTTTTAGTTCACACACACATCAAGTGTGCCTAATATACTAATACTTATTATTAATTAATAAGTCATTTAATACAATCTTGAATTATGGAAGGAGTATATTATTTAACCATTTAAGGTTAAATAACAATCTCATAACTAGTATTACTTAAATATTTTAAATTATTTGCTATAAATTAATGAAATGTTTAAATCTTATGAAATTTTATATTTCAAAAATATAAAACATATATGAATTTTAAAATTAAATAAATATTTTCATTAAATATCAATTTAAATTACTCATCATAGTTATTAAGAACATTTAAAATATTTAGAGAACTTGCATACTAGAATAGAAGAAATAAATTAGATAATATATTTTCCATAATAATTTTATATTTTATAAAATAAAAAAATAATAATAAATTTTCACTGTAATTATTGATTAGCAAAAAAAATGATTAGTAAAGAAACTAACAAGAAACTATGATGGAACAACACAATAGAAAGTAAAATATCAACAGAAGACATTCTAAAAATAATATAAATTAATATATATATGATTAGGGGGACAGGAGATGCCACCAACTTGGATATATACCCAACTGGTGTGTACATCTTTGGATTGAATATAATAATATCACAATTCCACCTTTTGATATCATCATGTTTAGATCCAACGATTAACATACCACTCGAGCATATACCAAAGTGGGTGACATCTCATGTCTCACAATTAGGATAAGAATAAAACCATGTAGAGATTTACTATTGCTTGATAGCATTGATTGAACTAATTATGTTTGGAAAGTCTGAGAGAGTGTATTAATTGTTATGAATTATGATTTGATTACAAAGGATTGAGGGTTCCAAAAAGATATATATATATATATATATATATATTAGCATTATGTAAAAATAAAAACATATGTAGTTCAATATTTTGTCGATAATTTTTTGTTGTGATGTCAATAACAAGGAACAAAACATTGTGATACCTACATTATATATTAAGTGCGAGAGCTTTTGAATTTTTTTTTTTTTGTGTTTAATTGTGATTTTCCAAAATACTCCCTCCCTTCTCAAGAATCACCACCCAACTCCCCACCCCTTTCCCCCCAACTCCAGTGGCCGTCGCTCTTCATCTCCCCAGCCTCTTTCTCCCCCCCCCCCTTTTCCCAAATCTCCCTCGCCGCAGCCTGTCCTCATTCCCTCCCAAACCCCCCACCCCCAAAAATCATTTACACACTCACACATACACTCATATACATATATATACATAAATATACACAGATAGAGAGAGAGAGAGAGAGAGAGAGAGAGATCAAAAAGAGTGTGCAGGGAGTAGGGGGTAGGGGGAAATCGGGGTTTGGGGAAAGGGGGAAGGGAGGATTTTGGATGGGTGAGTAGGTTGGAGTGGAATAGGAAAGAGGCGGGGTTTTGGGGAGGGGAGGGGATTAGAAGATGATGAATAGTAATTTTTATATATTTTTTAATTAATTTATTCATTTTTGATATATATAGTCGGGTCAATTACATCTACCCCCCATCTAAAGATACGAAACTACAATTGGTCTCACAAAAATTGTCAATATTACCAACACATACCCTGATAACTTCCAAAATTACAAATACCCCCAAGCTGGCTGGTTCCTAGTTATATTCTGCTGACGTAAGCAAAATTTTTTATGAAAACCCAAAAGTACCCTTGTCATACATTTCGTACGTGTTCCATTCCAATGGGTGCCCTTCGTATTATTTTTATGAAATCGGGGAGGGGGGGTTTGTAATACTTATAAATATGAGGGGTGGTAACTGTAATTTTTGGCGATGTTTCAGTTAGAAAGTACTAGTCGTTGCCATTTGAAAAAATTGGTTGTTGCTCCTAATTTCTTGATTGTTATGTACCTAATAAAGCTATAAATCTCAATGGTTTTTTTTACAAATTTTCACCAAAATTTCGTCAAATGGCTTATTCTAGTTCTTCTTCTTGTGTTTATGGTTTAAGATATAGGAAAGAAATTTGCCAAAAGTTGAATTGTGGTATGAAAACCACTATCAAGGTGGCGGACACACTGGCAAACCGCTATAAGTTGTTCTATTGGTGTCTAATTCATGGTTTTTCACATTAGTATTATCCGTTCATGGTGGAAGGAGAAAACAAAGATACGGGGTTCATGCAAAGAAGAGAGAACCGTAATGTAGAGGAGAAAGCAACAATCTCGATGGCAACAAATGTTTGACCTACTCAAGTTGGAAATTTAACCATTGTGCAATAGCTTATAGCTTTGAACTTTATATTACTTGCTGTTTATTTGGTAGCACAAATTGTATCTACTTTTAGCAAGTGAAATACGGAGTTATTTATTTTTGTATTTTGGTATTCTATTATGCAATTGCAATGGTAGTTCGTTGAAACAAATTTTCACAAACAAAAAACCATGAAACCTATCCCTATGCAATTCACACAAAACAACATTATCAAGAAGTTAAAATAATAACTCCTACTTAGCAAAAACAACCAACACAATAGTAAACCAAAAATCATTGCATATGCCAAATCATCCAACATTACAGTCCATAAACCATCCAAAGGTAGCTAAAAGCATATTCCCTGAACATGTCACCCAAACCAAGTCCAAAAACAAAGCACCATAATCATAATTATACGCGGTATTTAACCTAATTAGCATATGCACACATCAAATATCAACAAAAACAGTTTGTTCTTCCCCCAAAACATCATCAAATATTATGCAACATAATAGCCCTTCACTGTGTTCTAACTTGAGATGATTGAGTAAGAATGTGAGCTGAAGTTGTGCCTTGTGATTGTGCGGAAAATGAACTACTCCCAGCTGTTGTATCTATGTTTGTAATATTAGATGCCGATGCTCCAACCTCATTTGATGCCAAAAAGACAATGATTAAAATAAAACCAAAATTAGAATTAAAAAAATAGTATTCGAAATTATTAAATTTTAGAAAAAAATCGAAGAATTTAACTTGGTTCCGAACTGAACTTCTACAAGACCTCTTGTTGTGTCCTTCGCCTTAACAAACACTGCACCTTGTGTTCTTTGGCCGCCTTGATGGGATACACCTTGGCTCCTCTCCTGCTTCTCTCCGTTTATGTTTTTTAGAGGGCCCTGGCTGTTTTTTGAGTGTGGGTGGCAAAATAATTCCGGGCTCGACATCATCCAAATCGATCCAGAATTCAGGGTCTGGGATAAGATGAATTTTGTGCCTATAGCATGTCAAAAAAGTTTGTTTTGAGAAGCAAGGGTCCACATATATCTCAATATCATGCCTCTTGTAAGCAATTGTAGTAGCTGCATGCTTACAAGGCATCCTAGAGATGTTCCAAACATGGCAATCGCATTCTTTAGTCAACAAATTCACAATGAAGTGCTTGTTAGCATCTTGCACTTCAAATTCATGTGTTCCACCCACCAATATGTCACATTTGATGCCTCTCTTCTTGGCTTCATTCAGCCTCTTCAAAACATTCTTCGTAACACTTGTACTCCATTTCTTGGGTCTTTGACTCCTTGTTTGAACCCTATGCATTATTTTTGACCTAATCCCATCTACCAATTTTCGTATAGGTTTGGCCCTCAAAGACCCAATCCAGTGGTTGACACTCTCACTGATGTTGTTGGTAACATGCTCATTCTTCACATCAACTCTAAAAGCATGTCCTGCCCATAGAGAGGTATCCCTAATCTCCATGACCCACCTAAAGCTTCTGGCTTCACATCTCTTAGAGCATTCATTGCTCTGTTGAAACCAACTTTTGTATAAGATTGTTGAAGCCCAAAATAGCTTATTCACCAACATACCAGGATGTGATTGTCTAAGATTAGCATAAATATGGCGACAACATTTCCTATTCATAGCATGCAATACGACATCGTGTAAAGCTTCAACCAATCCCTAAAAAGATGAAAAAACAGTCATTACAAATCAACACAAAACAGTCATTACAAATGGAAAAGTGTGTGAAAATATAACCTTTTGTCAGTCTATCATAAAAGTCCATGGCTTACTCTGATCAAATCTTCCTAACATCCTATTGAAGCAGCGTAGAAAAAATCCCCAACTTTCCTTATTCTCAGTCTCAACTACTGCAAAGGCTAATGAATAAAGACCCATATTTCCATCCAATGACATTGCTGAGAGGAGAATTCCACCAAATTTACCCTTCAAGTGGCATCCATCTAGTCCAATGAATGGTTGGTAGCCTTGTGGAAACCCACTTTTTAGAGCTTCAAGGCCAATAAAAAATCACTTAAAACAAGGCTGTGGTAGGATGTTGTCGGCTTCATCTAATGGATACTCAAACTTAAGAAAACTCCCAGGGTTAGTTTTTTGAACCATGGCTGCATATTTGGGCATGAGTGCATAAGATTCACGAGGCTTCCCATGTATGATGTCTAGGGCCTTCAATTTTGCTCTATAAAGCTACATGTAAGCGGGATCAACTTCAAGTTTCTTCAACTCATTTCTTAATCCAGAATTCTTAATTTCTGGATTGCCTCTCATAATAAGCACCAACTTTTGTAGAATCCAATTAGAACTAGCTTCTTTCAACTTGTCAACTCTGATGCATCTATAGTTAAGGGAAGCACTTTTTATCATGAAAGATTATCCATCAAGCATCAATGAGGCATGGACCCTCCAAGGGCAATTTGAAGCTGCACACTTCACTGTTACTCTTTTTCTTTCATTCTTCTTTCTCAAAATCTGTATGCCTTCTCTGATGCAATATTCTTTTAGCATTTTCCTGAATTCTTCAATGTTGGAAAATGCATCATCTTTCTCCAACTTGAATCTCTCATTTGAGTTTTCTGGAATGTGAACAATTCTCACATCTGACCCACCATTTAGCAGATCCGCCTGTATGGCTTCATCACTGTGATGAACTACCTCACAGTGGTTATCAGACTTATAATTTGACATGTTGGAGTTTGATGTGTGACTACGCACTTCCTTCTCACTTTCTCCACCTTGTCTGATCTCAAAAGAAGACAATGATTCATCACTTAATGGTGCTTCTTAATTGTTTCCAGCTTGTTGAGTATCTTCATTTAAATCCACACACTCATCATTGCTGTCTTCCATACCCTCTTCACCAAATACTGTCCCATCATCTACCAAACAATCATCAAGCCACTCAAGGTTAATGTTTCTTATGGCAACATCCTCCATGACATGATCATTTTGATTGTCCTCCACATCAGCCTGTCTACCATCTTAATTTTCTTCTTCATCTGGAACACCCTCTTTATTTTCTTCCTCAGTAGTTTGTTCTTCTTCCTCTTCATTGTGATCATTTATTTGAATTGTCTTGATAAACAATCTGATCTCCTTAAGACTTGGGGCAAACATCTTATAAACATCATCATCTATGAACATATTTATTCTCTCCATTCTATTCCAGCTATATAAGTAATAGCCTATGAACAACTCACTTGTCCTCAATTCTTCATTCTCAGGGAATGCTTTTTCAGTGATGTCCTTCATTAAATATTTGTACTTGTAATTTCTTGGATTGACACCTTTTACCATCTTCTTCTCATTGTTATAGTGAATCAATAGACGAAAAACTTCTGGCCTCCTTATTTGTGCTATACCTATACAACATGAACAAAAAAAGAATATTATCAAACCAATCAACCAAATCATACAACCACACAATATGAAAATCTGTATACATGACGACTAAACAAACAGCACCGGCATAACTCAATGCTATAGGTTTTCATACAAGTATAACTCAATGCAACAGAAAATTGCTCCAAACAACAACTAAACAACACTAAACATCAAAACAATGGATACTAATTGCATACAAAGTCCGAAAACTAACATGCATGTCTTCAAAAACCATACCAAAAGGGGAATTTCTGCAAAAATTAACAACATCTAACATGAAAAATACTATATTAACCACAACCGGACAACAAACACCAAAAAAGTTTAAAAATTTCAAAAAAAAAAAAACAATGTCAAAAAAACCCTAGAACACTAACCCGATCTCATTTTTCCACAACATACTTTCTTAAAATACTTCAATAGTGAAATTTCACACATATTTGTCACTAAAATGCTAAGTGCTAGTACAAAACCTCAGTGCTTTGAAGTACGTACCTTCAAATCCCTTCAAATCCCGTAGAAGAAACCGTGCAAAGGCTCGAGACAGTGCGTTGTAGCCGAACACGCCTTTTTCAGGGTCTGCAATGACTTTCCCTTGTGAAAAAAAAACCAAAATCGAAGCTTTTTGGGTGCAGAAATGGTGAGTTTTTCTCCCTAGTACAAAGGCTTTTCTTGTACAAGGTGACAGTGGTGGGAGGAAGGCTAATAGTTTTATGAAAACCATTGGCTTTTGTTTCTCTGATTTTTTTTGTAACTACACAACTCACATATTTTGGGATTTTTTTACAAAATATATAAATTGAAAAATATAGGGGTAAAACCGAAAGTTCAACAAAATATGAAAGGGAACCGGCTGGCTGGGGGTATTTGTAATTTTGAAAGTTATCAGGGTATGTGTTGGTAATATTGAAAATTTTTGAGAAACCAATTGTAGTTTCGTATCTTTAGAGGGATGGTAGATGTAATTAATCCTATATAGTCAAATGTAGAATAAAAAAATGTGACGTGGCTTTTTTATTGTTTATTTTTTAAATATTAATTCATCTTCATGTAGGATCAAATTACACATATCACAATCAATATTAGTATATTGACGGAAAAATTAAAACTTAATTTTTCATGTTACATTAGTTTCGAGTGTCAAAATAGTCTAAAATTAGATAAAAATTAAAAATTTATAAAGACAAAGATCAAAAATTAAAAAAACTTAAATATAAAAGAACAAAAATTCGAACGACGCGTACTTAGAGGATGATTTTCGTACAAATTCCCATATCTAAAACCGACCACATAAACCGTTTATTATGATCCTCCATTCAAAACCAACCACATGACTTAGGATCCATCTCTCAACACGCGTAACAAAAAAATCTTGATTTTCTTCTGCTCACGAAGCTTCTTCTTTTTCTCCCCGAGCATAAAATAATAAGCTGCTATTTTTCAGTTTGTGTGTTAGAAATTCGAAGAAACAGCAGGTTAATCTTCTCTCAAATTACACATGGTGGCATTTGCAGTTTCAGGAAATGGCTGCGCCATTTCTGCTTCAGCAAGCAACAGCAGATTCTTGTTCAACAGGTCCCAGCTGCCGAAAAAGAGGCGAACACTTAATTATTCTCTCAAAATCAGGGCTTCTTCTGAGGATTCTGATGACTGCAATATTGAGGAATGTGCCCCTGAAAAAGAGGTCGATTTTGTATTTTTATTGTAATTATTTTTTGGGAAACTGCCATTTCTTGTTATTTTGTAGAAACCCTTATAACCCAATTTCCATGGGCAGACATAAAATGGCTGTATATGTTTATGGTCAGAGTTTTATATGAATAATCTTTGAAAATGAGCAACGATGGTTAGTGGGTTCCCAAGAATTTTTAAGTTTGAGAAATTAAGATGAATTTAGCCTTCAGAGCAAGTGGGCTTGATTAGATGTTTACTTTTATTCTTTATTCTGCTGTTATTTGGAAATTATATTTGATTGAGACGCAATATAGCTTCTAGTGTTATGATGTTCTTGAGTTCGGATTTTACAGATGTTGTCTGAGATGGACCTGATAATAGGGAAATATGTTGAATTAGTGGGTGGTGGGTGGGGGTGGAGGGGAACAAACCTCTTGGATTAGCTCTTGCTTATATGGCAGTTAGCCATATTTTTCAAATCAATTTTGCTTCTCTCAAAAGGGATTAGTGTTGTATGATAAAGGAAATTGGCAGGTAAAGTATCTTACAGTGAGGGTTGTGTTCTTTCCCTTATTTTGGTGGATTGGAAAAGGTGATTCAAGAAAATGTATTTTATTAGCAAAGTTGCATTTAGCAGGCGGATCTTACAAACTCTCACACCTTTGGTGGTCGGGGTGTGGGGAGTGTTATGTTAAACTTTTGACTGTTTCCAGTTTATGCTTCAATTGACTCCCCCACCCCGCGTGCCAAAAAGAGGAAAAGAACAAGAAAGAAACTTTTTCCTTTGTCTAGGAAGTTAAAATTCCTGCTTCGTGTTATCTAATGTTAAAACAAAATGTCAGAATCTTCCCATTGTAGTCATACTTTTCTGTGTAAAACTTTGGAGTGAACTGTGAAATGAAGCATAATAAAGTAAATCATTGGCGTACTTGCCAAGCAGTTATTTTTGAGCTTTAATATATCAAGAAAGTCTTTATTTCTTTTTTCTTCTTTCTTCCCCTGCTTACACATTAAAGATTTTGGTACAGAAACCACACCCTGCAAGCTGTGACTTTTAACATGTTGCTCCTTGTTTCCCACTTCCCTTGGCCATTAAAAATCTGTATCAGTAGACTTTCTTAGAAGCTTTGGTCTATTACGTTTTTGCTGACCAAGTCTAAGCATGTTGAGGCCATGTATTGACCAACTCGACCAAGGTAGTTTTGGTGCTTAACCGTGTCCGTGATCACTCCGTTATTGGATATATATATATATATATATATATTGATCAGTAAATCCTGAAAAAAGTTTCTTACTTGCATAGTTCACCAGTAATATGAGCTTGCTGCCACATCGTGCAAGAAATCTTTAACATTGCTAACAATGAAGCAGGTTGGGACAGTGAGTATGGAATGGGTAGCCAGTGAGAAAACAAGAGTGGTCGGTACATTTCCCCCTCGTAACAGGGGTTGGACTGGGTATGTTGAGAAGGACACAGCTGGACAAACGAACATATACTCTGTGGAGGTTAGTACATAATCTATCTATATGTATCCCACAATCTGGAAAAAGATATCCGCATATAATCAGATAGTTTTGTATGTGCTAGTCTTAGTCATTCTTCTAAACTAAGCACGAAGTTTAGCAGCGTACTTTTCTTCTACGGCATAGTTGAGAAGATGATATCCGATCAACTCAACTAATGACAATTTCTGTCGTCTTTGCTTTCTGGTTTTCAATGTATGGCTCCATCATTTCTGGCCTTATCGCCCTGAATGGTTGTGTTTTATTCTCATTTTCTATTTACAATGGAGAAAAAAAATGAATCTTGTTTTTATGTATTGGTTTCATGTGAAAATAAAATATCTTTGGATGGGTAGTTTAGAAATGCTTACTTGTTATATTTAAATGATAATAGTATTAATTTGTAAGTCCCATTTTTAAATTCAGAAAGGGCGAATTACAGCTACACCCCCCCCCCCCCAGGTTTGCCGTAATTACAATTTAACCCATTTTCATAAACACCTTGTAATTTTTCAATAACTTGGTTAAGTTGTAAATACCCCAAATATCAGGGGGTGTCACTGTAATTCGCCCACTCAAAAAAAAAAAAAAAAAAAAAAAGATAGTGCTGATTTGTGGGCCCCATTGTTAGAATAAAAATAATATTTGTTGAGTAATGTTTGGAAAGATTATGATTAATTCATTGTGGTCCTATAATCGGAGTGAAATAAGCTTTGTTGCAGTTGAAAATGATGCAAATAAGCATATTTTTAGTCGAAAAAGTGGCTGTACCCGGCAAAAAAGGAAAAAAAAACACAAATACAAGCATTGAGTTCACTTAGTTGTGGATGTAAGTAACTATTAAACTAGTAGAATAGTTAAATCTTCTAATTATCTTGACATGCTCAGCCTGCAGTGTATGTAGCAGAAAGTGCAATCAGCTCCGGGTCCGCTGGTTCCTCTTCTGATGGATCGGAGAACACAGTTGCCATTGCTGCTAGCATTGCTCTAGTATCTGTTGCTGCTGCTTCATATGTGCTTCTCCAAGTGGGCAAGAATTCACCACCCGTATTTCAGGCCACAGAGGAGTACTCGGGCCCGTCTCTTAGCTACTACATCAACAAGTTTAAGCCTACTCCCGTAGTTATTGAAGCCTCAGAGCCTCCACAAGCTTCAGAAACCTCTCAGCCGGAGGGCACTTAGGCTGTTGAATTATTTAGTTTTCTTTTTCAGGAATATAATTCAACGCTGCTATATTTGGTTTACATTTGAAAAATGAAACACCCTGCGACAACAATTTAAACTCCCCGAGGAGATGTATAATTATTTTATGCTTCATTTTTTTTTTTTTGATAATAATGTCCGACTTAACATTGACTTGCAATACACTGTTGGTCGCACATGGCCTTATGTACACTCAGTTTTGGCCTTAAATTCCACCAAAAAATTGAGCATATGCTCCAATAAAAGATGTAATTTTAATTGGCGTGACAACAGTGTCACGATTAGAAGATAAAGGACTAAAGTGATTTTAAACGAAAAGATGAAGGGCCGTTTATGGCATTTGCTCTTCTGTGTTTTTCGTGAACCGTAACACTATATTTGGTACAAGGATTTTGGCGAAGAGAGGAAAAGACAATAATTTTGGTTGTCTGGTAGCCTAATGATTAATTTAACCCTCTAATTCTCTTGACATGCTCAGCCTGCAGTGCAAGCAGTAGAAGGTGCGATCAACGCGTGATGTAATGAATTATACAAGTGTCTCAATAAATGATACGGGATTTTAATTACAATAGGTATTTTTTGTGACATTATAAAATATTGAAATAAGCCATTATTACATTCAAATACACGAAACTTTAGTTAGTGTCATTCAAAAACACTTTTAACTCAGTGATGATAACTAAAGTGTAATTAATAATTTTATACGAAAGCATACTGCAAATATTCAATATAATATGGTGAGGTTTTAATAAAACTATTGACTGATGCTTGCACTTAATTCTCTTTGATGAACTGAAAGCAAGATGAATAAAAGTGGGGAATATTGGTGAAGTGCATGCAGTTGGGAAATGGTGATGAAGTTTTATTAGAATAGAGATTTTTAAGATGACTAATTATAAATAAATATTTTCATAATTTCTTAAAATGTGCAATTCAAATTCTTAAATATTCTAAATCCTGTCGTTACATCCTTCTAGAACTATTTTTATATTTTATTTCTTTCTAAATACTAATTTTTTTCCCCCCCTTTTTTCTTAAGTATCAAAATTTATCATTAACCAAAAGTATCCACCATGTCATAAAAAGAAAAAGGCAAAAAAGAAAAGAAGAATAGGACTTTGTTTATGAAATCAATGGGTAGCTACCAAATCCAATCTCAAGCCTTTCCATTTTTTAACTAACATAAATAATTATACCATACAGTTCTTTAGTAAAATAATTTAAGGCCATAGAATTATTAAATTCGTAATAGGTTTAACAAACACCACTAACTAATGTGATTTGTGTTTTTTTTTTTCAACATTTTCCTTTTTGTAAAATGGTCCAAACGTCTTGGATTATGTTTGGTGTTGTTTTGGGTGTTTTAGAGAGAAGTGTTTTGGGGAATATATTTTGGTGTTGGGTTGGGAGAATGTATAGAAAATAGAAGTAGGGAAAAATGGTATTTTCGTCTCCTAAGAATAGTCTATTTGGGTTTTTGTCCTTTAAAAATTTGAATTTTAAATTTAAAAAAGGAAAAAGTACAATTTTAGGACTGTATGTTGCACCCCTTAACAAATTTAGGACAATAATTTTTTAAATTTCAATTTTAGGACATCAATTTAAGAATTTTCGACACATGCATTTAGGACTTTTTACCAAAAATTGTTGGAGAGGCATCAAAGTTAAAAAAACAAAACTTAGAAGCTTACTCTCCAATCAAGGTAGTCCCAAAACCTACAACCATGGTTATCATCGGTGATGTTTGCAGAATCACGCTTTCTCCACTTACACAGCTATGATGCATACCCCAGCCATGGACGATGCAGACGACGAGGCCATTTTGTTTTGTTGCTACGAAGCCACGAATAGCAATTTTATGTCTTGGTGATTTTTAGATATTCCCTCACTCACTTGCTAACATTTTGGTCACCTTTAAATAAATTAATTGTACCAAAGGAGGGAAAAAGGAGGGAGATGTCTCATATTTTTCCTCCAAAGTAACTCCTATTAGTTGGCTTCTATGTTAAATATATTTTCCAACTCAGATAACTATAATGCCAGTTGGCATACACATAGGATTTAAGCCCCCATGTGACCTCTCAAGTCACTTTTTTTGTCAAGGGGACGACAAAAGTCCTAAATGTGTTGAAAATTTTTAAATTGATGTCTTAAAAATTAAAATTTAAAAAATTATTGTTCTAAAATTGTTAAGAGGTACAACGTTACATACATTCCTAAAATTGTATTTTTTTTTCTTTAAAAAAAATTATAATTTCAGTTCGATTTCATTGGAATCGACCAAAGTTGCTAACATGGTAGTCAATTTGATTGGAATCCAACAAACGACACTGATGTGGCATAAAAATTTGGAGACTATGGTTTTGCCTCCCAACATTGCTTGTGTGGAAATTTCTTTAAATTGTTAACTCTTTGAAAGAAAATGAGTAACAGAAGTACTTTTAAATTTTGGATTTATATAACTTACATATATATATATATATATATATTTGTATGATAAAAAATAAAATAAATGATAAAGTTATACTTTTAAACATTTTTTTCTTTTGTAATATTTACACACATGTTCAAATATATAAATCAGACAAATGGATAGATAAACATTTATTATTTGTATTTTAAAAAATTAATATATATATTTAAATTCTAGTTTATAGTGTATATATATATACTTATTTATGACTATATATAACATAAAATCTATATTTAATAAAATAAAATTATACTTAAGCCCTTTCACCCCAACCCCCGGACTGATGATTTAAATTAGTGTATAAGAATGTGGGTTAGTGCGTATGACTCATAAGATTTTGGGATTCGGTGAGCGAGAAGAATGTGTCGTCGGCAAGTGTGTAGAGAACTCTTTTTCCTTTTTTTGTTGCTGCAACGGGGTGGCGGTGGTAAGGGTTTTGGAAAGATGACCAAAAGAAAGTTTAGAGAGAGAGAGAGAGAGAGAGAGAGAGAGAGAGAGAGAGAGAGACAGAGACAGAGAGGTAATTTTTGCTTACATATAGTCTGACATGTAGCAAGAAGAGTATGCTTCTTTGCATACAAATTTCCGACCGGACAGTCAAGTTAGAAAAGAGCATGTCCTGGCAATATGCCAATCCTAGGACCTTGCAAACAAACGACTGTTGTGCACTAAGGAGGAATGGATTATGGGGGCTCAAGCCCCAGCCGACAGAGGCTGTTGTCATCCATCGACACCTCTTGTACATCCAAGTTGAGCTGGATCCAAATAATCAGAACATAACACAACAATAAAAAAAGGAAAAATTACACTGATCATCCCTGAGATTTGGTTAATTTACGAAAAATTCCTTGCTTTTTCAAAAATTACCAAAACCCCCTTAAAGTTATATCCATATTACAAACTTATTTGAATTTTGGAAAATACCCCTTTCCTCTTTTTGGGTAATTTATACTGACCACCCTGAGATTAGGCTAATTTACGAGAGACCCCCAATGATTTCAAAAATTACCAAAAATCCCCTGAAGTTATACAAATATTACATCTAGCACCTACTTAAGTTGACTTATCAATAATATTAATTCTTTTTTTACCCTCTATAATATTGTTATCATAAAATTTTCATGTAATAGATTTGAAAAAAAAAATATGATTACTTATTCAAATAAATATTCCGAAATTTAATGTTATGAATTTATACTAAATACACGTAATATATGTTAAATTTATATTTGAGAAAAATATAATTATATGCATCGTATATATTCATTATGTGAAATAAGAAATATAAACATTGATTGAAATAAAAAATTAAAATTAAATAATGCACTTGAAAACTTTATTTAGCTTGAGGATTCTAACTCATTTTTCTTAAAATTTACTCCGTATTAGCGATAATATAACATACTTGATGTGTTGGTAGATACCTTTAATGCATTAAATTCAGAATATTTATTTGAATAAATAATCACATTTTTTTTCAAATCTATTATATGAAAATTTTATGATAACAATATTACAGAGGGGAAAAAAAAAGATTTAATATTGTTGATAAGCCAACCTAAGTAGGTGCTAGTTATAATATTGGTATAACTTTGGGGTTTTTGGTAATTTTTGAAACCACAAGGGGTTTCTTGTAAATTAACTCAATCTCAGGGTGGTCAGTGTAAATCACCCAAAAAAAGGGAAGGGGTATTTTCGAAAATTAAAATAAGTTTATAATATGTATATAACCTTAGGGGGTTTTTGATAATTTTTGAAAAAGTAGGGGTTTTTTCGTAAATTAGCCAAACCTCAAGGATAGTCAGTGTAATTCGCCCTTAATATTATAATAGATTATTATGTGAAATATGATTAATCCAAAACCAAAAAATAAAAAATAACAAAAATTCTTATAGGTATTGAAACTTTCAAAATTCTTTCCTACATGCATCATAGTGCAACAAATTGAGGGAACAAAAAGTATATTAAAATAAACAATAAAATATGAAAAATTAATCTTGAAAAATAAAGTAATGAAAAATCGTGAAAAATAAAGTAATGCGAAACATTAATAAAATAATTGGTACGGTATAAAAGTGCTAGAAAGGATCGATAAATTAAAATAACTTTCAAAATGTCATAAAAAAGCTTATGAATGCATGCCACATTAAAATGAAATGAGGATGGTGAAGGAGGAGCAAAAAAAATCAAATTTTGCATTAAACTCATGACATCCGGCCAACGAAACCATAGGATTTTGATTGAAAATTAAGAAGATTCGAAGTGTTCGGAGAATGGAAAAGGTTAAAATGGCTAGTGTTTCATTTAAACGAAAACACTTGTTAATTAGCTAATTTTCATAACGGTGATTGCTATTATTTGCAAAATTTATTTTGTATTTAAGTTTGATTAAAATCCAATAACTTAAAAAGGGGGAAGAATTTGAAAGGTTTGATTATCCAATAGCTAATTTTCGAACGAATGTTTATATATGCAAGAACAAGAATCTTAGACAATATTAACCCTAAACATGCATGTGTACAAGTCTAAACGCGAAAAAAAAAAAAAAAAGAAAGAGAGAGAGCATTAGCTACCAGTAGGAGTACGTAGTAGATATATCCTGCAAATTAATTAAAGTTAATTT
This sequence comes from Petrea volubilis, assembly GCA_026212405.1. Taxonomy (NCBI): domain Eukaryota; kingdom Viridiplantae; phylum Streptophyta; class Magnoliopsida; order Lamiales; family Verbenaceae; genus Petrea; species Petrea volubilis. Next base: position 9,257,429 of record CM047878.1, read on the forward strand.
GAATTTTTTTATGATAGATTGAGAATGCAATAAAATGTGAAAGGGTAGCTTAATACATGCATTAGATTCATTTGTTTGGTGACTCGATGGGATGCCTTTGTTCTCTTATGCTACGTGTAATCCATCTTCGAAAATTTCGTCATCAAAATGTGAAAATGGACCTAGGAATTTACTTTTTTCTCTTGATATTCCATTAGATTCCGTGTGAAAAGAATCACCAATATAATAGCCTTCAACTACGCATTCCTCGTGCGATATTACTTAATTTGCGAAAAATAATAATAATAATAAATTTACCGACTTATATTATAAGCCATCCCACTTTTCGTCTTAGAATCGATGCCCGATATCACAATATATAGTATCTTAGGGTCAGTTTTAAGTCCCAAGTCTATGAGGTTGGTCCCACAAACGGGATTCGGCATCATCTGCACTGCCAGCAACTACTTCGTACTCTCCAGTTTGAATCTTCTGCTACAAAACGGTATTATATCTTCTCCTCCGCTTATCAATATATACCACGTGTATAGGTGAGCGGTTGAAATAAGAAAAAAAAAACTTATGATATGTGAAAAATTTTAAATATTTTCTTTCGTTATTCAACCGTCTACCAATACACGTAGTCTGTATTGATGAGTGGAGAAAAAGATATAATACCATTTTGTAGCAGAAGATCCAAACTGCGTACTCTCGCTAGCAGAAGATCCAAACTGCGTACTCTCGCCCTTATTTCATGAAAATGAATTTATGATATACATTTACAAACTGTTATACCATTTCTTTTCGCGACTGGTTTACGATATCATGATCGATACACCCTACACATAAATTCTTCTAATGCGATCACAAGCTCGAACCCACTTACAATGTATTTCGATTTAAAAATATGGCATCTTGACAGTAAATAGTAGCCAAATTTCCTTTTTGTGCCACTATAAATACATAGGCAACTTCATCTAGCTAGGCACTTGCCAAGAACAACCCCTCTTCAACAATATACTCCCACACTTTTTATGCCCATATAGTTTTGTCAGTTTCTTGCGAGAATCGAATCCAATTCAACAAAATGAAGAGCACAACGTGTTGCTCGAGTTTTCTAAAGAATAGCAAGCCCTATATTTGTATGATATCTTTGCAATTTGGCTATGCAGGCATGAATATAATAACCAAGATATCACTCAATGGAGGGATGAGCCACTATGTGTTGGTGGTTTATCGTCACGCCTTTGCCACTGCGGCCATAGCTCCCTTTGCTCTCTTCTTTGAGAGGTAAATTCGTAGCCTTCAATGGATATTATTATTATTTTTTATTTTTTTGTAAAATGTAATTTAATTTAAGGATAATTCAAACACCTTGAGCACGAACTGTGACCATTTTTACACTTTAATTACTAAATTCGTTTTCGTTAACCTTTGTCATGCAAAGTACATAAAAAATGGCGATTTCGCAAGTAAAAGTAATTGGAAATCTTTTCCTCCAGACGGCAGCTCTACGGGACAAAGTGCAAATTTGAAATCGCATATAACTTATTTGGAACTACATAATATAAAATAATTTAATGATTAAAGTGTAAAACTTGCATCAAAATATTTTTATTTATTTCATTCGTGTGCAATGTAATTTGTGATCAGTCTATATTAATTTCCTATTTCAGGAAAGCACAGCCAAAGATAACATTCCCAGTCTTCCTGCAAATTTTCGTTCTTGGCCTTCTTGGGTACTTCCTGTTCCAACTTAATCGAGTGTTTTTTCATTTTTTTTTTCCATTGAATTATAACAAAAGGTTACTTTTTTAGAGTGTATATATTTAATTTTTTAGTATATAATCATAAAGTATATTAAAGAAAATTAAATTAGATGAAATATAAGTGTTTGTATTGTTTTAGGCCGGTGATCGATCAGAACTTCTACTACGCTGGATTAAAATTGACATCACCTACATTTTCGTGCGCAATGAGCAACATGTTACCTGCCTTAACATTTATCTTGGCTCTTATTTTCAGGTACGTGTATATATATATATATATATATATAATTTGACCCTTAATCTATTCAATTGCAAGTTTTCACTTCAACGATTGCAGAGGGTTGTTTGTAAGTTAAAATTAACCTAGAGAGATATATAGTTTTACAAGGGGTTAATTAATTTAATATGATGATGTTACCATTTAAATTTAATAAAATTTGAATGGTCTTTACATCCATTGTGATTTCATTTAAGTCATTCAAATTTCAATCATCAAAAAAGGGGTATTAGATGTAGCTTTAAAACAGATTTTTTTTAAAAAAAATTAAAGGATGGAAAAAGTCGACATAAAGAAGGTGATATACCAAGCGAAAATCGTCGGAACAATCATAACCGTGGCCGGGGCCATGTTGATGACCTTGTACAAAGGCCCCCTCGTCCAGATGGCGTGGTCAAAGCACCGCCACAGCCGCCGCCGCCGCCGCCGCCGCCACCGGAGCAAAGGAGACGAGCAACCGTGATTGGTTGATAGGTTGCGTTCTCGTCATAATCGCCACCTTTGCATGGGCCTCTTTGTTCATATTGCAAAAAGCAGCCCTAAAAACGTACTCGAAACATCAATTGTCACTCACGTCTTTGGTGTGCTTCATGGGGACACTACAAGCTATTGTGGTCACTTTTGTCATGGAACGTAAGCTGTCCGTTTGGAGAATTGGGTGGGATATGGATCTACTGGCTGCTGCGTATGCCGTAACGTTTCTCTCTCTCTCTCTCTCTCTCTCTCTCACACACACACACACACTCACACACACACACACACACATACTTAATAATTTGGTGAATTATATAAGTTACATATGTGCAATTTTATATTTCGGTTTAGATCCTTAATTTATTTCTTTCAATGGTTGCATATACTTTATGATTACATGATGGAAGTGTATTAAGTATTGTGTTTAAAAATTATATGATTGTAAATTACATAGCCTTGGTAGATATATATTCGTATTCGTAATTAAAATGCAAAAGTGGATGAAAATATTATACTATAAGAAAAAATTAGTGTTCTGAGTTATATGCATTAACTGAAATAATATTTTGTTCTGTAAGGAAATTAATTTTTACAAGGTTAATGGGGATAAAAGCTATTCATAGAAAAAATCTTTTTGTAATCATCGTGATTTTTGGATTCTACAACATTCCACATGGAATTCCATTATTTATTGCATTTCATTAATTATACATATTCGGTGTATGTAATTCATAATTAAATATTTATTTTAATAGATAACTTTATACACTTTGCGTTTATAAACAAATTAATATTACAGCACTGAAATTAAGACATGAATTAATTTGTCATTGGAACAGGGAATTGTGGCATCTAGCATTGCATACTATGTGCAAGGGCTTGTGATGAAGAGCAAAGGGCCAGTGTTTGCCACTGCATTTAGCCCCTTGATGATGATCATTGTAGCAATCATGGGCTCCTTTATGCTTGCAGAAAAAATCTACCTTGGAGGGTAATTTTTTTTTTATACAATTATCTCGAAACACCCTATAAATGTCAATCGAAAAACATTCCTACACACACGCACGTACTCATTCAAAGGAGACAACATCAATCAGTAGAAAAAAATATCATTTTCAGTTCCATAACTTAGCATCGCTTATTCATTTTTTATACATTAATTACAAAATCTAAAATTTAGTACATATTTTCATTTTTTTTTCCTCAAATTTAGTCTTTCTCTATTTTAATATATGCTACGATTTTGATGGTAAAAATCACGAGTCATGTATGTGGTTCACTTTGATAGCAGCTATAGCTTGTGAAAATTTTGTTGTCAAAACCTTAAGAAAAAGGTGAAAATAATTAAATTTGAAGGGGGCAAAAAAAAAATAATCGATGTAGAGCTAAATGTAAGACTTCATAATCAATTGGACAAAGAAATTGACCAACTATCCGTTGGTCCAACGGGATGAGATGCTAGATCGCTTAAGCAATGTCAAGGGTTCGAACCCTGGCGTTGTAAATGGAGCAATTGGGTTGGGAGGGTTATCCCCATAATAGGGCCTCTATAGTACGCGATCCGGATTAGTTGATCAATGAGTCGAAATCGGGTTACTAAGATCAAAAAAAAAAAAAAAAGTGGACAAAAAAATTGAACTTGACCTAAGTAGTTACTAGTCAAAAATATTAGTACTTCCAAGAAATTGCAACTTATTTTCTTTTAAGAAATTGAACGAAGACTCTACAATTAATCTTGTTTTATCTACCTAATTATATAATTACATATTTTTTGTTTGAACAGGGTGATTGGAGCAGTGATAATTGTTGTTGGTCTCTACTCAGTCCTGTGGGGCAAATACAAGGAAGAACAATTACAAGAAAATATGGAGATGCAAAATCATGATCATCAACAAACTATTCCACAAGTTAGAAAAAGTAGTACCCAAATGATCAATGGCAATGGACAACTAATCACACAAAAAAATGAAGCCAATATTGCCAATAGTGATGGGATGCCAAAGGGAGAAAATGATAAATGCCCCTCGTTTTCCATTGATTTACCCATATGTCGCCCTTCCACTCAACAAATATGATATCATGAAGACCAAATAAATCAGTATTAATTATATCGGGATTGAATTGTATTTAATACGTGATTGGTGTGTTTTCTTTTAAAAAAAAGTGACCAATCGAGATGCTTTCATTAAGTGATTGGGTGTGTATGTTCATACCTAACGATCTCTATTTTCTATTACCTTTTCCTTTTTCTAAATGTTTTTTCAATTTTTTTCTACAGTCAGGAAATTCATGCATTCGAATATCCTGTTACACTTTCGTAAAATACACTGATCAATACACGTTGCACAAATTAGTAAACATTTGAAATTAGAAAAAAGAATCTATAGTTTTTACATAATATTTTTTTTAATTATAATTGATTATCAATACGCATGTGTGTATTAATAATAAACATAATAAAAAATGTGACAGAAAGGACACATAGTTTATGCGAGTAAGAGAGAATCGAAGAATCTCTTTTAATTTTGGTGGTTGGAATAACGTACATTGGAAAATTCCAGATGCAATATATAATAGAATAACTTGATTTTACACACACATCTCGCAGATGATAGTGCTTTCTTCATGTCTGCTGGCAAATCTAGTGAAAACTGAACAAGATTCAGCATATTTTACGAGATGGATATCTCTTTCATGCTTTTTATTTTATTTTATTTTTTGGTATCAATTACATTAAAAAATTTATAGAAGTTTCCAAGTAATGAGACTCGTAACTTTTTCTTTTTTTTTTTTTGAATTTCAGTACGTTGTAAACAATGGCGGATCGAGCCTGAATTTGTACTTAACGGGATCAATGTTCTTGGGCTAACCAAGCATCGGTACCATTTCTTTCCGGAATACCAAACTATTAGAAGCTTTTGACTGAACAATCCTTTGAAAAGTTGTTAAAAGTGTTACCGACAATCTTATTTTCGATTGAAAAATCTACCGAAATTTGACATTTTTTTTAGTATATTGGTGTTGCTCACACTTCAATAAACCAATAAAATATAACTAAAATAAAATATTTTATATATTATATTTTCTTCTTAATTATGTAAAGCTCAATAAATGTATTTATGAGCAAGAAGATAATTTATTCTTTTTAATTATTATAATATTAGGGGATATACATATAATTTCACTCACTCATTTAATCAAACACCAATTCATATCATTAATATATATATATATATATATATAGTAATTAAGAACAAAGATATTGTTACATTAGAACAAATAATATAGAATATGGTGAACTTTTTTCTTTTCTTTTCTTTTTCTTTTTTAATTCGATGAGCGAATATGCTGAAGTTTCATATCTTAAACCTTAAGTAAAGCCTTCACATTCATTAGTTGAAAAAAATATTTAACTCTGAAATGCAATTCTTATCCTTTGATTCCTAGATTTTATTTTATTCTTACTTTTCCTATATATATAATTTATATGCTACTTCCCCCAACTAATTAGGAATTCTAGGTATGGAAAGGGAACATGGAATCATTTCCAGGCTTTTAGCACATTTCACATACTTTCTCAATGTCTTACACTAGACCTTTGTTTTTTTTCAAAATACTCAACTTAGTACATAAAAGAACTGATTCGAGCCAAACATGTTACTTTCTTCAAAAATTAAATTATATTTCAGTTGGATTAGATTGTCAATTAAATCAGAATTGAACAACTTTTTAATAAAGTAAAATATGATCAGTTGAGTTCGAGTAATTTGATCCTTTTATACATGTTTTTATCACCTTTCTAATAATCAAGACGAGTTTGAGTCAAACTTGTAATCATATCCAATGAATTGGGAACCACTAGTGAAGTCTCATGATCTTTAGGCCCGGCGTTTTTTATTTGTTAATGATTCTTGACCAATTTTAAATTTAAATTTTTTAATAGGTCCCATATTTTAGTATATTGATTCAAATGAATGTATAATAGTAAATGGTTATGGCAAGTGAAGAAATTTGTTTCACTTCCCCAACCATTTGTAAAAAAATTTGATGTTCCTATCTTTCAAAAAAAAAAAATTTTAATTATTGTTTAATGTTCAAATTTCTTAAAATATTCCATCTTTTACTTCATTCTACAGTTTACATTTTAGTGCATCTTCTACTTCTCTACAAGTCCCGTTCTTTACTCTCTTTGCTTAATTGTTTCTGAAATTTATTTTTTTTAACACTTTATTATATGTGCTTAAATTTATTATAAATTAAATGCCCCATTTTAAATTTTCAACATTGAGATGGTCCTATAAACAACTTCTTGATTACAAAGCTGTGCATGAATATTGGCTTGCACTACAACAAGCTAGTGTGACATTAGGTCACTATTTGATTTGCATCTAAAACTCATAAAAATGTATTTATTAATATATAAGGGGACTTTTCAAAAAATAGCCTCCATAGTCGCCGTCGTGAAAACTATAGAGGCTTTTTATTAAAAGTGGCCTTACATATAACTTTTAGAGTCATATTATAAGATTTGGAAGTTTAATTAAGTTTATCTCTAAACGTTTATGAGGGCTATTGAAAATAAAAGGACATTTCAAACCATTTTTTGAGGTCAATTTATGATTTTCTTCAATTAATATGCCCCTAAAATTAATGTTTTCTTTTCTTTTTTTTTTTTAGTGTTGTTAATTCCTTGTAGGATGCACGTAATCAATGAGTTCACTGGTAGAGACAACAAAAGTTTCATCTACGGAAATACGTTATATAGAATACAGAACAAGCCTACTCTTCTCTTGTACTTCGCAAAAAAAACACGCCTACTCTTGTATTTCCGTTAGTTTAAGTACAAGAATGGGGATAAAAGACTACAACCACGTTCGATAACTGCTAGCAGTTGCCACTAGTTGGTTAGTGGTAAGTTTGGGCTAGTTTGAAATGCACCGAAAGTTGCCAGATGACATGAATGTCTGGCCTGTTTTATATTACAAGCCCGTGATATGTGACTTTAATAATGTCAGTCTTGGGGGTGACGTTGGTCAATGGCTCTTTGTGACCGAATATAGGGGAGCAGTAACACTTTTCAAACAAATGTTTATACATAAATTCAACCCATGGGCCATCTAATATATAATGTACTCGTAACATTTTAAACGTGGTTGAATATTGACACAAGCTTAAACTCATTTGGGCCAAATAATGAATTGTGCTTAATTAACTCTGGAAGGTTATTGTATTATTAGGGCTATCAATGAGTTGGATTTGGGCCTAATGAATCCAACATCAGATCGCATAGGATGTACAAATATCAATACCAAATTTGACCCCAAGAACCCAAAAATTCAATACAAAATCCGATTCCATTAGCAATAAAAGAAGAAAATTAAAAAAGAAAACTATAATCAAATAGAGATATTGGGGGTGTTCGCATTCTCTTAAAAAAAAAAAAAAAGTGCTTCTAGAGCTTCTGCTGTGAAAAAATTGACAATGAGTGTTTGCTTTTCTGTTTTTGCTAAAAAAAAATCTAAAATAAACTAAAAGTTTGAAGCAACTTTCATGCCTTTTTTTTTTTTTGAATTTTTAATTACTTTTTCAAAGGTCAATCGCTACTTTTCACTTTTTCTTTTCAAATACTATCTACTTATACAACTAAATGTTTTTAGTTATTTTTTAAATTTCTCTACAATTTCTACTTCTTCAAAAGAAGAAGTATTTGTGAATTGTGAACACCCCATTCTCAAATGAAACTGAAAAATAGTACTAATACAATCATTACCGAAGCAATAGTACAATGTCACTATATTAATACAAAAACATAGCCATTTGAATTTAAAAAGAAAGCATGTGAATAAAAATTGCCCAACAATTTTTAAGCAATAAAAATAAATGAATTATTAAATATGATGTCACACCTATTATATTTTATTTAAGAGTATTTAGTATTATATATACTATCAACTTTTTTAAAAGCTTATTATTGAGGCTAGAATTTCTGACAGATCAGGTTATCTAATTCCATATATGATCTATGTATTTTGAAATATAAATATTTATAATTAGATATAATCCATTAAATATTTTCATTGTTGAAATGTTGCACTATAAATACATAAAGTGGGGCAGTTTATAATAGGGGGTAACATTAACAATGACATTTTCCCTTTTGGTTGTGTGTAGTAAGAGTTTATGGGTAGAATTATATGTGTATCTCACCTATAATTATATTTGATAGATTTTTTTTTTTTTGACCTTTATAAAGTATAGACTTGGTTTCTTATCTATCAATTTATGAGATAACCTATCCCACAATGGGGTTGGATGTGTAATCCACTTGATTTGGATTGAGCTGATAAGAGCTATAATTTACTGTATTACCTCAAAATATATATAATGAGGCTTAAATTAAAAGACTTTTCATAATTTACTTCAAATCTATATAGAAAAATGAATACTACAAAACATATATAAAAATATTGTTTCACAAGATATCATTCAAACTATTTTTGGGAGTATTCTTTTTTCTGTATGAATTTGAAGCAAATTACGAAAAGCTCTTTAATTTAAGCCATATTATATATATATTTAAGAATAATACAGTAAATTATAGCTGTTATCAACTCAATCCAAATCAAGTGGATTATACATCCCACCCCCGTAGTAGGATGGACTATCCCATAAATTGATAAATAAGAAACTAGACCCATGCTTTATAAAGGCCAAGAAAAAAATCTACCAAATATAATTATATATGGGATGCATATATAATCTCACCCATAAACCCTTACCGAATAATAGTTTCACTATCACACACAATACTATACTACTACCAAATATAGCCTTTATATTTTTCTTATCAAATGAATTACTGATTTAAATATTCAATAGTGATTCTAACCTAAGTTATCACAAGAATTTGCCAATAGCTACTTAAGTTTTCATTGAGGCTTGCAATTGAATCAATGTCTATTTATTCTATTAATAAAGGGGTAAATTTTATTTTGATCCGTAAGATTTGATTTTATTCTCAAAATAGCCCATGTGTTTTTAGTTGACTTCAATATCATCATTCTTTTAATCATATATGACTTTTCCCTCCAAATTAAAGGGCTTTTTAGTAATATGATATCTTATAATAATTAAATAAAAGTACTAGAAGATCTTAGTAGTCTATGTATTTAAGGAATTTTAACCATATTCACTTATGAGAAGATATTCCTTGGAAAAGAATTTACACATTATTGATCAACAACAGATTTATTTTCAAAACCCTTCTCAAACATTTTTTTTTCCTAAACTTCAAACAAAATACTAAAATATAAAACCAGAATAGTAATTTGAACGTAAGAGAGTTAAGAAATTTAGACCCACAAAGAAGAAATTAATTTACTTTGTGGAGTCTCATCCAAAAAGGTCTATTTTTTCTCACCTTTTTATTTTTCTAGTAAGATTCGTAAATAGTGTTGGGAGTCAAGGTGTTGGTACAACTTAATTTAGTTCATAGAAGTTTAGATTGTAGGGGAAAAAAATAATGGAAAAAATAAGGCCGTTTTGTCATATTGTGCTTATTGATAAAACTAGAGTTGTCATTTTTTTTTTGTAATTAACTAGAGTTGCCATTAAATTTAACATGCAAATGTGAAATGGTGCTTCTTCTTACAAACTTGTTATTGAGTATTCAATTGATAATTGTATATTTATTACTGATCATCAAAAACCCACTTAATAATATTGTGAAATCTTAGAGTATTATTAAATAAGATTTTGATTGAAAATTCTAAAGTAATAAGATTATTACAAAATGTGATTAAATATGCATTGGAGAACATTTTTAACGTAATGAGGCTACACAATTTTGGTCCAATTACATTTTGAGTAACTTAAGTGCTAAAAATATTCTTACCATTAAAATACTTCTCATGAAATTTGAGGGACTATTTTGCTTCTATTTTGAAACGTAAGGGACGAGCTTGATCATTTTTTTTATACGAATACATAGTTTTAAAGTTGTTTTGGTCAATTTATATTTTATTGTCGAAAATATTTACTGGAAGATGAATGGACAGATGGGATTGAAATCAATTAAAAACACAAGGACTATTTTAGAATAAAAATCAAACTTCAATTATCAAAATATAAATTAATACAGTTTCATTTCCGTACAAGAATTTTCTTTATTTTTTTAAAAAATAAATTAACTAAATTAATCCTCAAATGATTTATTTCTCACTATTCTCTCACATCTACCCTCTCTAAACTCTCTATTGTGGAACATTTGTTTTTACGTCTTTCTCTCCCGTTCTCTCAACCGACATCACTCACTCTCTCTCTCTCTCTCTCTCTCTCTCATCCCTATGATTAATATTTATTTTATCTTCACTTCTAATTTATTTTTTAAAGCCAGTTTAAATGAGCTTTTTTAGAGAAAAAAATACTTTTTTTTTTAAATAAAAGCACTTCAGAACAAACAAAATTGTTTTTGGATGGATTTATAGAAAAAAAAGAAGCAAGTAAAAAGTCAAAAAAATGATATTTTTCAGAAACTATGCATAGTAGGTTCTAATAATACATATTTTAAAGTATTTATAATTATTGTATTCAAAAGCAAAATTACTAAACTTAAAAAAAAGGTTCTACTGTAAAAAATATTGCTCGAAAATCACATTCATATAACTTTTTCAATAAAATATTTATTAAAATAGTTAAGCTAAATGTTTATTAGAATGGTTAACAATTTATATACACACCCACATAACTTTTTCAATAAAATTTTGATTTTAAAATTGTAATTTAATTATATAATTAAATTTTACTTTATTTTTATTTTATACATATGTAAAATGTGGCCGATCCCTTAGTAACCAATAACCAATGGCTGAAGTTAGGCAGGCAGGTAGTGGTCCTTGCCTCCCTAAACGTCTCTTTACTTCTTTAGTCAATCAATTCTGATTATAAAGACATTAGTGTTTAGTTTTTTATTTAATCATTAATTTCATTATTTATGATAAAACTTGATCTTAATTATTCAAGTAATTTGCATAAAATTGTTTAGTTATAAAGGTTATGTATTCACTTAGGGATGTCAATAGGGTCGGATTTGGATCAAATCAGTAAATTCGAATTCAAATCTGATAAGTCTATTTAGTATTTGAATCCGACCTGAATCCTATAGTATTTACATTCATTTCATCTGAGTTCAATCCGAGAAAAAAATTGAAACTTAATAAAAAAATTCGATCTGATTAATTGTTAAAAAATTTGAAACTTTAAAATTAAATAAGCAATTAAAAATATTTCTTATATAAAAAATAAAATTTAAATATGTAGAAAATTATTTTATAATATGTATAAAAACTATGCATTATTTTTGAAAAAATTACTTTAAAAATATAAAAAATTGTATTATAAATTATAATGACTTGAATGGTGCATTCTATTTAAAATTCTTCATAAATATTATATATGTAATGTTGCTAATATAATAAAAAGTATTATTAAAGTTCAGATTCAGATCTTTAACAAATCAGATTGCTTAATTCTAAATACAATCATTATTTTGAATTACAGATATTTTCTATCGAATTTTACTCATCAAATATTTTAATGAGTCCAATATATTAAAATTCGGATCGAATTCGAATTAGATTTGGGTTAAAATCCGCTCCATTGACAGCTCTACAGGTACTTGTTTGGTCAAACTGACTCTACCCTTTATAAGTTGTCTACAACTCTCTCTCTCTCTCTCTATATATATATATATATATATATATATATAGACACACACACAGAGATGTAAAAGTCAAATTCGCCAGTTATCACCTCTCTCCCCCCTCTATCCCTCTCTCTCCAGAGTGGAACTGATGCTCGGCAAGCATGTGGTCCTGCCTTGAGCGCGTGCTTAATGCCTTCCTCTGGCTATCTCTGATCAGCGTCACAGCTTTTTTGCTCGGAAAATTAGCCAAGATTTTCTGGTTATGGAGCAAAGCCCGGCCCATACCTGGTCCTCCTTGCCCTTCCTTCTATGGTCATGGCCTCCTCATCTCCCGCTCCAATCTCACCGGTCTGTTCCTTCATTGATTCTCTGCTCTGTTCTATTGTCTCATTTTCCTGCTTTTGTTGTTTGACTCTTTTTTTTTTCTCTGTTTGTGGTTGGTTGGGTGGGGTCGGGGGTGGGGGGGGGGGGTTGGGAATTTCGATTTGGCATTAGGAGTATTTGTGCAATTAATTATACTGAACGTATGTTTCTTGACAAATAGAGAAGAGGAAAACTGTAATTTGGGATGGTTTTGTGTGCTTGCTACACTTATAATGAGGAAATATCATGAACTGAGCTCGAATCTTATCACGAGGTCAATGGATTAGTTTAGGGCCTCAAATTGTATCTGTTTAGATCTGGGTTTTGTAGCCACTTTGGGATTTCCATGCGTTATCAGTAAATTCCGGTGGCTTTGTAGAAAATGGAACATATTAAATGCTGCATAATCTGTAGAATTGCTGCATAAGGTGTTGTATCTGTCGGAGCCTAGGGTAACTGAGGATTGAATTAAGTGTTAGCGAGAGAAGTGAACAAAGACATAAATTTGATATCAGACACACTATGGAAAGCCTCGAAGTATGGCAGTTTGTGCAACTATGTTTGTTTTGAGAATGGAAATGGTGGGGTGGGGTTATAGTACTGTATGGGTACACTCTGAAGTGGTTTTCACATTTCTTAATTCTGTAAGTTTTTGGATGGGCAAGTGTTAGGATGTCTTGATGGATTTTGTTGCATTTTTTATTCCAGATATCCTTTACAAGTGTCACAAGAAGTATGGAGGAGTTGTGAAACTCTGGCTAGGTCCTACTAAACTTTTGGTCTCAATAGCGGATAGAGAACTTATCCCAGAGGTTCTTTCGAAGGCTGAGGATAAGTTGCCTTTGACAGGGAGGTCGTTCCGTCTGGCTTTTGGAAAATCAAGTCTTTTCATCTCATCTTTTGACAAGGTTTTCCATGTCCAAATTCCTTCTTTCTCTTCTTCTGTTTTCATTTTCTCCTTTACTTATTTTTTTCTTTTTTTTTTTGTTTGAAAAAAAGATTTAACTTGTAGGAGATATATCATATTTTGATGTTTTTCTCGTCCTCTGCAATAGCTTAAGTTTTTAAATGAGGTAGCCATTCAATATGTATTCGAGCTGGACCAAGTAGGAGTGCTGAGTTTTGAACTCACCACCACTCATTACTGAAAAATTTATGAAAAAAAGAATTACATATGTTAGACTCCACAAAAAAGAGTATAGCCTGCACCACGTGAGGATGGGTTATACTAAATATTTAATGCCTCTCATTCTGAACAATTAAGCTTTTAGATGGGATGGTCATTAGTAATCAACTTTATGAAATTTGCCTGTAGGACACGCATAGGTAATTGTCCCTTGGTGTTTACCATAGCATTTATCAAGGCTGGATTTACTACAGTTCTATGACCAATTTAGTGATATCTTAACACCCATATAGAAACACATACCTTCTAATATATCTTATACGAGTTTCAATAGTTATTCTAAAGATAACTAAATGCAGTTGGTGCAAGGATATATATTAGTTTTGTTGTTTCCCACCTTTTAGAAATGTGTGATGTCAAACTATGAAGCTTGACTTATGTAAGCTAATCAAATTAATTGTTGATTATGAACTACTTTTTCGGATCGAGCTAATTATTTTAAGCTTGGGAGGGCAATTGCTTGTTGTTGGTAGTAGGCTCATATGCAATGTACTTTTTATAGCTTAGGCCTATCTTTATTGGACAATCTCTGTTAAAAGGCATCCATCTGTTCTTTAATAAATTTTATGCACTTTATTTGTGTCCATGGTGAAGGCCAGCTAAGGCCTATTGCAAGAGTTTCCTACTGGTATTGGGTCCATGAACTTTGAAGGTGTTGACATGAATAAGGTGAAGGGTGCTTTTCCAAGACTTGGATGGCATCCAAGCAACAACAGGAAATCTCGCAGTAAAAAAAATTGTTGAATGTCTTGGGAAATTCTCTGTTTGATCCTTTTGTGGTTACTTCTTGTAATACTGTTGATGTTCTAAGTCTCCAAGTATAATTACCCCATGCCTGTTTTCTGTAATCAAAACAATAGAGAGTATCTGCATTTATGTTATCTTAATTGCTTGAGCATGTTTCTTTGACATTTTTTCTCCAGGTGGAACATCAAAGGAAGTCACTGGAATTGAAACTCGGAGGTGCATTGCTTGAGAGAGCAAGCTTGCTTCCTGAGGAAATATTGGGTGGCATTATAGAAAGAGCCCAAAGTGAAATGACCAAAGGAGGTATAGATTGTGAAACAGTTTCTCAGCATCTAGCTTTTACATTCCTTGGAGCTACAATATTTGGAGATGTATTTTTGGCTTGGCCTAAGGCAGCTGTCTTTGAGGGGCTGCTAATGAAGATTGCTAAGGATGCATGCTTTTGGGCATCATATGGTGTTACTCCTTTCTGGAAACAGGAATTCTGGAGGTATCAGGATTTGTGTACTAATTTGAAGTGCTTAACCCAGGAGCTTATCAAAGAATGCAGGCAAAACTGCAAGTCAAAATTCTTATGGGATTTTTGTGACCATGATGGCACGGGATATGAGCCATGTGGTGAGATAATAAGTCTGATGTTTCATGGATCTCTTACTATGGCTGCACTTATTGCTAATATTTTGATAAGGCTCGCCACACACCAAGACATACAAAATAAGGTGCCTCTTGTCTCAGTTGTTAAGACTATTGTTAAAATTTTAAATTCTATTTGGCATGGATTCTTAGCATAATCCTCCAATTGAGTGCAACATTTTTTATGCGATTGCTTCATTCTGAAGGTTCTGGACTAGTTTCATCTTACTCGAGTTTTCTTTAAGTACATAGATGATCTTAAGATCGCAGCATTAATGATTTACCAATATAACAAAAATATAGGTGTATTTGTCTCCCTGTTAGTTTCCTTGGTGATTGTGCATTTTCCTTAGGGTGGATTACACTTACCAACTCTGAGGTATAGTGAAATTACAAAAACACCCTCACGTATAGGATATTACCATTACCCCCTAATTTGAGTAGGTCAATGTTAAGTCTAACAGAATCGAGAAAATGTCATTTTTGCCCTCACTCAATTTAGGGCAAATTACAGTTGCCATCTTGAGGCATGGTGAGATTACAAGAACACCTCCACATATGAGAAATTACCATTACCCCCTTGGCTTGTTTGATAATCATTTTAAGCAACAGTATTTTGTATGTTTTTATAAATAAATACTGAGTTTTATGGTATGAATCATAATGATACTTTTGGTGTTCATTTGTTGTGTTTTTTGAGGTGTTCATTTGGCTTTTTTATTTTATCGTTGGAAATTGAGTCTTGTATGGTTGGTTAATAACATTTTTATCAGCAGATTGTGTACTATATAAGCAAAACCTCACATCGCTTCAATATACCGGTTAAAAACTAATATTTAGGTAAATATACACACCATCAACAAGTTTGAAAAAATAACTAGAATATTACATTTAGTCCCTTGCTGGTTTCAATAAATTACAACGCAGTACACTAAACTACAACACATAATAACAAAAACACCCCTAGGGGTATTTTCCGAAGTTCATATAGGTTGACTAACGGTAGGTGCAAATTGTTAGATGGCACATAACGTTAAGGGGGTAATGGTAATTTTCCATACGTGGGGGTGGTTTTTGTAATTTCACCATACCTCAGGGGTGGTAACCGTAATTTGCCCTTTTCTTTATCAAGATGCACAATCTCTAACTCCCTCTGGCAATTATTGTGTTTGTATTATTTAGTGGAGGTTGGATGAAAGCTAGCTCTCTCTTGTATGCTCATATCTTTCTCCTCACCTGTTGTCAATTTTAATAGCGTGCATAATTTTGTTTTCAGCTACCATTTTGTTTATTTAGCACTACTTTGAAGATCTAACATGCTGCCTTACATCTCCTCTAATGTTTCTCAGCACAAAGACTCCCTACGCTAACCTATATTTTAGGGTCAAGTATGAGAATTTATTAATATTCTTCTTATTTCTCTTTTGTGGTAAGTGTTAGGATAAGGACAACGAACTGAATATCAATGAATGATTCTCAAAGAAATACCTAATGATATGTTTAAAGCTCAATTTTCATTTTGTTTATTCAATTTCCTTTTCATTCAAAACATGCAGTGACATATCTGTTTGGGTTCCTAAAGAGGTCTTCTCTTGCTAACAAGTGAAAGATTCTAAGCATGCATTTTTGGGGAGTGGAGTGAGTGCCTTTGTGGTTTAGCAGAACATTGGGCCTAATATACTGATGCATTAAAAGAATTTATTGGATGAAGGACCAAAAACTACCATAATGCTTGGTTGTTCTTATTGACTCTCAAATTTAATTTCTCCATAAGCTACTTGGTTTTTCTTAGAGCCAAGTCCACCGTGCTAAAATTGAAAAAGAGTAAAATAAGAAAATGTTTCTATTCTAAACTAAATGAATGAAGAGCATTATGCATTAATCATAATATTTGTGATCTTATGTGATTGTACTTTAAAATGCTCCCACATATTAATTCCAGGGGTTCGTTCCCTATCACTGGCTATGTTTTTGATCGATGGTATTATTTTGATAGATTCACAGGGAGATAGTTATGGCACAGAAAGTTCGGAGAAAACCAGATCAATATAATGTTGATGTGATGCCCAATCTATTGGCAACTGTGTATGAATCGGCCCGTCTTCTTCCAGCAGGACCTTTACTGCAAAGATGCTCTCTCACACGTGGTAAATTATTATTATTATTATTATTATTATTATTATTAGTATTAGTAGTAGTAGTAGTAGTAGTATTAATTCATTTATTTATTCCTTTTAATTTTGTCATGTTATCATTCATCATGATGAACATATGGCTTTAGGTTCCCTTCTACTGTAAATCTTCTTTTGATGTAAGTAAAAACTTCTGGAGCAATATATTGCATTTATCTGGGCATGCTCACAAATTCTGATGCAGAAGAAAGCTTTATTGATAATCTTTTGTTGTTATATTTTGCCTGCAATTATCTTTGGTTGCAAAGTGTCCTTCCCTATTTCATCTAAAAATTCTCTGTAGTATTGCAAGTTGCCTAACAACTGTTTGTGCTCTTTGTATGCGGATGAAGAAGTTTCGGAAGAATGTTGTTACGCAGCAACTCTTTCCGTGAAATGTTGATCTTGCCTTCAGAACTTTCTGTAATGCATTTAACTAACAATGAAAATTGCTTCTGAGTCAATAGTTATAGTTCTATCCTATCAATCTGCTATGATTTCTGGGATATTGTGACTGCTCCGTTTAATACTTTTACTAATATTATCCGTCCTATCAATACTGCAGATGTAGACTTGCTAAAATAGGTAGGGTAAATGCAGTGCAAATCTGTCCAACATTTAGATAATTTATTCGGGAGTTATTAGTACAATATGCTACTCCACTTATCACATTCACTGTGAAGGGTAACCCATGCATAACTTTCTTTATTAGCTGACCTGTTTGGTGGTCTGATATGTATGTAGTTCTTTGTTGAAGGGAATTAAGATGATATCTTAAATACTGAAAGTAGGTATTAGTATTGACAAAAAGTTACAGTTTTCGGCAAAAGCGAGGTTCTTTTATGTATTTGCTTGTCTATAAAAAACCAAGTGTTTCCTACAGTATGTTGGTCATTGAAATAATTGCAGTTATGGTCTGGTTCACTGCTAAGACTATTCTTATACAGGTTCCATTTGAATATTCACAGATTTTGTGAGATTTGGCATTCATTATATCATAGTCACAACCATATGAGAAACTATATCACTCATTTAAGAGGACTAGTAATCTGCAACTCTGAGGGCTGAATCAAAGTCTGAAGTAGTGTAAACTAGTAAATACAAAGAGAAGATTGATACTGACCTAAATGATTGGGTGGAAGGATGCTGATTCAAGTTATACAGAAAAACTCAATTTTCTGAGTGAGATAAGCTCAGCCTTTTTTGTAGTGTCAGAATTTTTTATGATGTTCTTTAAAGTAGAAATGCTCAGAACGACATATATTCCCATTGATATTCATTGTTAATAAAAAAGACTAATTTCAGATAGTTCGTCAAATTGATCTTTTTTGTGTTATATTCAGCTCGAAGAGTTTAACTGCCTGCCTTAAAAGTGCTTTCTAGGTTCTCATATTGTGAATGAAAAAGTTAGACATTCTATGAAGCTGCTGAACTCATTCTATTTCATATAAGAGGTAATGTTGGGGGATTAATTACTAACTATGAGTGGACATCTAATTTATGATCAAAAGAAATCTTTACTTCAAATGTGCAATCACCTAATTCAGCACTTTGGTCTTTTGGGGGCTCAATTGGATTCTGATCTCTTCTTGTGTGTAGATTCAAGGATCTTTTGGACTTACAGCTATGTGTTCACTGCCTATCTTTTGTGACATCCCAGAATAGCTTTATGTTACTGTAGAAATATAAATCTTCAGATTTCCAAACTATTAGTCTCTTGTAGAATTTTTACCACATGTAAAATTTTTCTTTCAGATGGAGTGACTAATTTCTTCTTGTTTGGTGTTTCTTGAAGATTTGAATCTCAAAAACGGTGTGGTGATACCTGCTGCTGCAATTATTGTTGTGCCAGTTCAGCTGGTTCAAATGGACAGTTCAAACTGGGGGAATGATGCTGGAAAGTTTAATCCATACCGATTTCTTTCGACGACTGATGGCATATGTATTACCGACCAAAAAGAATCTTTGGAAGGTAATATTGTGTGTGCCGTCTTTTTTTGACTGCCTGTAGAGATGGCAATTGGGCGGGTTGGGTTGGGTTGGGTCATAGTGGGTTGGGTTGAATATGGATTTTAAAAAGTGGGTTGAAGATGGGTTGGAAATGGGTTAGAGGTGGGTTGTAAATGGGTTTGATATGGTTCTTAATAGGTTCAATGCATGGTTATTGTATGTTTAATCAAGGCGAAAAGAAGAAAAATCAAAATTACTAGTCCTATACTCTTTGAATGGTTTTAAAATACTAAAATGAATTGAAATTAAATAAAAATATATATTTTTTTTGTTTATGGGATAACCCATTTAGAACCTAACATCAACCCTCGATCAACCCATCATTAACTCATCTATCACCCATTATCAATATCAACCAAATGAGACCCAACCCACTTTAAAATATTTTGGACCCAACCCAACCCAAAACCATGTGGGTTGGGTTAGACCCACGTTTCCTAACCTATTTTGCCACCGCTAATTGCTTGTGATGTGCAATGTGATATAAAACTTGCATCACTATGTATTTGGTAATAGTCAAAGATGTTTTAGCGTGTTTTAAGCTCCTTCAGATAGTAAATAAAAAGAACTAATAAGTGATTTAAAGTTGGTTTTCATGTCAGTACATAGGCCCAAGACCGTTTGCAAGATTATATGAACAGTATGAAGCTTAGCCAGGTGTTGCTAAACTTCAATCTGTGTTGATGAAAAGAAATTTATGTTTTATTGAGATGGCAATCATGGTGGCAACTACAATCTGGTGGCTGTCTGGAATATGTTACTGATATTCTTGTGTTTTTTAACTCAAAGTGTGTAATAAGAGTGTAGTATTCCTATTTATGCGCACATATGTTATAAGAACATACATTAGCTTTCCCTTCTCTCAATTAGTCAAGGATAGCTTCTTTTCGAAGTTCTTTAGCAACTGTGATGTGTTCTTTGGCTGGGCCCAAGCCACAATATCTTTTTTGTAGTCCGATATACTTGTGAGGATTATTAGTTCTCATTTATCTGTGATGAAACCAAAAGTGTCTTTATCAGGCTAATACCCCAATCTTCATTCACCATCTATCATGAATGAAAAATTAGTCTTCAATGCCATCACCTCAATAAGGCAATGCTAGCGACTCTTTCTGAGTCGAAATGGTGCATGACTATGTAGAGAATTTTATATTAATTGATTGATGCGGTTTTTCTTGGCTGTCCATCACCATCCTTGTTGCATCATAGGCCTTAAACTCTTCAAGATCTACTGTTTGGTGCAATTAATGATAAGTTCCTTCTGAATTTTATTTTATTTTATTTTTTTATGTTGTTGTTGACACTCCAATCTTAGACAAATATCAGTTTAAATTAGGGATGATTTAGAGGTAAGCTATAAAAGAACGAAGTCGATAAAGATGCCTTGCTTCTCTCTATGAAAAGTTGTTAACAGTCATCACATTAGAGCATTTAAATTTTGTGCTGTCCTGCTGGATTAGAATGCCTAAAAGAGCAATCGAGGGAATCCAGCTTTCAACTGCTGACCATGGGAACTGTTATGAATCTAACTTATTCTTTCTGCTTGGGTATTGAAGATTGTTTGAACCATTCTATGTGATCGTTATTGAGAATTCATTCAGCCAGATAATTACATCTGGTTATGTTCTGCAATATGTCTGCCATCCTACTTGTACTGTAAATCTGTGTGCTAGATTCAGTTGTTATTTATATTTTCTCACTTTTTATGCTGGATCTTGACAGGTACAGGACTTAGTTCTTGTGTAATGAAAAAGCCAAATGAATTTGAAGCATTTCTCCCTTTTGGATCTGGTGCACGTGCTTGTATAGGGCAAAAGTTGGCCGTCCTTGGTATTTCATCACTGTTTGCTGCTCTCATTGGAGAATACGAGGTTTGTACTTTAATCTTGTGTTTCTTCCAGTTTTGCCTATAATGCATAGCAGCCATAAAAATGTTCTCGTGTCGTGAAGTTGAATTCTGTTTCCTGCTTGTATTATTACTCGGACAATCTTTTTGACCCTTATTGGATTTACCACTGCAGGTAAAGCTTCAACCAGGATCTGAAAGCAGCCCGAAACCTGTGGTGAATAACTGCATTCTCCAGCTTCTTCCAAGTCCCAAGATAGTTTTTGCGAAAAGGAGCTGTTTTAAGTAAATGAAGGATTAATTTTTGGCATTCAAGCCTGAGGATAATACATGGGTCGGTATATATTTTCGCTCGTGTTTTTTCCTTAGCGCCATCTTGATAATATTGTAATTAGTTTTTGAAGCGCTCGAGCCTCTCTGTTTTCTTCCGTTGTAAGATATGTAATCAACAATTTCTTTTTTCTCTCTTACGAGAGTTATTGTGCTTGTAATTAAAATCGACATATTGTGGAAATTATTCATAAAGAAGCCCTTATCTCTGCTAATAAAGGGATCTAAGTGATAGTGCTTCTCAAATTCATGGCTGCTATTGATGCATCGCTTTGATCTTAGTGTTTCTCAGAAAGATAAGAGGTGCTTGCTGTTAATTGTATATTTCATAGATAATTTAAAGTATATTTACATATATATATATATATATATATATATATATGTGAACGATAGAAACACAAATGATTAGAGCAATTCACCAGCATATCCTATAATCTCTCTATTCTTGTGATGGAGAAGATTCTCTAATTTCCCCATTCAAGATGGTGGGTCGAATCAAGAGACCAATCTTGGATAGCAAACGATCAAAATCATAATGTGACAGTGTTTTTGTAAACACATCAGCAACATGTCCGTTGGATGAAACGCGAGACTCTTGATTGTACTTTGCTAAACCATTTCCAAGCAAAATGATAATCAATTTTGATATGTTTTATTCGAGAACCAAGATTATCGCAATAAATGACACGAGTGGAGGGAGAGCAAGGAAACCGAGAGTTTTGTGAGCAACATATATTCGATGTTGTAGAAGCAACGCCACGATATTCAGCTTTATTGGAGGAGCAAGCGATAGAATGTTGCTTCCCAGAGCTTCGAGAAATTGGAATTCAGCCTAAAAACACAATGTAGCTCTAGTAGAGGTTTGATCCTCCCTATTCCCCGCCTAATCAGCATTAGAAAATCCATGAAGATCAAGTGAAGAGTTCCGGTAGAGAAAGACACTGTGGTCTAGTGTAGTGCCCTATTAATGAAGAACAGGCTTTACAACAGACCAATGATTTACAATTGGGCGAGGAGTAAATTGAGAAAACTTATATACTGCAAATGCAATGTCTAGTCATGTGAGTTGAAGGTATTCGAGACTTCCAACAATTGTACGAAACTCTTTGGGACCAGCCAAATGAGCACTCTTCCTCTAAACAAAGATTATGACTTGTTGACAATAGAGTATTAGCCGCTTTGGCTCCAAGCATGTTGGAATCTTCGTAATATACCTTTTTGGTTTTTTGGTGAAGAAATAATACAAAAAATGTTCGAATAACTTCCACAACCGAGAAAAAAAATTCAAATAATGGAAAACCTGCTAAATTGATAAATCAAATTAAGACTATTGCTAGTAATAAATAAATCATCCTCTTATATCGTAATTAAATAATAAAAATAAGTAAATATAAAAGAGTTTACCATCACCATTCCACAGCTAGAATACAAAATTGAAAGAATAAATTACTTCTTTGACATCGGAATTCTAACCTTGGACTGATTACTAGCCTAAACTCACTTTTTATTTCCTAACTAATTAAACTAAGAAATAGAAGAAAAATGTAAAGAAGTACCTAGGTAAACTTTTTTTTTCTTCTTTTCTTTCGCATGCTCTTGCTGCTTGGTTGCTCCCTCAATTTATAGGCAAAAGTTTGAGAGCTTTGTGAGTTGGAAAAGGGAAAAACGATCGCGTTACCGGAGTATAGGAAAGCTCTTCTTCTTCTTCTTTTGGCCGACTTTTCTTAAAATTTCTTTCATATGACGGCTACATCCAATCTTGCACATCATTGTCTTTGATTAAATCTTGCGGCAAGCATGCGTTTGAACAATTGATTCTTGAGTGTTGCAATTTTCAATAATTTTTCATTACAAATTCTTCATGCTTTTCAAATTTTATCCCAAATTCAAATTGATCTTTGTATTAAAATTCCAGCACAAAATACACGTACATTTTTATAATTAAATATAATATTCGATGGAAGTGCTTATATGCTTATAAAAATATGTGTAAGATTCTAACAATATATTATCTGTTTCATGCATTAGTTTTTTACTTTTATGCTATTGAAATCTTTATATTATGTGGAGGAACATTGATAGATAGTATAGATTATGATCATAACTATACAAGGTCAAAAGGTTAGAAGATTTTAAAACTTTGCTGGAAGACTTTGCTAATTTTTAATATGGATAAGAACACTTAGCCCTCCAACCTATGGTGTTTTTTATACATTACCATACGAACAATTACGAGTTGCACTTTACCATATGAACTCTACATTTTTGGCAATTAACCCCCTCAGGACAATTTCTGGCAGTAAATGACCTCTTACATACAGACGTGTATCCTATTTTCATTCACCTTTATTGCCGAAAAGTGATCACAGGGGGTTAAATGTAAGAAAAGTCAAATTCAAATAGTAAAGTGCAACTCGTAAAGTTTGTATAACAATGTGTAAAAAGTACCATAGTTTAGGGGGTTAAATGTTTTTATCCCTTTTTAATAACTCATGATTTAACATAAACATCTAAGGGTACAATAGTCATTATATATTGAGAACAAATACTTTATAAGGTCCACACTTTTAGTATGC
The DNA here is from genome assembly GCA_026212405.1 of Petrea volubilis. NCBI lineage: Eukaryota > Viridiplantae > Streptophyta > Magnoliopsida > Lamiales > Verbenaceae > Petrea > Petrea volubilis. The sequence goes on from CM047878.1 coordinate 9,281,493, forward strand.
TATAGTAGTATAGAGTAATCTCATAACTACATAAGGTAAAAAGGTCGGAAGACTTTACAATCTTAAACCAAATCTACATTTTTTAAAGTTTCTTCAACACCAATTAAAAGGAAAATCACATCTCCAACATATGACATGTCAATGCCGGCTGCTAAATAATTAAAAAAATGATGACATCAAAATGCCCCTAATAAAAGTGATACAACATCAATACTTTTCCACATCGAGAATGCTCATGTTTTACTTTATCGGCTTCATTGCATTCACAAGGCACAGAAAATAATATGTTTTCTATGATAATTAGCCAAGCTCATGTCAAGCTACTTGAGTGAATATAGATCCAACTAATTTGTGTGCAATCATATCTTACACGATGATAATACTATTTTACTTTATTACATCATCATATTCTTATATCATTTCACAATACAGTTAAGTATTTACACTCAATCAACAGTAAATCTCCCTCCCGTTAATGAGTATCAACCAACTTAATTGAAAATATCAAGAATCATTAAATGCTATAAGAAAATACAAATAAGACCAATTCAGAAACTCTTCATGATCTAATACCTTATCAAATGCTCAAATCAAGAAAGTCCATCTCCACAACTACACAAACTAGTAATGATGTCGATGAATTAAATTGAAATTTCAAAACAGCTATATCACAGCGCGAAAACAGAGTATGTCGTGACTCCATTACCTATGACTCGCTGACACTCGATCTTTATGAATGCAAAGTCTTCGTCTTTCTTGCGCTGACTGGCCTATCCATGTGAAATCTCAAGCAGTTCGATCTTCTCCTAATTCGATTCCCGCTTTAACAACATCGATAATGGGGTCATCTGATGGTTACCACTCTTAGACTGTTGTTTGGTGAGAGGTGATTTTAAATAAAAATGAAGTCGAGGCGAGAATTTGATTCTCTGTCTCTAAGACAAATTTGCCCCGTATAGTGCTCATGATGTAAACGGCAATTGTCTCCCAAGATAAAACGACTTTTCTCAAGATAGGAGTACTTTAAATCTCAAGAAGGGCGAATAAAAAGTGTTGAAACTCTTGAAACACGAAATAAGAAAGTTTTGGAAAGTATGTGTACTAGAATGCAAGAACGTATAAGATGCTGCTGGATGTGAGTGCATGATTTTGACAGAAGTGAGGTATATTTATAATATCCAAAAGGTTGTGGCCATTCACTGAATAAGTGCTAGTTGCACCCATTGGACCAAACCCGACACTGGTTCGGTTGTGACCGAACTGCATTGACCCGGGCTTGTACCGGTTCGGTTATAACCGACCCGCACCGTACCGCACCTGCTCCGAGACCTTGATCCTGATCCAATCGAATTGGATTTGGGTTTGGTTTGACCCAAAATTCAATTCTGATTTGGCCCAAAAAGAATATGGTTTAATTAGCCCAAGCCCGAGCCTGGCCCGCCGGACGGACGACAGCAGCGTGTGTGTGGGCTTTAGCCTGAACCCACTTGGACCCATCTCCTTGCCTGTTTACACATTTGGGTATCCCCAAGGTACCCCAGCCCCTTGTGAGTTTTTGGGCTATATTAAGTGGCCAATTTCCCTTCATTTTTTCAATGTAGGATAGCATTCTTAAATGTTTTCCCAATCCTAGCTTCAACTATTTTAAGTAGCCAACTTTGACAATTAATTTTTCATTGACCCGAAATTGTATTCATTCGAGTGAATACACTATTCACACATACTCTCAAAGTAGAATGCATTAATCTCAAATTCAAATTGTAATCCACTTAAATAATTTTTCAAACTTGGTCAAATACCAACATGCTAGGAATACAATTTTCTAACAATCCCCCACATGAATGAAATTAATGCAAATGATATGCAAACACTTTCCAAGAGTTTCGGCAAACACAAATTGCATCAGGATAGGTAGCTTATGGCTTTGAACCTTCCTTAGAGATATACTATTGGATTTACTTAGCTAATCAGTGCACATGATGTATTGAACTATTCAGCTGTTAGTGTAAACCACGACAACAATATTCTCACAATATGTCTTCTAACACTTTTTAATTCTCACGGTTATGTCCGTTTTGACCTTGGACACCATCTTGGATTCATAAGCGTTTTCATTTGAAGCGGCTCGTCTTCACACTTACATAGGTGATCTCCTGTTTCAGAGTATCTTGCCATACTCCACTTTTTAGTTAGGGGAATCATTAAAAGGTAAACCTTAGCTTAGTACCCAATTAGCAGGGAGCATCTGTCAATCACGGGAATGAGTAGGAGGTGTCTTCTAGATGCTCGTTTGAATCTTCATAACTTAGTTGTCCTATTGAACGAAGTTCTTGGGATCTCCAGTCATCAAGGTTAGGTTACCGCTATGAAGACTCTTAATTTGTGGGTTTTAATTCCATCCCCCTTGACAAGCAGTATACTTGATCTCTTGGTAACCCTTTAGTCAACGGATCTGCCAAATTCTCTTTTGATTTCACATAATCAACTGCCTAATTGTATTATGTCTTCTACGTATATATCTTGACTTACCATTGTACATTTTGCTTTGTGCCCTTCCAATTGCTGACTGACTATCACAGTGTATAGCAATTGTAGGCACTAGCTTAGGCCAGCACGGAATGTCCTCTAAGAAATTGCGAAGCCATTCTGCTTCTTCTCCGGCTTTGTCTAGAGCTATGAACTCTGACTCCATTATAGATTTAGCAATATAGGTTTGTTTTGAGGACTTCCAAGACACAACAGCTCCTCCTAAGGTAAAGACATAACCACTTGTGGATTTTGTATCCTTTGTATCTGATATCCAGTTAGCATCACTGTACCCTTCCAATACAGCTGGATATCTCGTATAGTGCAATCCGTATTTTAAGGTATATTTTAGGTATCTAAGAACCCTCACTACTGCTTTCCAATGGTCCTTCCCTGGATTGCTTGTAAATCTACTCAGTTTGTTAACTAATTGTGTAATATCCGGGCGTGTACAGTTTGTGATGTACATCAAACTGCCTATAATCCTCGAATATTCTAATTGAGACACAGGATCACCATGGTTTTTGCTTAAATGCAAACTTAAGTCCACTGGTGTTTTAGCTGGAGGACCATCGTAAACCTTGAATTTTTCAAATATTTTCTCAATGTAATGGGATTGTGACAAAGTAATGCCACCAGATGTCCTAGTGACCTTAATTCCTAGTATTACATCTGCTATTCTCATATCTTTCATGTCAAAGTTTTTCTTTAACATTCTTTTAGTATTCACGATTATCTCTTGACTACTTCCCATGATAAGTATGTCGTCAACATAGAGACATACTATAACATATTCATTAGGTGTGCCTTTTATGTAAACACATTTGTCACATTCATTGATTTTGAACCTATTTGACATCATGGTTTTGTCAAACTTTTCATGCCACTGTTTGGGAGCTTGTTTAAGTCCATACAATGATTTAACTAATATGCACACCTTTTTCTCTTGTCCGGAAACAACAAATGCTTCTGGTTGTTCCATATAGATTTCTTCTTCTAATTCACCATTTAAGAAGGCCGTTTTTACATCCATTTGATGTATCTTGAGGTTGTAGAAAGCTGAAATAGCAATGAGAACCCTAATTGATGTTATTCTAGTTACAGGTGAATACGTATCGAAGAAATCTAGGCCCTCTCGTTGTTTGAAGCCTTTAGCTACTAACCTAGCCTTGTATTTATCTATAGAACCATCTGCTTTATATTTTCTTTTGAGAATTCATTTACAACCTAGGGTTTAGTACCAGGTGGTAAATCCCCTAATTCCCAAGTGTGATTTTGCATGATGGAGTCTATTTTGCTATTAATAGCTTCTTTCCATAAATGTGCATTCGGGGAAGACAAGGCTTCGTTAATTGTCCTTGGTTCGTTATCTAACATGTATGTTAGAAAATCAAGACCAAAATCTTTAGCTACCCTGACCCTCTTACTTCATCTGGGTTCTTCACTAGACTGACTGTTGTCATTCGCAGGTTCATAATCCCTTTTATTAGAAATTTCTTCTTTTTTCCTTTACTTTTTCTTTACAAGGAAAAACATCCTCAAAAAAGACAGCATTTCTAGATTCAATGACCGTATTTTCATTTATATCAAAAATTGTTGATTTGTGTACGAGGAATCGATATGCACTACAGTTATAAGCATATTCAACAAACAAGCAATCTACTGTTTTAGGCCCGATTTTAACTTGTTTTGGCCTAGGTATTTCTACTTTAGCTAAGCACCCCCACACTTTCAGGTATTTGTAGGAAGGCTTGTGACCTTTCCATAGTTCATACGGTGTTTCTTTCTTATCTTTGTGCGGGATTTTATTCAAAATATGGTTAGCTGAAAGTACAGCTCCCCCCCCCCCCCCCCCAAACAAGTTTTGAGGTAACCCTGAGTTTCTTTAACATAGCATTCATCATTTCTTTAAGTGTTCGGTTTTTTCTTTCAGCAATACTGTTAGATTATGGTGAATAAGGTGCAGTCGTTTGATTTAATTTTCTTGCTAAGTTTATTCAAAATTTTCTTGCTAAGTTGATTGGAGTCCACCATTTTAAAGTCAAGGAACTTTTCGATTATGAATTTCTTCAAGCCAACATCCTCCGTTTTTTATTTCTTTTCTAGGGACTCCCATAACTCCTTTGATGTGCTGATCGAGCTATATACACTATAAAGTGTATCACTTAGCCCGTTGAGTATGTAGTTCCTGCATAGAAAATCTACTTGATTCCATGCATCCAGAGCTGCCCTTTTTTTTCCATCAGTGTCATTCTCATTCACTACGGGTGCGGACTCCTTCAAAAACCTTGCTAAACTCAAGATTGTGAGGTAAAACAACATTTTCTGTTGCCACCTTTTGAAATCAGTGTTGGTAAACTTTTTCGGCTTTTCTCCTTGTGCGGGGGCCTCGAGGAACATCAATAGTACTAGATGATACCATTGTAGAGTTTTGAAATCACAAAAAATTGTCTTAGATTGTTGATTGGTGATAGGTGATTTCAAATAAAAATGAAGTCGAGGCGAGAATTTGATTCTCTGTCTCTAAGATAAATTTGCCCCGTATAGTGCTCACGGTGTAAACGGCAATTGTCTCCCAAGATACAACGATTTTTCTCGAGATAGGAGCACTTCAAATCTCAAGAAGGGTGAATAAAAAGTGTTGAAACTCTTGAAACACGAAATAAAAAAGCTTTGGAAAGTATGTGTACTAGAATGCAAGAAAGTATAAGATGCTGCTGCATGTGAGTGCATGATTTTGGCAGAAGTGGGGTATATTTATAATATCCGAAAGGTTGTGGCCATTCACTGAATAAGTGGTAGTTGCACCCTTTTACCAAACCAGGCACTGGTTCGGTTGTGACCGAACCGTGCCAACCCGGGCTTGCATCGGTTCGGCTATAATCGACCCGCACCGCACCTGCTCCGAGACCTTGATCCGAATTCGATCGACTTGGATTTGGGTTTGATTTGACCCAAAATTCAATTCGGATTTGGCCCAAAAAGAATATGGTTTAATTAGCCCAAGCCTGCGCCCGGCCCGGGATGCCGAGCGACGGCGGCGCGCGCGCGCGTGTGGGCTTTAGCCCCAATCCAGTTGGACCTAGGTCCTTATCCGTTTACACATTTGGGTATCCCTAAGGGACCCCAAACCCTTGTAAGTTTTTGAGCTATATTAAGTGGCCAATTTTCCTTCATTTTTTCAATGTGGGATAGCATTCTTAAATGCTTTCCCAATCCTAACTTCAACTATTTTAAATGGCCAACTTTGACAATTAATTTCTCATTGACCTGAAATTGTATTCATTCGAGTGAATACACTATTCACACCTACTCTCGGGGTAGAATGCATTAATGCCAAATTCAAACTGTAACCCACTTAAATAATTTCTCAAACTTGGTCAGATACCAACATGCTAGGAATATAGTTTTCTAACATAGACAACATTACAGACCGTCCTGTCATATTCAAAGCGTTAGAATTTTATTTTAATTTGAACTTCTATTAGTAGAATATTTTAATTTTTTTATGAAATAAAATGAGCTAAATTAATACGGTTAATGGGACTTAATGTTTGATTAACACGTGGTCTGACAGTTGACATAAGCTCATCCTAAAAGTCCTGTGATGGGAGGGCTCTAGGGTTACGTTATATATTTGGCTAGGTCCCCTCTCCACTACATATTCTGATAATCGCTTGTCCTATCGAAAGTTGTCAATATTGGTGTGAGATGGAGAAGAAGAACTAGTTAAGTATGTTTGTCTAAACATCCATATTGATCGACTATAAATCATTGGTATAAGGTATGCTAATTTAAATTTATACGAAGTGTTCTAAATTTACTAAAGAAAACACGGTTTTTTTCGGCGGAATTTTCAGTGGATTTTCGGCGGATTCTATCTGCCAAAAAATCCCTCGTCGTTAGTCATTTTTCAGCGGAATTTTTGGCGGAAATAATTAATGTTTTAAAAATATATATATATATAATTTTTCAGCAGAATTTTCACCGAAAATCAGTCGAATATAAAAATATTTTTAAAAAAATTTAGGCCTATACAATTTCAATTAAATTACCTGCCATTCACCGAACCATCGCAACCGAACGTTTTCTAGAACCTTGCCATAACTGAAGTGTGGTTTGTCCAACTGACTCTTTATAACATTCCCAATGTGCACACCAACACTTTTGCTAGGATAAAAACTACACGAGAGTTCAAAATTTATTATCAAACATATACGATTTATTCTCGTTTATATTTGTTGCATTACGTATGTAAATTTTAAAAAAACTAACCGATTCGGACCAATTGGTATCACCGTAATCTTACTACTTGGTGCAAGTGGAGGTGTAGGCATCGCATACATGTGCTGAATTCCTTCTATATCGGGTTGAGTTAACTCGTCATCCTCAGGCTGTGGTTGCTACTGGGGTAGCAGCGGGCTAGGAATATGTGATGTAACAGGTAGACTATGGCCACTAGGTATTGAAGGAGTTGGCATAAACTGCATTGGAATGTCTGGTGGTGGACTATGGCCTATGCGAGTGGAATGGTAAGAAGGAGAAGAGCCCGAAAGGGACCCTGGGGAGGTGCCTCGATGGGATGAAGAAGAACCCGGATTAGATGCCGGCCTATCAGTTGATCTACCATATGAAATCTTATTTGAAATTATCAAATAAAAGTATAATACAATTATATGCCGATGTAAATAAATGACGCGTATATCCAATTAAGTGCAATAACATATTTTAACTCGTTTCAGTCACATGAAATTAGTCACGCAGATATATTAATGTAATCTATATAACTTTTTATTTTATCATGCATTATAATTTATGCATCAGTCGCTTCAGTTTTATTACTATCAACCTCTTCAGTATCATCATCTTCTTCTTCAGTATATATAACCTGATTAAGCTCTCCTTCATCAACCGATATTAATGTCATAGTTTGGTCGCACATAGAGCCTACAACATCATCAGCAGTGATGTTTTGAGCATTTGCACCCTCGCCATTTTGATAAACGACTTCCAATGCGTGTTCAACATCAACGTGGCTTGTCGCTTTACTTTTAATGACAACGAGCCATCGCATTTTCTCTTGAATTTTTTCGGGATACTTAACAAAGTATACATGTCGGGCTTGTTGTGCGATTATGAAAGGATCGTATTTTCTACACCTACCTGATTATTTTACTTCAACAATTTCGCATTCTGGATGTACTATACGAGTTCCTTTTCGAGCTGTGGGATCAAACTACTCACATTTGAATAAAACAACCCTTTTTATTAGCTCACCGGTGTATTCCAACTCTAATATTTCATTCAAAATTCCGTAGTAGCCATCCTCAATGGCAGCATTCTCATAACTGCCTTTCACCCAAACCCCGCAATTCATCGTCTTTTTTCCTTGACACCACGAGGAAGTGTGAAACTTGAAACCATTGACAAAGTATGTATGATATGTTTTCATTTTCATATTAGGACCCCAAGCCAATTGATTTAAGAATAGATCTGTAATCCCATTTCCTAGATTATGAACCTATAGGATTAATATTCGTTTGCATCATTAATCATAGGTTAAACTTCGTAATTAACAAATATATGTGAATTTGTATACTCAAATATATGTGAATTTGTATACTTGTGTATGACTTAAAGCACTCATCAAATTCTGATTCAAGACGCTCACTAGCTTCAGCATTACCAACTAGAAAGTACGATAAAAAATTACTGCAATTATTTATGTAGTTAGTTATGGAAGGCTAAAACATATTTCCTTACAAAACATATGTTTCATACTTACTTGATGTAAGGTTTAACTTTTTCGCAATTCAAAAGGATGTGGTGTCTCGCAGCTCTGTATTCTGCATCAAGTTCAAAATAATGTTCTACATATTTACTTTACAAATGACTCACTTGATTAAAAACTGACAGCGTAGGTAGAATAGATTCATCTATCCCACTGTCGTCATTCCTTCCAACTCTATTTCTTAATGAACGAACATGTAATTTAAAGTAGAACAAAAAAAATGAGCTGTTTCACGATGCAAATATGCCTCACATATAGAACCCTCGACCTGGGCTTTTTGTTTGACTATTTGTTTTTTTATTTTTCCTAGATACCTGTTTGAAATTAAAAAATAACATCAATTCCGTGAATTTTTATTAACATATAGTTACAAAAAATGCAATAAATTTTATTGGTGTTATTTAATTACCTCTCGAATGGGTACACCCAACGAAATTGAACTGGGCCTCCATTTCTTGCTTCTTCGATCAAATGAATTGGCAAATGCTCCATTATATCGAAAAAACTAGGTGGCAAAACGCGTTCCAATTTACATATAATCATAGGAATGTTTTCTTGCATCTTGTCCAAATCGGCATGCCTTAATGTGCTAGAACATAAGTGTCTGAAAAACTTATTTAATTCAGCAAGTGGTTTCCAGACCTCATCGGGTAACTCTTTAAAGGCAATGGGCAACAGCTGTTCTATAAAAATGTGATAGTCGTGACTCTTCATGCCATGTAATTTGGCTTGATGTGAGTCAACACAACGACTCAAGTTGGAGGAATAACCATCCGGCATTCGAAGTTCTTTAATCCACTCACAAATCATCTATTTTTGCTCAAGAGTAAAGGTATACTTCACCTTCGATTTTTCCCATTATCCATTGGGCTTTACGATCAGCTGCAACTCAGGTCACCTACGCATTTCTTGCATATCCAGCCTTGCATTTGCATTATCTTTAATCTTACCTTGTATATCCATAATAGTGTTAAAAATATTGTCAAACACATTTTTCTCAATATGCATTACATTTAAATTATGCCGTATCAAGAGATGCTTCCAGTAAGGTAAATCCCAAAAAATACATTGTTTTGTCCAATTATGTTCAACGCCATCGCCAGATGGCTTCCCCATAAATGTTTGTTCTATTATTTTCGGCAACCACTGAACATCATTCCACATCAAATCCCCAATAGGCATCGGAGGAGGAGGATCCTTCTGGACAAGATTTTTTTAAAGTTAATCTTGTTTTTTTTTGTACTGGTGATTTATGTCTAGAAATCTTCGATGACGATCAACCATGAATTCTTTCGTCCGTATTTCAACATAAATGTATTGTTGTAGCCCATACAATACGGACAAACTAGTTTACCAACGGTCATCCATCTCGACATCATTTCATAAGCCGAAAAGTCATTGATAATCCACATTAATGCAGCACGCATAAAAAATTTTTGTTTTGCATGTACATCATACGTGGACACACCATCTTCCCATAATAATTTCAACTCATCAATCAGTGGTTGCAAATATACATCAATTTTCACTTTCGAATTTTTAGGACCAGGAATTATGCATAGCAGAAACATGTATGGCATTGTCATACACATTTCAGGAGGAAAATTATACGGCGTAACGATTACTAGCCAACAAGAGTATGACGCCGCAGATTGGGAATACGGCGTGAACCCATCCGCACACAAAGTAAGCCGCACATTTCTAGGGTCACTAACAAAATCGGGATATACTTCGTCAAAATTTTTCCAAGCATTCCCGTCTATTGGGTGACACATAATACCGTCGGTCGCCGATGCTCTCTATGCCATCTCGTGTGAGGTGTTGAGCTCAAAGATACATATAGACGTTTCAGTCGCGGAATAAGATGCAAATAATGTATCCTCTTTTGCGAGACTTGTTTTGCACGCACACGCCCCCACTATCATGATATCTTGGCGCACCCAGAATGTACAATTCACCGCGTCTGCAATATCTTTATAGTACAACATGCAACCACTTTTGCAACACTCTATTTTCTTACTTGTCAAATCCAATTTTTTCACTAATTTTTGTGTCTCGTAAAAATTTGTTGGCATTTTATGACCAGCAAACATTACTTCTGACATCAATTGGATGATTTCGTCAAGTCCATCTTGTGCAACATTATAATCACTTTTTATGCTCAACAACCTTGCAGCAACAGAAAGTGGAGAATGGTTTATACATCCAGGCCACATCTCTTGAGTTTTAGGATTATATTGCTCCACAAAATCATTTGGTATTTCGCCCCCTACCTCTTGCCTAGCAGCATCAAAACACATTTCAGTATATCTTTGCAGTGGGTCATTTTCTGTACCACTACTTGATTCGCCTGGGAATATTACAGAGGGTTGGACCTCATCGTGCTCAGTCCCATACAAATAATTTGGTTTAAAACCATTCGTTAACAAATGTACTGCGACATCATCCAATGTTAACAAAAGACATTTTCTCTCACATTTCTTACAAGGACACCAAATTTTGCCATACTTAATATAGTTCGAACAACTCTTGGTGTGTTCTATAAAGTTCATAACGCCATCATTGTATGCTGGTAAAAGCCCTCCTCGACTAGGATAAGTCATTGTATACATCCACGTTCTGTGTTCCGAGATATCCATCTACATGCGTGTATTAATTTTATAAGTTTATTGTTTTTAATCATTTTATTAAACAAATAACCGAATAACCATTTCCTTTTATTAAACCAAACATGTTTAATTTAGTATTACGAATCGATTCGTACAACCAACATCGAACAAAAATTCCATATTCACCAAATAATCACTTCATTCCATAAACACAACACACATCAAGTATATACTGAAAATCAATACATATGAAAGACCAAAATATATTATTGATATCTATATATACATCAAATATGTACCATCCCCTTATTTCTCCTCATCACACAAGCACAGAAAAACCAACATCAAGCAATGGGAAGGCTCCACCCCTTACCCCAATTCCCGTTCTACATCTCCATAACACGGACTAACCTACTATCTATGAACTATCTAATTATATACATATATACATATATATACTTCAAAGTTAGCTGTATTTACCTTTGTTTTCGTAGTAAATCCAAGACTGAAAATGGGATCAATTACCTACAACAAATACAAAATTCGAAATATTACAAAATAATCAAACACCCAATTCATAAATATTACCAAATAATCAAACATAATATCACATAACACATACAAATTTTTCCCACATAACAAATTTAACATAACTTTATAAAATTGCAAATTAAAATAAACTACCACCAAAATTTAATTTTTGCCAAAATGATAAAAAATCTGAAAACTTACAAGTATTTCTTGAAAAAACGGCCGTGGGGGCTAGGGGAGCACGTGGTAGGCTGGGGGAGTGGGGGCGGGGCGGGCTGGGGGCAAGGGGCTGGAGGAGGTGGGGAAGAGGCGGTGTTGGGGTGGGGGACTACCGGGGAGGGAGAAACGGTCGTGGGAGGGGGGGAACGGGCCAGGGGAGCGGAGGCCTAGGTGTTTTCGAAGGGGGGGTCGGGGGAAGGGGGGCACGGGGATGTGGGAGGGCGGCGCAACTGGGGGTGGGGGGAGGGAGAAAGAATGAAGAAAAATGAGGGGGAAGGGGAGTTTTGGAGTAAGATTTTTTTTTTAAATTCAGATTATTTTCAACAGAATTTCGGTAGAAATTTCGTTGAAAATAATTAAAAAAGTTTAAATTTTTTTGAAATTTTCGGCAGAATTTCAGTTGAAATTCTGTCGAAAAACAATTTTTTTAAAAAAAAAATTATTTTCAACGAAAATTCCTCCAAAAATAATTAAAAAGGAATTTAAATATTTTTGAATTTTTTGGCGAAATTTCCGCCAAAATTCCGTCGAAAAATAATTTTTTTAAAAGAAATTAATTTATTTTTAGTGGATTTTTAGCGGAAATTCCGTCGAAAATAATTAAAAAAGAATTTAAATTTTTTATTATTTTCGGCAGAATTTCCGCTGAAATTCCGCCTAAAATAAAGTTTTTTAAAAAAAATTATTTTATTTTCAGCAAAAATTCGGCCAAAAATAATTAAAATAATATATTAAATATTGTATTGTAACAAACCATTTTGTAATTTCACAAGTTTGCTAACCGCTTATGTCAAGCCAATTTGTTAACAAGTGTTACAAAGTTAGTAATTCAATAATATTCTATTTCCTAAGGCATTATATTTTAGTTTCATTGCTTTCTTCGTTCCATAAAATACGTAGTTTTACAAATATTAGTCATAACCCATATAAATGTACCTACCTTGTAATCCTGGGAGAAAATTCATTAGCCATTCTCATAATGTCTTTAAAATTATATAACTTTTAATATGTAAATTTTTAAAGTTGAAATATTGCAACAACTTATTAATTAATTACTCGTACGGGTACTTTTAACAAACAGTTCTATAATTAATGTTATTAATCTAGTTAGTCAATTATTGTGCAATAACTAATTAATTTAAACGATATGATATGTATTATGGCCACTAAGAGTAGTTCATAATCTCTAAATATGTAAAAATTATTTCCTTGCTATACATTTCAACCTTACTTATTAATTAATCAGAATTATATATGTCGAATTAAGTTAATACATCAATCCTAATGTAGTCCGAACAACTTGTTCTAGTAAGTCCTAATACCTCTCGTATCACTATATTAATTTGTTTTGATAAGTCATTATAAGTAGACATATTTGTTCTATTAAATCATAATAATTAATATAATAGACATATTTAATTTGTTCTGAGACGTAGCGAAATAAAAGTTATATGAAGTCATGACAAACACAATCCTTGAATAAAATGGCACATATAATAAACATAGGCTTAATTTGTCATATTTATTGAATACTATTTATAAAATATATATAACAAAACGTACATTGAGAAATAAAATCAAAAAATAAAGAAAGGCAAACATGATTACAGAACACACATGGCATTTAGTCTTTTTTCTAGTTAAAAGTTAATATAATTTACTATTTCTTTAAAAAAGACCGACTTTTTAATAAAAGCTATAATAAGTCATAATAAATACAATTTTAAATTTGCATGGCACATATAATAAACACACATTTAATTTGACACATTTATTGAATACTATTTATAAAATATACATAACAAAACTTACAAAGAAAAATAACTTCAAAAAAAAAAAAAGGCAAACATGATCCGAAAAAAAAACATAACATTTAGTTTTTTTTTTTACTTAAAAGTTAATATAATCTACTATAAATTATTTATTTATACTAATTTTTAAAAGCAGAAAACAAAATTTTTAAAAATTACAATAATTATTATTAATTTTATTTTTTAATTTAGTATTTAAAATATAATACTTTTTGAATTTTTTCTGCAAAAATTTCGGCCAACAATCCGCCGAAAATTATTAAATTTATTATTTACATTTTCGGCAAACAATTCTGCCGAAAATCCGTCGATAATTTTAAAATATGTTAATTTTTATTTTTTTTAATTTTTCGGTGGAAAGTTCGGCCGAAAATCCATCAAAAATTACTAAATTTATTTTTTAATTTATTATTTAAATTTCCGGCAGAAAATTCCACCGAAAATCCGTTGAAAATATTAAAATATAATAATTTTTATTTTTTTTAATTTTTTCGGCTGAAAGTTCCGCCGAAAATTATTAAATTTATTTTTTAATTTATTATTTAGATTTTAGGCCGAAAATTCCGTTGAAAATTCGTCGAGAATTTTAAATTATAATAATTTTTAATTATTTTAATTTTTTCGGCGGAAATTCCGCCAAAAATTTCGAAAATTAATTTTTAATTTTTTTTTAAAATTCCGCCTAAAATAACGCGTTTTCTTGTAGTGATTTATGGTGTATCGATCGTGCGATTACAAATATTTCTTACACAAAGAACACAAATGAACAGACTCTCCTTTATTCTATTTGTTTTTTTTTCTTTTTTTTTTTCACAAGATTGAGAAATGAAGCCCTTAATAAAAATTCAATCCTCTTTTCCTCTAGTTTTTGTTGGTTCCACTAGATTCAATTAAAAATCCGAAGTAATCCTATTCACACATAATTATAGAATCAAAAAGAAAACAAGTCACACAAAAAGAAAAAAAAAACAACTGCAACAATCACATGAAAAGGAAAAGGTTCATATTTTAATGCAATTGAAAACACACGAAGTGATGCTATCACTATCCTATAAAACGGTCCAGTCGATACTGCACTTGGTGCCAAGTGCAATAAAAAGTGACATGTGTTACTTTTTTTATAAAACTAAATGTTAAACCTTTTGTAATTTAACGTTAAATTTTTTTTTTTTAATTTTACCAAGAGTGACACATGTTGCATAGTTAAATTTTTTTTTAATTTTACCAAGAGTGACACATGTTGCATTTTTGCTACACCTGATGCTATACCTGAAAGAATATAAAATCTCCCTAGAGCCCCAAGACTAGACAACATAACCATCATACTTTAAGATTAACAAAAATATAGCCAATCAAAGCACAATGTTGATGGATGTTTGAAGAAGACGACGAAGATGAAGATTGACTCCCTTAAACCAAAGCATTATGTTTAACAAACTTTGTTTTTATCTTTATATATTATTTTTATGCTTTTTTATTTCCACGAAATGGTTTCTATGGCTAGTCATCGATTTCACCCTACTAAAACCTTGTTAAAAGGTTTAGCACTTGAATTAAAACTTTTATGGTTTCTTAGCTCAAGTTTACTTTGTAAGTTTAGGTCAAAAATGGAAAGGTTTAGAGTGGGAATGAAACTATGATACCAAAAATATCAAACTACTTATTAAACCCCCTATGATCTTAATTAAAAGTATACAGTACGCTCATAATCATATAAGGTCATAAGGGTGGAAGACTTTAAAATTTTGTTTCTCACTTGTCAAAGAAGAGAAATCCAAATGGTTTGTTCACTTCAATTACTCAAATTGGTATGTTTACAATCTTGACTTCATTCTTTCTCATCTAAAAAAGCCCAACCCAAAGATGATATCAGAAAATTCTTACATGGATCGGGTATATGGACCGGATATATGAAGCCCATCCATGCACCCTGCAGTCCATATTCAGACGTGTATTATATATATTTTATAAAAAAAAATATATAACACGTAACTAAATGTGGATCGCAAGATGCATACACCCGATCCATAAAAGAATTTCCCGATATTACCTCATGGAAACCATGTCTCAGTAGCTCAAACTTGTTGCCATCGGACAGTGGGATGCTGAAAAACCTTGGTCCCACGAAATAATCGTCATATCCATAATATTATCATAATCAATGGAAATCATATATTCAACACAACAGAAAAGAAAAGCAAAAAAAAAATGTATGCCCAATTTGAAAAAATTGAAGTTGGGAATGGATCGGACTTGGCTTGATTTCTCCAAAACGAGGAACTATAGCAGCAAAGATATTCGACTTTGATCATCTGGATTTCGAGGGAATAATTTCCTAATATTATAATTAGAGAAAAAAATTAAACACGAAATCTGCAAATTTTGAGATAATTGAAAAATGATAAATTGTATAAGTAGAGATGGATCAGAAAATCTGGCTTTGATTCTTATTCATAACTTCCATCTCAAAAAAAG
This sequence comes from Petrea volubilis, assembly GCA_026212405.1. Classification (NCBI taxonomy): domain Eukaryota; kingdom Viridiplantae; phylum Streptophyta; class Magnoliopsida; order Lamiales; family Verbenaceae; genus Petrea; species Petrea volubilis. The sequence goes on from CM047878.1 coordinate 9,297,455, forward strand.
ATTATAGAAAGAATAAACAATCTGTAAATAAATAATATTAAATAATAAAAAGAAAGAAAGAAAAGAGAGAGAGAGAGAGAGTCTATCGGATCAGATAGAGTAGAGCTCCAACAGATGGATCTCTTTTCAGCCAATATGCAACGCCATTGTTTACTTTCAAAATTGGCCTTTTGTTGGTGAAAGCTAAAATTGTATAATTTGTTTCTCCTAGAAAAGACTTTTACAAGGAAACTCTTTGCATTCAAGAAATACAAATTCCTCACCAAATTTGGGAGAGGAAAGGGCAATCATGAATAATTGAATCCAGATAGATGGAGTATTTACGTAAAAGTTTTGGGCCAATTATGGATGGTTATGGTAGGGTGTCAATGGGTTGGATTTGGACCAAATCTAAAAAATTTGAATCCGAATTCGATAAACCTCTTTAGTATTCGAATCCAACTTGAATCCTATAGGATTTACATTCATTTCAACTGAGTCCAAATTCGAGAAAAAATCCGAAATCCAATAGAAAAATCCAACCCGGTTAACTGTTAAAAAATTTGAAACTTTAAAATCAAATAAGCAATAAAAAATTTATTTAATATGTAAAAAATAGAATTTAAATAAGTAGAAAATTATTTTATAATATGTATAAAAACTATACATTATTTTTTGAAAAAAAAAATTACTTTGAAAATTATAAAAAAGTGTAATATAAGTTATAGTAGTTTGGATATTGCATTCTATTTAAACTTCTTTATTAACATTTTATATATATAAGGTTGCTGATACAATAAAAAGTATTATTAAGGTTTGGATTCGAATCTTTAACAGATCGGACTCCTTGATTTTATATTTTATTCATTTATTTCGTGTTACGGATATTCATAATCGAATATGACCCATCAGATATTTTAATCAGTCAAATATGCTAAAGTTCGGATCAGATTCAGATCGGATTTGGATTGAAATCTGCTCCATTGACAGCCCTAGTTAATTGTAAATGTCCGATTTGGTGGGTTAAGATAAATAGCCCGTTAACCTGCCCCAACACAAGCCTTCGCATTAATAGGAGTTTACAACATTTTCAAAGTAAATGTGTGGTTTTGGGGGTTAATTTCTACAAATTGTCAGTAACCACCAAAGTAAAGGTTTCCGAGGGTACCATAGTCATTATATATTGGAAATAAACACTTCAGGAGATCCATGTTTTTATTATAGGATTGATGGATAGAAAAAATTAAGCTCATAGCTCTAGAAGGTGTAACACATTAATTATATTAATTGACAAAATTTTATATTAAATATATACTTTGTGGTAAAATTATTAATTATTCCATATTAATAATCATTAGAAAAAGAAAAGAAAAGAAAAGAAAAGAAAAGAAAGAAGAATAGATCAAGGTTGATGCAAAATTGAAGAAAATGCTTGCGTCGGGTAGACCAAAATAGACCAAGGGCATTGCATTTTGATAATGACCTTTAGATTACTTCATTTGTCTTCAATTGACACCTCCTTCAAACAAATTTGTCCTTAATGCTCCTCATTCCAGTGTATTCTAACAAAAATTCATTCCCAAAATCTACAAGAAACTTGCTACAAAAAGGAGGAAGAAAGAGTTTGTACTCTACCATACGAATCTGAAATCGAGTAGATAACTTTGAGCTCAAATAACTCTCTTGATTCTTGTTAGATTTGCTCCAAATTGATTCCTTACTATCTTGGTATATATTGTTCCCAAAATCAATTAGGTGCCTGAAAATGCCCAAGGTTGATTCGAAGATGAACCCGAAGTTGGTTGCTGACTAGACGTCAAAAACCATATCGACAATCTCATAAGCAACTATATAGCCATTTTTCGAACTTTGTATCTCATTCGTTTCTCATTCAAATTTAGCATACTTCATACCGTTAGAAAACTTACAATGTGAACTTTTGATATGTATTTACTTACGGCAAACTTGTTTTCTCAAGATTTATAGAGAGCCTCAAACGAGGCTGCTCTATTTCGAGTCAATTAAAGTTTGATGTAAGTTGCTTACTTTTAGCTCTCACAATTCTTTCATCTCTTACTCAAATTTGACAAACTTTATATCCCTTTGAACCTTTGAAAATTTACACATTTTGATTTCTTTGGTTCAACCTTTGAACCTTCGTATCACCTTCAATATTGGGTCAAATCGAGTGATTCTTGAACCTAAGAATTTCTCATACTTCATCCTAAGTCAAGAACCTGTAACATACATACCCTTATGTTCGAAATTTGTGAGTAAAATGGGTTTGAAACTACCATGTTAAACAACTTTCAATACCGAAACTAAAATTTCTATATCTTTGTTTTAAACCTTGAAACATTCAAAACTCATTACTAATAGTTTATACATGTCTTGAGAAAAATAAGAACTCTAGAAATTATTTTATTTCATCCTATGATTCGACCCGTGGACCCATCTTGACGAGTAACTAGTATTCCAACAATTTTGATATAAATCAGCCACCAAATCATTCTCTAGTCATCTAATTAATTTCGTTTTAGAATGATCAATTTCGAAAAAAAGTTATTAAAATCGAACAATCCCATTTTAGCCTTAAACCCAAAACGTAAAACTTCAATTACCTCTAATGCATTTTGAATTTTTTGAAATTGACTTGGGTTGAATTCCGTATAGTGAGAGCTTTAAGCAATCATCTTGAAATGAGCAAAAAAATATATATGGACACAAATACCCCTAAATTTAGTCATGCTTAGGTCACATGCACATTTTTCTTGTGAAAATATTTGAAAAATAGGTTTAGGGACTAAATTGAAAACAAATTGAATATTGAGAGACAAAAACGTTGCTTTCTAAAAATTATGAAACAAAGTGATTTCAACTCAAAATTTAAAAACGGTTAATGTCATTGGTCCTGAAATAAATTTTGACTGACCCATACGCTGTGCTGATGCATTTGGGGCCTAGTATTACCATGGTGTTTGTGCTCCTTCTATGGGCTGGCACTTCTACTATTTCTTCAATATCTTTCACGATTTTGTTCATGCTATCCAACTGAGTATAACCCAACTACTAATTTTAGCCATTGGACTTTAATATGATGATGCCAAAAAGTGTTAAAAAAATATTACGTCATAATATTCAATCATACGATTAAAAGTTCAATTGAATAGTATCTAACTAGGTAGTATCTACTCTCATGTCTTTCACTAGCTGCAGTATTCGTAAAGTGTTATCACTAATTGTAGTTTAGTGATTTGACATTATGCTAGTTTTATCAAAAATCTCATATGCAAACTTTGTGAATATATTTGCTCTTGGTGGAAGGGTTTGATACTTAAGTGGTTCGACTCAACTCTAATCTAGGTTTAGTTAGTGTTTGTTAGTGTCGAATATTGAATGGACAATGATTAAAAAGAAAAAAAACCCATCAAATCTATAAAGTTATTTTTTAGCATATTTTTTTATGTATAATCCTAATTGACTTTAATCATGATAATAACAACTAGTAATATTGACACACTCGATGCGTGTGTATAATGAAATATATATATATATATATATATATAATCTAGTGGAATACTAAATTTGTGGTATTTTCTGTATTATTAACATATTTTTAACTATTTTCTATAGATTTATAAAATTAGTGACAAGTAAAAATAAAATAATTTAAAATAAAAAATTAAGAAAACAATTACAAAATGATATTGAAGAGTATCGAGAGATGAAGGAGAATAGAGAGAATAGAGAGAGTTGAGAGAGGGGGAGAGAGAAGGAGAGAAACAAAAAAGAATGTGGAAGAAAAGAGAGGAGAGAGGGGACGAAAAAGAAAAATAAAATTGACAGACCAAAAATTGATAAGACCAAAGGTAATTACTAAAAAGGACTCCCTCTTTATATGATAGTATAGATAGGGTGACTAACATTAGTCACCCTTAATTTTAGCCGTCAAATGTGCAATATTTAATTTAAACCATTAATTTTTAGATGACCTGCAACCTGTTATACAAGTAAATTGGAATGGTTACCTACTATACAGATTGTCAAGTGGTTTTTTATACAACAATAATTGTAGTAGACCATTTATGGCCAACTAAATATTAACCAATTAAATTTTTGTTTTCAACGTAAAAAAGGAAAGTTAAAAATTTAATGACGTTGGATTCATTAGATCATTATTACTCATTCTTTTTAATTTATTAGAAAAGTACAATATGATTGCTTGTATAAAAAATTACCATTGTACACATTATAATTTTTTATTTTTTAATATCATGGTACCATTATAATTTGTTAATTTTTTATGTTTTAATACCACGGTACCATTATTTTTTTTAATTATAAATACCATGGTACTCATTATATTTTTTTTATTTTTTAATTTAAAAATGTGCATTAACAAGGATAATCAATTGAAAAACATGATAAAAAAAATTAAAATACTAATTAAATTGATACCAAAGTAAATACTATTTATACTCAAAAATTTGAATATAAGTTAATAGTTGATAAAAATTTACATTTAATTTAATTTTTAACATATTTCGAAAAATGTATCACATTCATTGCGAATTATTTTAAAAATATATATAGAATATGAACATCTATTTTTTTAAAAAGAAAAACAAATTTTATAAAATATGGATATCATTATTAAGTAAATTGTTTATATTATCCGTAGATTTACTCCAAAATGATTGATTTGTAGTGATATTTGTGAAAAAATTAGTTAGTTATATTTTCCTTATTTGATTCTAATTAGGTTTTCCTTATTTGATCCTAAATAGGTTTTCCTTTCTAGACTAGGTTTCTCTTGTATAAATAGTAATTGTAATAGCCTTGTAAATCAACTTAATAAATAGTTTTTCGAGTTCTTCTCACATGGTATCAGAGCCATAAAATAAGTTCCTAGAGTTAAGCTTTCCTGTTCTTAACAGTACTTTTTTTGAGTACATTTGTTTCTCACCACCACCATAGACGGTGGCGGAATGTGGATCTCACGCGCCAGCGCGTGATGGCATGTGAGCCGACGGACGGCGGTTCAGCTTGACTTTCCGGCGTCTCTTCGAGGTTTCTGGCCAGTGTTCGTTGTTTCTACAGTCATCCAGCAACTATACTGTCATGACCCAGAAAAATATCCTTTTATTTTATGACAATAAATAATTTACATAAATATATTTCCAAAATACAAAAGTTACATTTTATAAAATAATAAAAAAAAGTAACTGTAAAACGTCGTAATGCTTGGTGGTCTTCCGCTGCGCACTCTGGTCTAACATCCTTGCCTAAAAGAATATTCATAAAACGTGTCAACACAACGGTTGAGTAGAACTATTACACAATCACATAAGATGCAGGTGTGTGAACATTGCACAAAAACATGTAAGATCACATAATACTCCCTGTTTGTCACATATAGTGACGTAATACCTTATAACTCCCACCACGATCAATCAATCAATTATCCAACCGAGTCACTCCGCGATTCCACCAATCCCAACCGAGTCACACCAGTGGTCATATCCCGGGCATATGCCGAATTCCTACGACCTACTCTCACGTGGAACACTCCGTCCATATGAGGAAGGATTAGGAGATGGAGGGCTGGAACACTTATTACCGGCATCTCCGAAAGAATGTCCCGGCGGAACTCAGCCACATCCATTCCGCAGTATTTTGGGCCCAACACACAATTGAGAAATAATTTCCCATAACACATAGATCATAAAGAGCATAAATAAACATATCATGTTCATGCATATATCTTTATGAAAGCATAACAACATGAGAACAACTCTCATGATATTAACATGCACAGCAAATAATGTAAGGCATGGAATCTTAAAAATGTGAACATAGGCAATTACTTGGTATTTTACCATTATTTAGGTAAACCCAAGTTAAAGCCTTGCTTATGAAAATAAACTAAGATCATGTTGCCTAAACTACTTATGAGAAAGGTAATAATTCTACCTTCAAATGGTTTTAGAAAGAAGAGGGTTTATAAAGGGCTATATGGAAGGTTCTTAGGTATATCTGGATGAAAATAGAAGGGCTTGTGTGTACATATATGTGGGTGGAAGATAGGCTATACAAATGAAGTGTTTTTGGTGTTGAGAGTAGAGTAAGTGTGGGGGTGTGTTTTTAGGCGGGATTTGTGTGTTTGTGGAAGAAACTAGGGAGAGTATAGTGTGTGTATGTGTGTGGACGTTTTTGGGGTGGAGAAATGTGTGGGAGTTCCTATTTATAGTGGAGAATGAAGGTAGAAGGCAAGACTTGGGGACCAAGGTTTAATAAATGCAAATCTTTCCATTTAATGCAAATCTCCCAACTAGGCTTAGAATGAAATGCCAAATTAAATGAAATATTCCACCTCCCTCCTCTATTTCTAGCCTTGGTGTAACCCTAACACATGAGTCATGAATCTAGATGAATGGAAGACCACACAAGTGCACAATTTCTAGAAGAAATTCATCTTGTATTAGTGTAGGATATTTTAATAAAATATTAACACAAAATCAAATAAAATCAAATAAAATCTAATTTTTATTGTCCTCATCTTATAAAATCTGAAATCATATCTTTATTTCATTAAAAGTTCGAATTTGTATTTATTATTTTTGTAAAAACTGAAAATTAGGGTTTTGGGGCATAAAATCCGAAAACTCATAATTAATTTAGAAAAAATCCCAAAATTATGAAATTTAATGTTTATAAATCTGAAATTATATGTATATTTCTTATAAATTAAAAATGTTTTAGTTATACTTTTGAAAATTGCGATTTAGGACATAGAAAGTTCGAAAATTGTGTTAGAATGTCTAATTCTTCTAAAATTTGAAAAATCATATAATTTATTCAAAATTGATCTTCTCCATGCATAAAAGTCTAGAATACTTAGTTATATTATTTTGAAAACTTTTAAGTATTTAATAGATGAATTTTTCCAAGAGTGGTAATCAAATTTCAAAAATTAACACTTTACCGTTCAAATTGTAAATTAATCTCAAAAGAAGACTAAAATTTGAAAACAACAAGTAATAATAACATTTAAAAGAAGCAAAAGATTTTAAATAAATTATTCAAATATTAAGGATTATCGGGTCGTCACATCTACAGTGGCGTGTTCCTTGGTTCCAAGATCTGTGGTAAAATCAAAATACCTTTGCCCTCTTTTTCTTGCTTCCGTCTGCTGCTTTGTTGTGTAAAATTGAACTATGACTAATAATAAGGAGTGTACAATGGATAATATCATTCACAGTTCAACAAGTTTTAGGCAGGTTATAGATTGAATGGTGACCCTGAGTTTGATGCATAGGATGAAAAAGATTCCAGGGTGATGTCTTGGCTTTGGAATTCCATGTTACCTAAGATTAGTGACACTTGTATGTTTTTAGGAACAACTCAAGCAATTTGGGATGCTGTTAAACAAACATATTCAAAGGTGAACGATGCTGCTCATATTTATGAAATTAAAACAAAGATCTCGAGTACCAAACAAGGTAATTGTTCAGTCACAGACTACTCTAATTTTTTGAAAAGTTTGTGGCAAGAAATGGATCACTATCAGTGTATTCAAATGAAGTGCAGTGAAGATGTTGCTACCCTTAAACGGTTTATTGAAAGGGATAGAATATATGATTTCCTAGCAGGCTTGAATTTAGAATTTGATGCAGTGCGGGTACAAATTCTTGGGAAGGAAGAATTGCCTTCACTGAATGAGGCAATTTCAATTGTCTTACCTGAATAAGGTAGAAGAGAGGTCATGATTGACATACCAGTTATAGATAGCTCGGCGCTAGTATCCAAAAATAATAGAAGCCCTAACATGGAGCAGCACACTAGTGTTGAGCAGACAAATTCTTCCAAAGCTACCAACAAAGACACTTTATGGTGTACCTTTTGCAAAAAAACCCAAACATATAAGAGAGAGGTGTTGGAAGTTTAATGGAAAGCCTCAGAGTATGAAGGGAGGATAGTCAAAAGGGCAGGAGCAGGCGTATGTTGCAGCTATGAATATGGAAAATACAGGTTCTCATGTTCACAGCTTCAATAGTGAGGAAATAGAAAAGCTGAGGGGCCTATTGGCGACATTATAGAAACAAAAACCACAATCTTCACTAGGTACTAGCACCTTGGTATTCTCAAATATTCCTTCTCACCTGATCCCTATTTCCTTTTCGCATTCATTTAATGCTTCAGACTTTGTCTTTCCCAACTCTTGGGTCATTAACTCAGGAGCTACTGATCATATGACCAACTCCTCACATAAATTCAACTTATATACTCCTTGTCCAAGCAATAGAAAAATCACTACAGCATATGGATCAACTAGAACTGTGGTTGGTCAAGGAGATGTGTATTTGAATGAATTCCTTATTTTAAAAAATGTTCTTCATGTCTCAAAATTGTGCACTAATCTTATTTGCATCCATAAGTTAACTACTGATTCGAATTGCAATGTGTTTTTCTACCCGTGCCAATGTGTATTTCAGGAAAGGAACACGAAGAGGATGATTGGGTGTGTTCAGAAAAGGAATGGTCTCTATCATCTTGATTAGCCAAGTAGTGGACAAAATAGAATTCATAGTTTGTCACCCATTGCTTGTCTTTCTAATGTTTTAGACTCTAGGAAAAATAAGATTTGACTTCAACATCATAGGCTAGGACATCTATCGTTTAATGTTTTGAAAGTGATGTTTCCCTCTTTATTTAAAGGAGTACTTGTTGAGCAATTTCATTGTGATGTTTGTGAATTGGCCAAACACAAAAGTGCTTTTTTTCCCCTTACTAATAATAGATCTTTGACTTCTTTTGATCTTATTTATAATGATGTTTGGGGGCTATCCACTGTTGTTAATATTTTAGAGGCTAGATGGTTTGTATCATTTATTGATGATTGCACTCAGGTTTCTTGGATCTTCCTCTTGGAAAATAAATCTGATGTGAGTTATATTTTTCCTATTTTTTATGACATGATCAAAACTCAGTTTGGGGTAGGGATTAAAATATTTCAATCTAATAATCCAAAAGACTTTTTTAGTCAGAACTTATCCTCTTTTTTTCAAAAATAGGGCATTATACATGAATTCTCTTGTGTATATAGAGGTGTCAAACGGGCCGGGCCGACCCACGAAACCGGTGGCCCAGCCCTGTCAGGCCCGGCCCATGAACAGTAACAGGCGGGCTGGGCTGGGTTTTGGATAGTTTGTGGGCTCCTATTGGGCTTAATGATAATAACCCAGCCCAGCCCGACCCAGGCCCATAAAAACCCGGAACCAGGCCCAGGCCCGGCCCAGGCCCGGTTATGTGTATGTATAATATAAAAAATTATACATTTATACTTATAACTTATAAGTTATAATTATATAAATATATATTACATAAATATAAATATACATATTATATAAATATAATATAAATATAAATATATATAAATATATATTATATAATAATATTATATAAAAAAAGACAGCCACAATATTTGACTTTTTCAACCCTTTGACCCAATACACATAGTAGCCGCAATATTTGACTTTCTGACCCTATTTTCGATTTTTTTTTTAAATCTGAATTGAAGTTTTTAAACCAAATTAAATTTGAGCCGTTGGATTAGGCCAGGCACATGGACATGATCCAACAGCCCAACGTTTTTGACCGTTTTTTTTTTACCATTTTTTTTTACAGTTTTTTTTACTGTTTTTTTTTACCGTTTTTTTTTAGTATAAATATGGAATTTTTGTAGATTTTATCACTACAAATTCTCAAATTTCTCTATTTCATCTACACTCTCAATCCTTTCTATTTCATCTACAATTCTACATTCTCAATTCTCTCTATTTTATCTATTATATATTTAAATTATTTTCATCATTCTCCTAATCTTTTTTGTCCCCCTCACTCATATCAATTACATTTAAATTTTCTTCTAATCTACATCACAAATATTTGGTATTCAAGTGATTTCATTTGGAGTTGGAGGAGAAACAATATTTGGTAACATCTTTCTAATCTAATCTTTCTTTTATTGTTATATTATTGTTTGGTGTTGTTATTGTTATTACATTATTTGGTGTTGTTATTGTTATATAATATTATTATCAAATATTAATATTTCATTTAACCATGCATCCATCACGTAGGCATACTACTTTTCCCGATTTTACCGTTTCTCCTATTTCTACTAATTCAAATGATCCTCCTCTTATACCTCACACAAATTTTAGTCCTAGCACTAGTGATTCAATTACTTCAACAAGACCATTTAATTTACGCACATGTTCACCACAAACAATAGATGAAGAACATGAATTAATTTATGAAAACACGAATGCACCTCTCAATAGTCGTCCTTTAGATTTAGACGATGACATTCCTACTACAACTAGGACTAAACCACCTATTAGAAATATAACTAGTAAAGTTTGGAATTTTTTTACAAAAGATAATGATCGTGAAAAAGCTATTTGTAATATTTGTAAAAAAGATTTTAAATTTACTAAAAATAGTGGTACGGGAACAATTACTAGGCATTTAAATAATGTACATCAAGGTTGGGATAGTATGGATAGTTCATCCGGGCCATCACAACAATTTTCACACCAATCAACTAGTGGCTCAATTCAAACTTTTAAATATAATCAAAGTGAACAAAGAAATTTATTTTCCCAAATGGTTGTTGGAGCGGAATTACCTTTTATTTTTGCCGAAAATCACTATATGCGTAAATGGGTTAGTAAAGGATTGCAACCACAATATAAACCAATTTCACGAAATACATGTTATAAGGATGGTTATAAACAATATGAACAAGAAATAATTAGTTTGAGAACATATTTTTCTACTTTAACTTCAAAAATTTCTCTTACGTCGGATATGTGGCGAGGTAGGGGTAATTTACATTATATTTGTATTACGGCTCATTGGATTAATGAAGATTTTTTTCTTGAAAAAAGAATTATTGAATTTGCATTGCTTGATCATCCACATACCGGTACACATATTTATGAAGCTATTATTGATTGTTGTAATTATTGGAATATTGGTGATAAAATTTTATCCATGTCTTTTGATAATGCTACAAACAATACTAAAGCCGTAGAACATTTGATTAAAGATTTTAAACCCTTGTTTGATGGTAGATTTTTTCATGTTAGATGTATTTGTCATATTATGCATCTTTGTGTTCAAGATGGTATGTCTTCTATAGCTCCGTATGTTGATAAAATTAGATCATGTTTGACACGTATTATGGCTTCCTCCGTAAGAACACAAAAATATAGGCGTTTAGTTAAAAAAAAATAAAATGGAATTTAAAATACCATATCTTGATATTAAAACTCGGTGGAATTCTACTTATAAGATGTTAATGGAAGCATATCCATATGCAAAAATAATAATACAATTAATTAATCAATATTTGCAAGATTTTATTTGCGAAACCGATTGGGAAATTATTAATGTCCTTGCTCCTCTTTTAGATGTATTTCTTGATGTGACTAATACTATGTCCGGTTTATATTATCCAACTTCTAATATTATGTTGCCTCAAATGATTAGAATTGTTAAAATGTTTTATCAACATAGAAATGATAATAATGTAGGCACTATTATTAAAGATATGGAAAATAAATGGAATAAATATTATGCTAAACTTCCTTGCATTTGTCTTTTATCTTGCGTTTTTGATCCTAGATGCAAATTAAACGGTTGTAAATATTTGATTGAAGAATATTATACTTATCTTCGGTTAGAAAGTGGAATAGACATAGAAGAAGAAAAAATGGAAATTCAAAGCATAGTTTATAAATTAGTTGAAATATATTCTTCTACTTCATCTTTTCAACAAGAAACTAATTCTTCTACACAAGAATCATCATTGAGTAAATCCGGCAAATCTATATTTTCTTGTTTAAATTCATTAAAAAGGAGTAGAAATACATCTAATAACTATTCATATGAACTAACACATTATTTGCATCTTGATATACTAAATGATACAAATGGTGACTTTGATGTTTTAGAATGGTGGAAGTCGGAAAAAAATAATTTTCCAATTCTTTCAACTATTGCACGTGATCTACTAACATCTCAAATGTCTAGTGTAGCTTCAGAAAGTGCTTTTAGTGCAGGCCAAAGAACTATCACGGATAAAAGGACTCGATTAAGCCCAAAATCTATAAAATTTTGTATCTTGTGGAAAGATTGGCTAGATCAAGAATATAGAAAAGAAGAATTGCATCGATTGGGAGAGAGATGGTTGCCACTTCAAAATAATGATTCGGATAATGAAACGGCATTTGAAATATCAACAATTGCAAGTACTTCGGCTACAGGGGAGGATTTCGATTTTGAAGCCATGTACTATCCACAAAATGCACAATACCAATATGGAAGTTCTTCAATGCCTCCTATATACGATTGGCAAATGATCCCGGATTAAAGTTGTATAAATTCTTGATGTAAAAATGATTTTTTTTTTGTTAAACCTTTATGCAATATTTTTTAAAGTTGCTATATGTACACTCTCATATTTTAAAGTTAATAAAATTTATTAGAGTATTTTTTTTTATAGTAAAGTTCATTTTCATTTTATTATTCAAAAGTCAAAACTATAGTCTATAATATAAAAGTAATAAATACTTGAATAAGTTTAATAAAAAAATACTAATTAATATTTAGGTATGAAATATAAAGTATGTAAGATAAGATCTTTTTAAAGTAAAAAAAAAAAAAAAAAATTGAAGGCCCGGCCCGCAAAAACCCAGCCCAGGCTCAGCCCAGCCCGCCAAACCTGGGTTCATGGGCCGAGCTGGGCCCAGCCTCACGTCTCTCAGCCCGGCCCACCTCTTGAAAAGCCCGGCCCAGCCCGGCCCATTTGACACCTCTATGTGTATATACTCCACAACAAAATGGGGTGGTGGAATGAAAAAGTGGTCACCTTCTTATTATCACAAGAGCTTTTTTGTTTCAAAATAATGTCCCAAAATATTTTTGGGGAAAAACAATGCTAACTGCAACTCACATCATAAATAGACTTTCAACAAAAGTTCTTGATTTTAAAAGTCCTATGCAAGTTCTCTCCCAATTTTTCCCCACTTATCCAATATCTAATAATTTGAACCCCAGGATTTTTGGATATGTAGCTTTGTTCATGTGCATTCTTCAGATAGGAGAAAACTTGATCCAAGAGCTCAAAAGTGTGGTTTCATTGGTTACTCATCTACTCAAAAAGGTTATAAGTGTTATCATCCTCCTACTCGAAAGTTGTTTGTAACTGTTGATATCACTTTTGTTAAACAGCAACCGTACTTTAGCAAACCTTATTCACTAGAGGAAAGTAATATGAGTAGTAATGAGGATAGAGATTTCTTTCTCCTTGAATTGCTAGATACTAGTCCTAGGCATGTTAGTCCAAACAGTCAATCCATAAGTATTCCTCCTGAGTCTACATCTGAGTTAGAACCATTGTCAATAGTTGGAGAGGAAACTCAAAATTATATCCGTCCATTACAGGTTTATTCAATAAGGGAGAAACCATTACCTACAACTAAGAACGCCCCATCATTTGATTGTGCTCCTACTACTATGCCACTAAGTCCTTTTTCTTCCTTTGATGATTTGAATGTTCCTATTGCTCTTAGGAAAGGAACAAGAACATGTACTAAACATCCCCTCAATTTGTATGTGTCCTATTTATCTCATCACCATAAAGCCTTTCTTACTAATCTCCATGCTATACCCATTCCAAAGACATTATCTAAGGCATTAGGAAATGAAAATTAGAAAAAGGCTATGCAGGTTGAGATGGATGCACTTGAGAAGAACAATACTTGGGATCTGGTCAGCCTACACGATGGGAAGAAGTCTGTTGGATGTCTATGGGTGTTCACTGTGAAATATAATTCCGATGGCACCTTAGAGCGCTACAAGGCAAGATTAGTGGCTAAAGAATACACTCAGACTTATGGGTTGATTATTTGGAGACATTTTTGCTCCTGTGGCTAAAATGAACACGGTCTGAATTTTGTTGTCATTGGCTGCCCATTATTCTGGGCCACTACAACAGTTTGATGGTGATCTTCAAGAAGAAATCTCTATGGAGATCCCCTCAAGCTTTGCCTCACCAATAGAAAAGGTGATGGTCTGCAAATTGAAGAAACCGTTGTATGGACTCAAAGAATCTCCACGAGCTTGGTTTGGCAAATTCACAAAGGTCATACTTACCTTAGGTTACAAGTAAAGTTAAGGCAACCATACCCTTTTTTGAAATATTCCGTTTCAGGGGGAGTGTGCATATTGTTGGTGTATGTGGATGACATTATAGTCACAGGAGACGACTTGGTAGAGATTGATAATTTGAAACAACAGTTAATGAAGGAATTTGAGATCAAAGAACTTGGAAAACTCAAATATTTCCTAGGTATTGAGGTTGCTCGTTCTAACAAAAAGGATTTTCATCTCTCAACATAAGTACATGTTGCATCTTTTTAATGAGACAGGTATGCTAGGTTGCCAACCTGTAGAAACACCTATAGAACAGAATCATAGATTGGGAGAGTTTCCAGAGGATGTGACTGTTGATAAGGGTTCTTACCAAAGGCTTGTTAGGAGACTTATATACTTATCTCACACTAGGCCTGATATTGCCTATGTTGTGAGTATCGTAAGCTAATTTATGCACAATCCAAAAGAAGCTCATCTCAAACCCGTGAATAGGATCTTGCAATACTTAAAGGGCTCTCCTCGAAAAGGGATTATGTTCAAAATAGGAGAGCATTTGACTCTTGAATGCTATACAAATGCAGCCTGTTGATAGACGGTCTACTTCTGGGTATTGTACTTTCTTAGGCTGTAATCTTGTAACTTGGAGGAGCAAGAAACAGAATGTGGTTGCCAAGTCTAGCGCAGAAGCTGAGTTCAGGTCTATGGCACTTAGAATTTGTGAACTTTTATGGTTGAAGAAAATCTTGGATGATATTAAAGTTAAATGGGAAGGTCCAATAAAACTTTATTATGATAACAAGTCAGCTATTAATATTGCTCACAATCTAGTGCAACACGACCGTACCAGACATATTGAAGTTGACAAACATTTTATTAAAGAAAAACTTGACAACGATTTAATTTGTACTACCTTTGTTTCTACTAGTGACCAACTTGCTGATGTGCTTACTAAAGGCTTATGTGGAACAGTGTTTCAACAATTAATCTGCAAGCTTGGAATAGACGATATCCATTTACCAGCTTGAGGGGGAGTGTGGGAAAATTAGTTAGTTATCGTTTCCTTATTTGATTCTAATTAGGTTTCCTTATTTGATCCTAATTAGGTTTTCCTTTCTAAATTAGGTTTTTCTTGTATAAATAGTCATTGTAATAGCCTTGTAAATCAACTTAATAAACAGTTTTTTAAGTTTTTCTCACAATATTGAATAATTTATTTTTAAAAAACCAATTTGTATGTATAACACACAAAGAGAGGAGTACAACAAGCATTAGTTGGTAAAAGAAATTGTGTTTTGATTATTAATGGAGATATGATGTGAAACACAATAATAATAATAATAATAATATAAAAATCGTTTATTGATTTGAATAGTTATGGCTAAAATAAATGTAAATAGTTTATTTGAATTTAGTTTTTTCTTATAATTTGTATTTTATTTGTATGTCTATGAATTCATATAATATTTTTCGTACTAGCGAGTCAATATTTTTAATGATAACTTGGAGAATATATATATATATATATATATACTCATATGATTGAATGTCGAATATTATTCACCCCTAGTAGTAGTAGTAGTAGTAGTAGTAGTAATAATAATAATAATAATAATATTATTATTATTATTATTACTTAAATTCATCCATGAGAACACTTAAAAAAGAATAATAATATTATTGTCTGTAAGTAATGAAATAAAATATGATGCAACTTTTATTTAATTATATCTAAATATTTAAATTGTAGTAGAAATAATTTATCCTATGAAGTCTTAATAATTAAGTGATTTTTTTGTATAAGATTAATAATTAGAAATGAATGATTTGAGAGAGAGATGTGGAGAGAATATGGAACGTTAGAGAGAGAGAGAGAGATAGAAGGGGAGAGAGAGAGAGAGAGAGAGAGAGAGAGAAATTAAGAAACATATAGAGAGAGAGAGAGGGAGAGGAGGAGAGAGAAATTTTTGACTCGCGATAGCGGGTTGCTCAAAAATTAAAAGAAAAACCTACAACCTGTTAAAATATTTTGAAATTGTACACTTGACATTTTTTTAGAGGGTGACTAAGATTAATCACCTACGACTGTGACTAATTATAGAACTCCACTAGATAGTATAGATAATAATAATTAGAAATTCAAGTAGGTTTCATACTTCCAACTCTCTTTTTTTCTCTCTTCATACTTTTTTCGACTAAATTATTCTCTCCTTTCTCCTCAAACCAACTATGCTCTCTTACATCTTTTCTTTAAACATGTTATTTTGTTTAATAATTTTATAAATTTTGTAACTGGTAAAAAGATATTACATGATAATCAAATGAACTTTTTAATTTTATATACATTGAAATTTCAGCATACAATGAGTGCGCTAACTTTGTTATTTATTTACTAATTTTTTTTTGGTTGCAAAATGGATGTTACGGGCTAACTATACGTCTCATCCGAGAGCAAGGCCTGCAGTCCTAGTCGTGGTTCTTCCCAAATTATGGTATCCTAGCGACACTCATGTCCCATTCGCACTAGCCAATCGGCACAGTTATTTCCCTCTCTTGATACATGCTTGAGTTGGTTTTCCCAGGGCATAGGTAGAAGTCGTTTACAATCCAAAATCAACTGCCCGGGTGGATGACAGGTAATGTCTGCACTTTCAATCAGTTGAATAATAATTTCAGAATCAGTTTCAATCTCAAGCTTTGGAGTTCTTCTTTCCCAAGCGAAGCGTAGTCCTTCTCTTAATGCAATCAGCTCTGCAGTGTCAATGGATGCTTTGCCCAACTTTTTCATAAATCCCACAACGTAATTACCATTTTCATCTCTAAGTAAACCCCCCGCAATTGCGGACTTGTGCTTTGCAAAGTAACTCCCATCCGTGTTAAGCTTCGCCCAATCCTTCCTTAGTAATTCCATCGCACACTCGCTCTGTTTGTGTTCTTCAACGGCGGCTTCTAAGGAAAAGCATGATCCATATCCGAGGTGAAAAGCTTCAAATGATAGACCACCTCTCTCGTTGTCTCTGCTGTGTTGTTGAAAACGTGTCGATTCCTAGCCTTCCAAATCTCCCAAATGGTTGCTAGGAAGATGTTCTGCCATTTGCAAGAAGGTAGTACGATATTTCTAAAGGAGGCCCGGATGTTGCTCTTGAACCAGTCAGTGGCATCTATAGCCAGGAAGCTTTGGAGTTCAGTTGGCTAGATGATAAACTCCCAGACGCGTCGGGCAAACTCACAATGCAGGAGAACATGCATGATATCCTCACACCATCTGTGGCATCATCCGCAGACATCACTCTCGGCAAAGTGTCTATTGTATTGCAAAGCATTCGTTAGTAGGCTTTTATATTGGCAAAGCAAAAGGAAAAGTTTTATTTTGTGTGGGCATTTAGGTCGCCAAATCCAATTCCAGCTTTGTTAGGGGAAGTGGTGCCTAACATCTTCATCATCAAGGCACTCAAATGCAGACTTACATGTCAAATTGCCACTTCTTCCACTAGCCCAAATCCTAATATCAGTTGTACGTCTCTCCAATGGTATTGGAGTTCCTTTAATCTTGTTTTGAATCTCCTCTGGAATATTCATCGCCAGCCTAGATAAATCTCATGTTCCTTCCGGGGATGTGACGCTCGCAACCTTCAGTTCCTTATCCTCATTACACACCTCATGCGGAATTTCTTCTTTCAAGCTCTTCCTTCCCAGCCACTTATCGTCCTATAGATTGATGGTTCTTCCATCCCCAATCCTCCAGTGGATGCCGGACTCCAGAGCTTTTGTGCTTCGCACAATTCCCTTCCAAAGTCTTGAGCTTTGTGGTTTAGGTGTGTGATTAAGCACATCTGTATTTTTGAGACACTTTTTCCAAAAAATGTCGTTCCAAAGATTAGCATCATTTCTAATGATTTTCCATCCCGTCTTGGCCAAGAGGGCGATATTGGTCTTGCATGTTTCACGCAATCCAAGTCCTCGCAAAGTATTTTCTCCCAGCCCACTAAATGAACACGTCTTGCATTCGTATGAGATGCCCAAAGAAAATGGTTGTTCATCTTATCCAACTGCCGACACACCGTGGAGGGAAGCCAACCCGTATGCATACTATGCATAGGGATAGCTGCCGTAACCGATTGGATTAATGCATATCGTCCTGCCATGTTCAAGTTCTTCGCTTTCCAGTCGCTTAATCGCTTAGCCACCTTATCAGTTAGATGTGCATAGTGAACACGTTTATTTCTCCCCGTGAGTATTCTAGCCCCCAAATACATTCCAAAATCCTCCGTGACACCAATACCCAATATGTCGGAAATCGCATGTTGAAGATTGCTATCAACTCTGGGCACAAACATGATCTTTGATATTTCTAAATTTATTTTGAGTCTGGATGCCTCGGTGAACGGCGCGAGGATATTCTTGATAGTAGTAGCATTCCTCGAGGAGGTTTTGGCCATGATCATGATGCCATCGGCAAACATCATATGAGAGAATTTTGGCCTATCTCTGCACACTTGTAGTGGAGTCCAATCCCTACATTGCGTTGCCTCCTCGATCATACACGTCAATCATTCCATGCATAGGACAAAAAGGTAAGGGGAGAGGGGGTCCCCCCTACCTCAACCCACAGAGAGTTTGGATTGATTCCATAGGTTCACCATTCCACAAGATGGATGGTTGGTTGTTCACAACGCAACACATAATCAAACTAACCAACTTATCCGAGAAATCGAATAACAAGAGAGTTTGTCTCAGAAAGACCCAACTCGCCTTATCATAAGCCTTCTCCAAATCCCGCTTAATGACCATCCCTCCCCTTTTATCCTTTGAGGCGTTGATGGAGTGCATGATCTCCCGAAATGCCAAAATGTTATCGTGTGTTCCTCTCCCAGGGATGAAGCTGCTCTGGAGAGGGTTGATAATGAGCTAATAAGCGGTTTAAGCCTCGTCACAAGAGTTTTGGTGATGATCTTAAAAAGAACATTGCAAAGTGTTATGGGGTGAAAGTGATAGACTAACTCCGAAGCCTGTACTTTGGGAATAAGGGTAATGTACGAGTATCCAATATTTGCTAGAATTTTATGCTTTGTAAAGCACTCTGCAACAAAGCCATGCACTGAAGCCCTAACCATTTCCCAGAAGCTTTGGTAGAAAATTGGTTGAACTCCATTCGGGCTGGGGCCTTATAAGGGCTCATGCTAAAAACCACTTTTTTTCACTTCATCCATACTAAGTTGTAGTTCAAGAAGCTTAATCGTATCTCTGCTCAATTTTTTTTGCATGGGACTTTGTTGAAGATAAAGAGGGTTAGAGTAATCACACTTACAAATATTAGCAAAATACTGGTGAACATAGTGCTTAAGGATCGAATCCTCCATACACCATTACCCATTGACTTTGAGTGCATTAACTTTGTTACGTCTTCTTCTACACAAAGTTGTGAGGTGAAAGAATCTTCTGTTTTTGTCCCCAAAGCTGAGCCAATCCACCCTCGACTTCTAGAACCAAAGCATCTCTTCTTACTGTAAAATGTTATTATATTCCTTTAATAGCTCTCCCTCCAGGTGTGTGAGCGAGTCGTAGCTAGTTCGGGCAAGTTTCATTTGGATTCTTCTAAACTTGCTCAGGACTCACTTTTTCTTGTAAAAAATGTTTCCAAAAACTTGCTGATTCGATTTCTTTATGACTTCTGGTAGTGTTCTGAGAGCGTCAATAATACTGAGGGAATCCTTCCAGATGTTTTAAATGACCCCTTGACATTCAGGGTGTTTAGTCCATGCAAGTTCGAACCTAAATAGCATGTTCAGTGGCTGCAGACTCAATCTATCACAACAGGTAAGGAGAGGATGATGGTCAGAGTGGGTTCTTGGGAGGACCAAAACAACACCCTGTGGGTACTTCATCCTCCATTCGAGGTTAGCAAGAGTGCGATCAAGTCGTTCTCGAATAAGAACCCCCCTCTCTTGTTTGTTCATCCATGTGTACTCTGGCCCCTGAAATCCCAAGTCCATGACTCCCTAAGATTTGTAAATTTCCTTGAACTTGGCACATAGTTGCCAAGATGGTAGATTGCCTCCATTTTTTTCCGACCTTGATGTAATTTCATTAAAATCCCCGGTTATAAGCCATGGTTGAGATACTTGGTCGCATGAATCACTTGAGGATGCATAAGAAGAACTTCCACCCGAATATTCGTTGCATTCCACAAAAGCCAAATACCACCTTCTCTTTCCATAATCGTTGCACGGTAAACGTGAGAGAAGCCTAAGATTGTAGACAAACTTTCTGCTTTTGCTTCAGAGACTTTAGTCTCCAAGAGAAAGACCACATCTGGTCGGTGGTCTCTAACAAGATCACAGAAATGTCTTCGAAACTCTCGTCCACCTGCGCCCTGACAGTTCCAAGTAAGAATTTTCATGGTTGAAACTTCGAGGATGGAAATGGGGAGCTGGGTTTTCAATAGTGGTTCCGGCCATCTCCCTCAACAGCTGATCCACTAAAATTTTGCTCCATATACATTGGCGCATTCTCTTGGGAAGACTGAGGCTTACGTTGAATTTGCACCCCCGGTGACTCCGCCCCAACTAATACTCATGTCTCGTCATGGTGCCTACTTGCTAATACATGGGGTTTGTTACAATGGTCTACACAAAAGGCATCGTCTTGGTGAGGTTGAGGCTCATTAATGTGGTCTTCATCCATTCTGTTTGGACTGGAAACCTCATCTCTAGTAAAGCCTCCGATCTTGTTAGGCTCTCCATTCACTTGGGAAGGAACACATTCACTTGGGAAGGAACACAAGCGAAAGATATACCCCTTTTACTGGGGTTATGATCCGGAACCAAGATGGTAGAGGCATTATTCTAATGGTTTAGTGGACTCTGGTAATGATTCTGGGGAAAGTAGTTTTGTTTACTAGCAACTTGCATGATCTTGTTAGACTTTTTGGACTTTGCCTCGATGGTTTGCTTATTGTCCATAGACTTTTTCCTGTGATTATGTTTGATGTGTTCTTCTCCCAATGCAAACTGTTGCGTTGTTAATTTTCCACTGGTTGGGGCCTCCAGTGGCAAATTAGACAATTGCGAGGGATCAGATTTTTCAACATCAGGCATAGTTGTGTCCTGCATACACAGCCTGGTCAATGGTCAGAACGGCAAAATTGTTGCCTTTCTCAGCTCTGGTGCTACTGGGGTTGAAGCTTTTCCTATGTTGTCCCTTGCTATTTCGCACTAGCATCCACTCCCCGTATGTACTTTCTTTCAACTTTTGCATAAAGCCGTTTGTTGTTGCAGGAGTACCAAACCTAGAGGTTTGTTCCTCTCTCATCCCTCCGTTGTCAATTCCGGTGGCGCAGTCGGAGCTTCGATGACCAGCAATACCACATTTAAAGCAAATCGTGGGTAAGTTTTTGTAAACAATGGGAAAGATATTATCTTCAAAGCTGAATGCGCTCAAAAGAGGTTGCTCGAGGTTAACTTGAATGCACAATCGAGCAAATTTTCCTCTAGTGGCCCAGTACGTGTTATTGTCCACTTTGATCGGCTCTTCTAAGCTCGACGCTAATGCGTAGATGATATCTTCCTAGTAATATTCCATCGGTAACTCGGGGATCCGGACCCAAGTGATAGCTGTTGTGATTTTATTTTTAGATGCCTGGAAGTTGGCACTCCATTTTCTCACCACCAACTGGTTATTCATGACTACCCATGGTCCCTTCGTAAGAATATGCTCAGCCTTTGTTTGGTCCTCTAAGGGTAGGATAAAATAGCCATAGCCGAGGTCAATAAGCTCGTAAGCTCCTTGCAAGCGCCACAGCGTGTTGATTCTTGCGGAGAGCACAGTGTAGTTGATAATTTTCCCCTGTAGTTTGAGGATGAGGGAGTCCTTCCATGGATTCCTAATCTCTTCCTTATACTTTTCTTGTAGGACAATTTTAAGGTAGGGACACTCCTCTGTAGGCTTGATGACTGTGATTCTATCAAGGTTAATGAGACCTTGGCAGGTAAGGTAGATAGCTTGCGGTTTAGATTTTTTCCCTGTAAGCGTTTCCAAGTAGGAGGCTTGCCATTTATGTTCATTGACCGGCCATTCTTCATGTGTGGGGCTCTCCACCATGTTGATATCTCCATCCGTGGAGTTTTTGAAAGCGGCTTTGACTTTTTTAGTGCTCCTCCATATGAGATCTTGTTCTTCAACTGAGACTGCATGCAGCTGGTGCTCTGGAACTTTGGTCTCCATTGGATGGTATGTATACTACCCTAGTTGAAGCCTTCTAATTCTATTATTTATTTATTTACTATTGTTGTTGTTATTTTTACAGGAGTAAATGTCCAATTAAAATATAAATAACTTTTCATTGGACAAACAACCCCTCTTATCTTCGTTTGTGTGAGGGTTATGAGGAAATGAGGTTTATGACATATAATATAACATTTAAACAATAATGTCTACTATTTAAAATAAGTTGGGCATTATTTACATAGAGCCTTATTAGGGCTCAAACTTGCCTCATAAATTCATAATATGTTTTAATGGCTTAAATATAGCTACTCAAATTAAATTGGTTTCCATTCCCGTGCAGATGGACCAAGCAAATGTATTTCGAAGGTTTTGGACTTAAACAATCCTAATCCTAAATAAAAATCTCATATCATTATGGAACAACATAATAATAGGGTCGCAACGGTGCAATTAAGACCTTAAAATCGCACTACTAGAAAAAGAGCAAATAGCCACGGATTTTAGCCACGGGAAAAATCCGTGGCTAAGCCGTGGCTAATAGCCACGGATTAGACACGGATTAGCCACGGATTAGGGGGGAAAATTTTTTTCAGTTTTAGCCACGGATTAGCCACGGCTTAGCCGTGGCTGAGCCGTGGCTGAGCCGTGGCTAAATGAGCCACGGCTTGGCCGTGGCCAGACCGTATCCGTTAGCCACGGCTTTACCGTGGCTAAATCAGCCACGGCTAGACCGTGGCCATGACGTATCCGTTAGCCACGGCTTCACCGTGGCTAAATCAGCCACGGCCAGACCGTGGCTATTAGCCACGGTTCGACCGTGGCTAAAGGGCTACGGTTTCTTTTTTTTTTTTTTTTTTTTGCTTTTTGACTTATTCAGTTTCGAAGTGCTCGATTTAAATTGTTTTTTAACGATAAATGCGTCCGTTCCATTTCCTATTAGAACTTTAAAAAAAATTACAAATAAATTAATACGTAATTAATTAATTGTTCTTATATGTATATATATCTATATGTGTAAAACTATATATACGTAACTATATATATATGTAGACTATAGCCACGGATGCATCGATCAACATATATACATTTATATATGTTTATATTGATATAGAATTATTTAAAAATATTCATGTATTTTATATATTTATATATTTTAAACGTAGATATTATATATATTTAATATATTTTAAACGTAAAATATAAATTTATATATTTTGATCGTAAATTCCAACGTAAATTAAAGAAATCTTTTTTTTTTGATCATATATCTAATAGCCACGTCTAGCCACGGGTTAACCGTGGCTAAGGGCCTTTTTAAAAAAAATTTATTATTAAATTTTAATAATCTGTATTTAATTCTATTTTTACAATAAATGTTTTATTTCAATTTTAATTATTATTCAAATAAAATATCATAACTAAATATATATGAAATCTATTTTTACGATATTCATTATTGTGTTATATATATATATATATGAACAATGTCTATATATGAACACACATATATATATGTGCTGTTATCATTTCAATCGATCGACGAAGGTATACATTAATTTGAATTTAAGTTTCGTAATTACAATCAATAATATATATTACTATATATAGGAAGAGTATTATATATAGAAGAGTATTTATAAGCACGGATTAGCCTATCAACATATATATACATTTATATATATATATATATATATATGTTTATATTGATATAGAATTATTTAAAAATATTCATATATTTTATTAATATATTTTATTCATATAACGTAGATATTATATATAATTAATATATTTTAAACATAAAATATAAATTTATATATTTTGATCGTAAATTCCAATGTAAATTAAAGATTTTTTTTTTTTTTTTGTAATAACAGGCCCTTAGCCACGGCCAAGCCGTGGCTAGACCGTGGCTATTAGCCGCGGATGAACCGTGGCTAATTTAGCCGCGGATGAACCGTGGCTAATTTAGCCACGGTCCATCCGTGGCTCATAGCCACGGTCTAGCCACGGCTTGGCCGTGGCTAAGGGCCTGTTATTACAAAAAAAAAACCTTATTAAATTTTAATAATCTGTATTTAATTCTATTTTTACAATAAATGTTTTATTTCAATTTTGATTATTATTCAAATAAAATATCATAACTAAATATATATATATATATATATATAAAATCTATTATATATAGAAGATTACTTATAAGCACGGATGCGATCGATATATATTGTCGTTTATATTGATTAATCTGTTATATATATATATATATAATATATATGTATATATACTTTTCCGATTTACGAATGATGGTTCTAATTATATTATAATATTATGTTAGTGAAATTAATTTGAAATGTTAGGAATAACGCAAATTAAAAACGTATCAACCACGTATAAAAAAATACCAATGTGAAACACGAAAAAAAAAAATAAATATATGTTAGCCACGGTCTGGCCGTGGCTAATCCGTGGCCCAGTCGTGGCTAACATAGATCGGTGGCTTCACTTGGCCACGGATTAGCCACGGCCTAGCCGTGGCTAATTTGAAATTTAGCCACGGCTTAGCCGTGGCTAATCCGTGGCCAAGTGAAGCATATATATTCAACACTTGGCTTTTTTTTTTCTCCTCCCTCTTCTTCCTCCTACCAAGGTAAACCCCACCCCCCCCCTCCCCGTCCCCGTCCCCCCAACCCCTCCCTCCTGGCGCGCCCCCCGCCGTCGTCCACACCGCCGCCGCCGCCCTCGCCCCCGCCCCCGTCCCCCCAACCCCTCCCGCCTGGCGCGCCCCCTGCCGTCGTCCACACCGCCGCCGCCGCTCTCCCCCCTCCCCCAACCCGCCCAGCCCCCCCCTCCCCCCTCTCCCCTCCCCAATCCCGACTCCCCCCCCCCCCCCCAGGCAGCCCCAGCCCCGCCCCCTTCCCCCCACCCACCAGCCCCTACCCGCCCCCCCAACCCCCAGCCCAAATCGCTCCCCCCCCCGTGCGCCCCCCCCTTTCCACCCCCTTACCCGCCCCCCCACCCACCAGCCCCTACCCGCCCCCCCAACCCCCAGCCCAAACCGCACCCCCCCCCCCTTCATTATTATTTTTTTATATTTTTTTGTGTTTTAATTTGAATTATATCTAATATTTGTTTGTTTGTTTTGATTTTTTTGGTAATTATTGTTAGGTTTTTAAATATTCACAAGTTTGGTGTTCCAAAATTGAAGGTATGATTTAATTTTCCCAAAATTTATTTTGAGATATATATGTATTGGAAAATATATATGTGTGTATGTATTAATTGAGATATATATGTATTTGAAAATGTATATGTGTGTATGTATTAATTGGGATATATATGTATTTGAAAATGTATATGTGTGTATGTATTAATTGAACTATATTTTATTTTGGAAACATTTGATATTGGTGAATGAGAAGTGTAATATTATATGAAATGCATGTTTGTACGGTAGTATATACATTTAGGGATATGTTTTGATGAAATGCATGTTGTGATGAGATAGGCTTTGATAAGATATGTAAGTTTATAAATATGATTTGATGAGATATGTTGTGGGGATTCTATGTTGTTTGTTGATATGCTTTGATGAATACAGTTTTATGAGAATATTTTGAGTTATGCTTTGATGATTATGTTTGTTTTGTTCGTTAAATATGATTTGAAATATGAAAGGTGTATTTTTACGGTGTGTTATTGATATTGTCTTTACATATATGTTTGTTGGCAAAGTTTAAATGTGATTGTTCAGTAGTGACTAAATGACATAATTATATTTGTTACAGAAAATGGATAATATACGTGTGAGTCGAAGTTGGATGTACAATCGGTTATTGCCCGATCGAACAGATCTTACGAATGAATTTTTATTGGGTTTGGGTCAGTTTATTGAGTTTGCAACATCACAACCACAATACAAACTTGACAACGATTGTATTAGGTGTCCGTGTTTTATATGTGAAAATGGAAAATACAAGAGTGCTAACAATGTAAAATATGATCTTTTAAAGTATGGATTTCAACCAAATTATTGGTATTGGACTGCACATGGGGAGATTGCTCTAGAAAATTG